>VZTU01029281.1:140767-223972 GCA_013400835.1 Zapornia atra | reverse complement strand
CTCAGCCATACTAGATCAAGATTAGTTTTATGTTTTGGCAAGACTTGAAATAGGTTAGTTTAGCACTCTTGACATTTAGGACTGACTCATTCTAGAATAACTTCTACATAGACGTTCTTGTTCAGGGTTTAAAAAAGTTTCTTGTGATACTATTGTTCCATTGAAATATGGGCACTTAGGAATGCAGGAGTTCACCAGGAGTGAATGGCTTGCAGAAAATGCCCATATTGAAACCAGTTTTGTGACTGAGTGCCATTGCCTAGAGATCATCATTACCAGCAGCTTACCTCTGTGCATCTAAGAAAGGCAGCAGCATTTGCAACAACATTTTGATGTGTCAGCATGGCTCCTTTAGGGTCACCTTAGGAAAGATTGAGCAAAGTCAGCTGTGGCTCTGACTGCTTCTGCTGTCAGTTCCTCATGTCTTAGCTGGCTCAGTTTGGACTATCATGGTATTAGGCTGAGTCATAGCATACATTGTCTTAAGAGATCACAAATGTGCCTCATCTTGAGTGCTTCCAGCTATGAATATTACATGAAGGAAATGTCTACTAAACAGCAGAGTAATTAGGAGTAGCATAGAAAATGCTGAAACAAGATGTTTCTCTAACCCCACTAGATCAGAATACAGACATAGTTAAACAACCTATCTCTTTAACATTAAGGCATTGTTTTTTTCATAGGGTAAGACAGCATGAATCTGGCTATTCTTTCCCCAGCTCTAAGAAGCCTTGTTTTAATGTACTTGCACTTTGTTACTTGGCACATGGTCAGTACAACTCAGTAGTGGCTTGACACTCCTAATTTACTTCTTGCTTCTATGTTAGCACTTCCTTTTTTTGTGTTGGAAAGCTTTTTTCCAGCACAGGGAGATTGTTTTGGTGGGGAAGCACCACTGTACAGTCTCTTACCTGTTGTTCCACTGGTAAAACACACAATGCAGAGATCTTCAGGCTTAGGAGGCTAGAGGGAAAAAGCCACATAACAGAGTAAGGATTATGTTGTTTATCAGTATTTACATACACTTCCTGAAGTGGGAAAAAACAGGAATTCTGTTTGGAAATGGCAAGATGAGATACAGAAATAATCCTGCCAGCTTCCTCTCCTAACAGGATGGCAAGAGGTCTATTCAGAGACTAGTTCTGCAAGTATATAACTGTTCCACAGAGATACTTACAACTGGTTCTCTGATGTTGTTTCTTCCCAGCTCCTGTATTAAAGAAAAACACAGCTTATCAATTGCAACAGAAATATATGCAACAACAGGAGATGCATTCATAATTGTATTCCAAATACAACACTTGTTTTTACTTTGCCTCCTGATACTCCAACTTCAGAAGAGATCTTGGTCTTTCTGAATTTAACACACACAGCTTGGAAAAGCTGACTCCTGGGCTTGTGGAAAACAGGAGTTTGAATATGTAGAAAGTGGTCAGAACTCCACACTGAGTGGAGATACCTAACTTTATTTGATGCAGGCCACATCTCTTATTGTTACATTCATGCATCATATCTGGAAGATTGAGCCTGCCATTGGGATGTCAAAGCAGCCAGTAATTTGCACTTACGGTTTCAGTTAGACTCAATTGCCAGCTTAAAAGTCTGATAAATCCTGGTACAACTGGACTATGAATTAAGCTAAGGAAGTCTTCAGTTTAATGCATACTGAGTATCTACAACACATGGACACAGCTTTAGTCAGTTTGAAACCTTAAGGGACGGCTCATCAAGATCTCAGGTACAGGTATGACACTGGATAATGCTTACATTAAAGGTGTCATTGTTGTCAGAGAAGGTCCCAATGTCTAGCTGGCAAGGTATTCCTCTGCAAGATCAGGCAGAAGCCTTTAGTCACCTACCTCAACCTCCTGTAGTGCTAGTATTTCAATTCCCACTTTAGCTCCTCTGTCCTTGAGCTCTTTATCAAAGAGATCCATGAGAACGATAGTCTTCAAACATGGGGTCTTTTCTTGCTCACAGTTCCCAAGCAAGATCTGTGCCTTCTCAGGCTTATCACAGATCACTACACTTATGTCAGCTACAGGAAAGAAATTACATTTCAGAAGTCTGTTTAGAAGACATGAGGCTAGTGACAGTTCAGTAGCACATAACACAACATAACATTGGTTTGTTCTAAAGCCATTTGTATCTCATATGGATTCAGTGGTTGACTTACTATGCTAAGAAGGTCCCTCCTTCCACGGCCAACTGATTGTATAGCTGGCATTTCAAGTTTGCCTAAAGCGATGGCAAATGTTTGGAAACTGAAGCCAGGTATCTTCAGTCATAGTCAAGACAGGCATTTAACCTTTTGGTATTGCCATAAAGGCTCAGAATTGTCCTCACAGATAATTTTGGTTTAGTCATCTTCCTTAAATCTAAAGAAATTTAGACTCCTGTTTAAAAGGTGTAACTAAAATTCTTGAGTCAATGTGTCAGCTTCTCTGCATGTGCAAGAGAGTTTTATGCAATTATACAAGCATTTTCCATTAAGTTGTCAGAGAAATTGTGTTTGTCTGAACATGCCAGTTCCCTGTTAGCCTACTAAGTCACAGCTGTGTAGTTCCAAGGCAAGACCTGTTGCAAAGTTCACCAGCATAACTCCTGAAGGCATTTTGCTTGGCAAATCCTGTTTACAGGTTGGATCCCAGATTGCTGTGACAGTGTGTATTCTCTCCTTTCCCTCCATATCTCCCCTAACACTGAGGGAAGACAGATGGAAGATTTATTCAAGCTTCCTCACCAGTTTCTTCCATGATGGCATGCTAATTGTTACTCCTGTAGAACAACAGGCCCTAACCAGACAGATTAAAAAAAAAAATCTAGGCATATCTTTACCCCTCCCTCCTCCACTCTCTCTATCCCACAACTTTAAGTCAGAGACACACATCTAGCCTTAATTTGCATGCAAGCCTGTCTGCATTGTCTAGTTGTTTAGCAGTGTGGGAGTTCAAGATTGCAAAACTTCAAACAGCAAATCATCAAGCACTCTGATTGCAGCATGGTCCACAGGACCTAGCAGGTCTTCAGCAGACTTGCACTCAAGACACTAAGAAAAACAGCAAGCCTGCTGCTGCCTTCTAGGCATTGGACCATTTTCCCTGCAAAGCGTCTTCATTTACAGAAACTGTCTATAAAAGAGCAGTAAAGGTTCAGCTACTCTGATATTTTCATCAAATTCTCTTGAATTTCAGCCTTCTCAAAACAAAGACTTTTAGAGAAACCATTCTGAAATAATGAAAGGTCAACATTTACCTTTATTAACAATATATACAATGGCCTCTGGCCCCAGAGTGTCATAGAGTGGAACAGCAACCATTGAGTAAGTGTAGCAGGCATACTCTGAAATGATCCACTGAAGAGAGAAAACAGTATAACTAAGGAAAACCAATAACTCACAAGACCCAATTAGTTACAGATTTCTTACAGCATGACTAGCCCATGCACACACTATTAGTGAGGGTTGTGTAAGGAACATGTCCATGACATTATCTTAGAGTAGTGCATGTTCAAGATCATTCTCTTGCTGGCGTGGTATGTGCTCAGTCAGTAATAAGGGAACTGGGAAGGGAAAAGCCAGTTGTGATTGTTCCTCTTGTGGCCTCTAGCTATTTAAAAGACAGACTCTCATCTCTCACCAAGGTGTCAGAGTATTCTGGAAAAGAATATTCAATTTGTTGCTTACCTCTGGCCTATTCTGAGCAAAAATGCCAATAAAGTGGTTTGATGATGGTTTGCATCCTTTTTGCAGAAGTCCTGATCCCAGGTATTGAGCTCTGTCCAAAACCTGTAAGATAGATTTCCCACACTTCAGTATTATAAGACAGTATCCCAAATTAAGTCATCTGTCATGTATAATACTCACCTGTTTATATGTCAGCCACTGATAAGGTTGCTTGGGTTTTCTGTAGCCTAAGCAGTTGCCATTTCCTAATGGAAGAGTTCAGAAAAGCAAAGAATTGTAAAGCTCAGTTCTGAAGTTGCTTCACACTTCAAGGCAAGACTTCAGGTGGGGAATATTTCCATTCAAGTGTCCAGCTAAGTACATGGAACATGGAAGTGCACAGTGTCCACAGTTCAGCATTCTGTCCAAACCAAGATTATGAGATCTCTGGCTTTCTTTACAAGCACTACTTCCAAGATCTGGTGATATTTTTCCATTTCACAACCAATGTGAGATTGAAATAGCTTGCAAGCTATCACCTATCTCCATGACCCCTGATGTCTCATGTGCACAAATTCACACCTGTTGTAAGCAGGCAGCAATTTTACACTAAAACACACATCATAAAACAAAGCAGAGGTGTTTCCCCCCCACCTCCCTCATATGCATGGTATCTGCTGACTCTTCACTGAACCCTACCATCTTAAGCTTCTGATGGTTATTCCTGCCCAGCCTGCCAAGGAAGACTTCCAAATCAGTGGGGGGTAAAACAAATATGGTCACTTGTTACTCCACTCCACAGAAGGCTGGGAAAGCTTTTGCTTGCCTGAATTATTACAGCAGACGAGGCAAGGCAAAAGAGCTGGGAATAATTTTATTTACTTGTGCTGGGCAAGCACCAACTAGGAGATGCAAAGCTTACCAGAAGCATGCAGTCCTCGCTGGAAAACTTCATACAAGGTTTTAGCATCTTCAAAGTAGTAAGAAAGCAGGTTATTATCTGTCAAGAGTGCACCTCTTCTGGCTCCTCCCTAGGAACACAGCACAGTTATGAAACTGCAGAACAGATGTAGTGTCATGTGTTCTTCAGCCATTCTCCCAGCAATCTCTGCTAAAGCATTTCAATAGCATGACATTGTTAAGGAAGTAATTTTACTTCCTGATTTTGATGCAAAAGAATTTTCTAGGTCACTTAGATGAATATTCATTTCAGGTAATAAAGAGATCTTGACTAAGATTAAGTACTGCCACTTGCCTGCTTACATGAAATCAAGATCAAATAAAATACAGAAAAAGTCAGTGACAGACAAGGCCATCTGGTAATAAGCTCATCTAACCCTGTTAGCAAGAGCTGCTATTTCTTACTCTTAGTGTCTTAAGACTTCCCTTTTCCCCATCATACTGTTGAGTTGTACACCTGGGAGAGAAGGCTGCATATATCAGATAGTAGAGTTTCCACTGATACCCAGAATTAGACTGGATCAGTATTCAGATTAAGATCAAAAATAGTCCATGCCCACAAGCAGAGTATGTATTACCTCAATTCCTACTGACTGCTTGTTCAAGTCAACAGGAGGCAAAACAGGTTTTGGCCTGCTTATCACCCACAGGAAGACAACAGCTCCAAATACAATAAGACTAATCAATGCTGGTGTTGGGAGCGGTGAGAACAAGACTTGAAGTATCCAGATCATTGTGCTGGATCAGCAGAGCCAGAGTTGAACCTGAAACAAACAGGAGGTTTAGTAGGCATGAGTTAGAAGCATTGAGCCACAGTTACTGAAGTTGTTTGTTAAGCAGTGCCACAAGTCACTTCAGTAGTTTGCCCCTAAAGAGTCCTCATACAATAATGAGGCATGCTTATTATGCAATGCTTTAAGCCTCTTAGGAGATCTCAAGTCACCTGTCCCCATAAATCTTAATCCAAATTGCATCCACCTCCACAAAAAGCTGAAGCCTGATCAAGTCAGACAGGGAACAGATGTCAATACTTTCTATTCAATAGATAGCATGTCAGCCAGCAACTAAGTAAGCCCCTGTACAAGAAGAATACCAGCCATTCTGGAGCAGTGGGCTCCAGTTACCCTTTAACTACAATTCCAAGAAAGTTGAAAGCACTTTCCACACAGCTTGTAAATTCAGCCAGGCCCTTAAGTCACAATGTGGATCTCTGAGCCCAGACTGACCAGAGTTAGATCACCCATATCTAGTTTCTGCTTTTGCCGTTTTCAGTTTCCAGTGGCTGTGTTAATCAGCAAGCCTAGTGTGTTCTCTGGTGAGAAGAGGCATGTTTTGCCTGCTCAGCATTCGGGTAAGGAAGGGTACCTCAGGGCCTTGTCAAGTCCAAGCTGCCAAAAGTCTATCACCAACATATCTGAAGAGCAGCATCTCCCTAGATCTCTTTTCTACTCTAAGCCTTAGTCACAATATTCCCTTCAAACCCCTGACCTTGGTTTCATGTTTTGGGAGCCAAAAACCCCCAAATGTGGTGCTACAGCAAGAAAGGCAGGAACTACCTTTGGCACTCTGCACTGATTCACAATTCCAGTCCCTGGGCCTATCAAACCTAGGAAGCACAAACCTGCTCTTTCTACAGTGCAGGGTATCACCCATCTTCAGACCCTTCCTTTGGGACTTTATCAACTGACCCTGGAGGAAACCAAAAAAATCTCCTAAACCAGGTCTTTTGATAAGTCTTCATTCAGTGCAAACCCATTTAACAGTTCAGGCTCTAGTACTGCACTGTTTGTAGGACTGAAGATTAAAGTGAACTTGGCAATCAGCTGCTCTTCATGATTTATACTTTGGGCCTTGTAACCCATTACTGGAACAGTTAAACAGCTTTCTGTAGGTAATTAAAAAGTATCTAGTTTAAGGTGTGAGTCAGCCACTTCCTCTTCCGTTAACATGAAGAAGTCACTTTTATAGCATGAACAGGACAGAAGCTTGGTAGAGGCATCTCCACTCTCCAACATGAAGAGGAGTCACATATACAAAGTTTATTCCTTTAGCTCAGAGCTAACTTCTAGATCCAAGTGACAGAGCAAATTACATGTGCATCATTTGTATGTTGGAAGCTTAGAAGTTGGCAAAACTAACCTTGGCACATCTATTCTCACATCTTTTTAGGAGGATATCAGAGTACACATGTTCAATTCTCTTGAATTTTTATTAATAACGATAAACCTGGGCTATTTTCTGGTCTTTTTCCATCCCAGATGGGCCCAAAGGAGTTTGCAGTCAGTGTATTTCTAATGACTCTTCCCTCAACATGAGATTTTTCAATCAGCAGTAAGAGAACTATATGCAGACAGCTGACAAGACCGCATGCCTGTACAGCTGTACCACTCAGTGACTCAGGTGTTCTCTCATGTGCTCACTTTAATAGTAATTGTAAGAAGGATTGGTTGCCTCCAGAGTATCATGCTAAGTAATAAACAGAACTGGGGATCACATCTATAACATCGAGTGCTCTCCTATAGATTATTATAGATTGTTGATGAGTTTCTCTAAATCCTGGGAAGAACTAGATGCTTGTTTGCTTCTGGGTAGTGTTTTTTCAGTAAAATCTTCCCACTTCCAGCACTGAATGAGACAACATGTGAGTGTCAAAAACTAACATCCTTTAAAGCCACAGAAGTTCATGTTGCATCAATAAAAAAAGCACAGATATCCAGACCCTGTTTGCAGTACACAAAAAATGCTTTTCATATCTGAAAGGCTATTTTCAACTCCTCTACTTTATGAATAGAATAGCAACAGTGTTTTGCTTTTACTTTCCAGCCACATTTCCTCAGTCAGGCTTTAGTGACACTTGTTAAAGTACATAGGGTATGGAATTCAAGCTGTGGCAAGAGACTGTCAGTACTCTTGTCCCAGTTCCCAGGCATCAGAAGCAACTGTTTTAATGCTGGAGCCTCTACTGTAACTTGTCAGATCCAAACCACTGCTAGTTAATCTCTGGTATCCTCCAAAAGCCACTTAATGTTGCTGCCCTCAAAGCAGAAAAGCCTGCAGAGAGGATAGGAGTCTGTACTAGACAGTGTCTTCTGTCTGTGAGAACAGCTCTGCCCTAGATCTGTCCTATGGAGCAACTCCAGCCATAAATCCAAACACCCTGTGCATACATAATACCTGATCTATATCTACAGAGTGAAACCTCAACTCAGGGCAACACGAGACAAAGCTGAAAGCCAGGGTGTTTGTGACAGACACCAGCTTCCATTGCAGGGCAAGTTTGAGCATCAGTTGCTTTAAGTGTGTGGGGGCAAGTGCTTGGAACCCCAGAATTTCAAAGGGCTCAGCTACCAGTGACCAGAAAGTTACAAAACGCAGAAGATGTCTCAAACCACCTGCTAGTCATCTTGTGCAATAAGATGTTAGTTAAAGCATACTTAAGTTGCCTGCCCTGACCAATGACCAGAGGTTAAGATGCACTAGGCTCTGGAGTGCAAAGGCTTCATTTTTATCAGGAGAGATTACAGTGATACCATTTACAGCCTTGAGTTCAGGAGTACATGCTCCCATTTGTACTGTATCCCCCCCAACCTCTACTGCAATTCCTTCACTAGCTAGAAGGAACATAACAGTTCTCTGTTCTCTCTAAGCCAGGGGATTCTCTCCTCTGGAAAGTGACTGAGCTTTGTGTCTCCAAACACATAAGTATGAGGAAAGAAATCAGTTCCCTCTCCATCACAATAGTGCTTCACAAACAAAGCAACCTCTGATATCTGGCACAATTTCAGAAGCAACAGCCATGCACTGCCTGGGAAAATGCATTCTATCTAGAATTACATTCTTTGTCTCAAGTTCACCTAAGAAACAGTCTGCATATGTTTTGAGGTGATCATGAGAACGTCTAATCAGCATTAGTAAGGTAACATTGACTCTTTCCAAGCAGTGAGAGTTAAGTACAACCAACTACACCAAGGTGTAGTGACATTAGGGTCACTAATTAACTAGTTAGCTACCAGTAACTCTTGACATTTGCTTACACAGTGCAGCTCTTGCCTGGTGTCCTGCAGATGTGAGCCACTGTGCCAGTTCTTACTCCTTGGAAGCTTTATATCCTATCATCCTCCAGCTAAAATAAGGAACAGCCTTGTGTTCTGCAGGGTTTAGGAACATCTAATTTGGAGCATCCAGAGAGAAGCTGAAGTGTAAACACTCAGCAGTGACTGCTGAACTAGAGCCATGTAAAAACCACAAAGCGAAATCCACAGTAACTTGCATGAAGCCTAAAATAGACTTTGGGCTTTCCTTTTGGAGTACCTCTTACAAAAGTCAGAGCCAAACCATTCAAGTATCCTTTGATCTTGCCTGAGAAGCACTCTGCTGGGGGGTGGGAAAGAATGAGGCCTCAGTAACTTACTTTCAGGAAGTTCTGTGGTTTTAGACTACATCTTACCAGCTATTTCTGAGCATTGCTCATGAAAGCTACTGAACTCAGACTTTCAATATGCTTCAACAGAAAAGCCATTTTATATAATGAGTTTTACTATGGCTGATATTACCACCCCTCCATCAGGAGGGCAACATCAGGATGCTGCTTTATACTAAACACAGCTTTGTTAGATAAATTAAAAAACCCACAGTAGCTTGTTTTTTCATATCAGGGTTTCTCCTTGGAAGCTACCTGCTCAGAAAGACAGATGTTCAACTAATCCTTTGAAATTTTTTTAAGTCTAAAAAATACTCAGTTCTGTTACTATTTATTGTATTAGATAATACAGAGTTATATTCTTACAAAATATGCATGCATTAACATCTATTAATAGGAAGTTATCTCTAGACACACAAGAAGCATAGTTTAAAGACCAACCACTAAAGCTCAACTTGAAAATCCACACCAAACTGCTGAGAAAGTGAAAATACCAAATACCTTACATAGCCACACAGAGAAAAGGTGGCACAAAAAACTCCTAGATACTGTCTTCTATCACTGTACTTACATTATGAAGAGCAAAGAGCAAGCATATATCTGAACTTAACCCAGCCTAAGGTTAACATCTAATTTATAGCATCCTACCAGAGATTTCCTAGCAGGCTCCTGAAAAGCTCATTACCTGGAACCCTGCAGCTGATCACTACAATTGCATGCAGGTTATAGCAAGGCCCCTATGAGTAATCATGAGCAAGGCCAGCAGCAATAAAATAAGCAAAGCTTAATTACTTACACAAAAAATATTTCAGAGCAACTACTGAGATGAGAACCAGTGATCAAAAACACCTACCATTTTGAGGCTAGGGTGGGAAATGAACCACTTTTCCTTAGGCAAGAGGGTGCCTTACCAGCACTGGAACAACCTAACACCAACTAGGTAATATTCATGCTAAGTGCTACAGCCTGTTCCCTCTCCCCAGTTTAAATAAATCAGAGAGCAGAAAAGCATGCTGGGAAGGATGCATGTAAGTGGGAGGAACTCACATAGGGGAACTGAAGTCAAAAGTGTAGAGGAAATGATTTGGTCTTGTTTGCTGCTTAAAAAGAGGTTGAAGTTTACACATTTCTGAAGAGCTAGGTGAAAAGCAGCCAAAAAGCTTTGTGAAAGCTATGTTTGTGGTTTGCTGTTTTTAACCTGTTTGCTGTTATTTTCTCTAGGTGTATAAAGTTACATGCTTAATAATGTTTTTTTTCTCTATAGCTGCACGTGTATTAAGCTGAGCAAAGCTTTGCAACCTGTAACACGATCAAAATGCTTTGAGTTTGCTGTTTCTCGTGTGCCTCTGTAGCATGCTTGCTGTTAGGCTGATTCCTTTTTGTGTTGCTGGTTTTGGTTTATTTGGTTTTGGGGGGGGGTTTTGCTGGATTGGTTTTTTTTCCCTCCAAAAAGCTTCTCAGTTCTTTCTACTATGGTGTAGGTATACATACATATGGTTATTTGCACAAGGTAAGAATAAATCATGTTTAAGCTTCAGTATTGTTTCTTGCTGTGACAGACTTTATGGTTTTACAGTTGCATTTCTCTGTTTTAAAGTTTATAGCTGCTATATTTTCCCTTTTTCTCTGATGTGTATCTAATATAACTGTAATTTTGCATCAGATTTGGAGGGGTGGGAATCCAGTAGCTTTGCTTATTTGACTTCTTTACTGCCTCTACATCACAGTTTAGAATTATTTTCCTATGTAATAGCTAGTCTGTATGAAAGCGTTACGGTGTTGTGTGGTTTCAGAATAATCTGCTTAGCTAAATTATAGCTGAGATGGAAGAACATAGCATGTGCTTGCATCCAGAGCACAACCTGTCCTGGACCTTGGCTACTAAAACACATATCCTCTACTAATTGCAATTATCTTTTTATTGCTGCTGTAACCTTTATGCTCTTCAGGTAAAGCTAACTTACATGCTAATTGTGGCATTATCTAGCAGTGCAGATACACTTTTAGGGAAGCTGATGCTTAAATCACTGACTTTGCTGAAGCTTTAGATAAAGATGGGAGAGATTGTTCTGTATGAAAATCTTCTGCCTTCAGCTTTGCCTACCCAGACCTGTTGTCGTGGCATTTAAGTGAAGCTGTGAGCTTCCGTGTTAATAGTGCCAGGTGGGGTACACTTACATCTCAAGAAAGGCAATGCCTCTTACAGAGAAAGGTAAGAAGGCCAGGCTCCCAACCCAGGCAGCTCCATTATTGCCTCTCCGAGGATTTCTCCCCTTCGGATATCTAGCCTCAGACTGTTAGTTTTCCAGGTGAAAAAGAGAAAGCATTTAATTTGCCCTGTCAAATCTGATCAGCTGTTGGGTAGCAATGCAGGGTATCTCAGATGGGTTGAGTTTGGCTGCTGCTTGTGGTGCCATCCTACATGGACTGCCAGAAGCCCAGGTTGTGATGCACTGGTCCCTAAGCAGGTAAGGCTACACTGCATTGTCTACATTCAGTGGGTTTTACAGCTCCAGCATAAAGCGCTTAAAGGATGCACACAGAAAAGCCTTGGGGAGGATAGCATCTCCTTAGTGATTGGTTCTGTTTAATGCTCACAAGTTAGACTACAGCAGATGCTCTTTCCCAGGTATGCATAAGAAGTGATGTGTAAATTTGGAGGCTTTTATTTTTGATGCTGCCACAAATGATCTGAATAAGCTCCAGACTTTTGAGTGGCACAAATCCATTTGTTGCTAGTAATTTTCTGCCAAAAAAATAAAACAGACTAATGAATAACCCAACCTTTCCTTCTTTTTATACACACATAGAAAATGTACACCTGCATCTTTCATACCCATCAGCAAATTAGATGAGCAGTAGGTAGAGTATATGCACAAAGAGCTGAAGTTGTTTCCTTTAAATTCTGTAGTCTGGTGTGCCCTACTCTTAAAACATTTAAAAAGTCATTACAGTGAGTTTCTGTGTTCTTAGTTACAGATGAAGGTTCTATTGTAGCAAATGTTGCCACTAAGTTTATATATATAAATTATCTAGCATATTTATTGACAAGGCTTCAAAACCTGCCTGCCATCAGTCTTCTATTTCTGGAACTCTGTTTTAAACATGAGTCTGAATGGGCGCCTGGCACGGGTACTCTGTGCACTGTATCTTTAAATAGACATAACTAACAAACCCGGTAAGAAAATGGCTTCAGCCTAGACAGCAGTCAGCTTTCCAGTTCTAGCCAGCCTATAGCAACAGGGAGTGTTCGGTGGTTGCTCAGGTTATGGTTTCTCTACATGCTACCCTTGAGCCCGGGCTTGTTTCTTTAATAACATGCAGCCAGTTACATGGCTGTTGCCTTTAACAGCACACAGTGGCATGAAAAGAGCGCATTGGATCCAGGCATTACAGCAAATTAAGGTCATTATCCCACTTGCAGTAGTTCTCTGCAGGAACAGGGAGCCTCATACTTGGGAAACACGAGCTCTGATCAGGAGAGATTTGCTTACCTTCCCTCAGCGCTGGAGGAGTGGCCGGTACAGCTTGCTTCCTTGGCTGCTTCACAACTCCAAGTGGGTGTTGAAGGGTTGGTGCTTCCCCAGCTCCTGTGGCAGGACTAAGCCCCGAATCATCTGTGTGGCTCTAATAAACAGGCAACACTGCACCCAGGTAACCTTTGAACCTGCGTTGCAACAGGTTCAAAGGTAAAAAAAAATGTTCCTGATCAAATATAAAGAGCAATTTTGGCTGGTTAGAAATGTTAAACATACCACTCTTGCGCAAGAGCTGTAGAAGAGAGCAGCGTCCTGTGCAAGCTAACCCCAGCCCTGCGAAAGCTGCGCACTTGGGCTTGTTAATAGGCCTCTCATTTACTCTGAGTATGCATGGGGCACTGAGTAAGTCTTGCTCCACTGAGAAAAGGTACCTCTTAGATTGCACTTTGAGCAAAAAACCATGTTCTGATATTTTTCTCTACGGCTTTGTGTAGGGGACTCTCCTTAATTGCATCTGACCGCTGAGGCATGGGCTTCCTTTGCAGCTCAAGTGGTCCATGAAGTAGCGTGTTCCTTTATGGTAGGGATCTCAGTGCATTTGGGATGGGGGGTGGGGGGCTGCTTATCTTAGAAAGATGCACCTTCTCTTTTAACAGTGTGCAAATGGTGCTGTGTTTGTTGGACTGGCAAGTAGGCTAAGCCTGCCTCATTTGAGACTTCATGTGTTGATTTAAGTGGGTGTGTTTTTGGTCTTCATCTATGAAATGGGACCAGCAGAACTGCTGTGCTTAACACTGCTTCAGAGAGACTTAGCTGTGAGGTAAGGTATACAGGCTGGGCTGGCAGGTGGAGCTTCTTGCTTTCACTTCTGAGGCTGTGGATGTGATCTTTGGAAGAAGTTAGCTGCTTATGATCCAAGAGATAAGGCTAAATACTGAAGTCCTTTCAGCGCTCACGTAATACTGTCAGGACTGGTCAAGACCATGAAGCCTTTGTTGATACAGGCCTGGTTTGACAGGTGCTGGAATTTGATTCCTGTCTAATACTTGAAGACTAAACCAACGTTAGTGCTTGTCACTTATGATCTTAAGTAGTCTTGATTGAGGTGGGGGAACCTGTGTATCAGTGTGAATAAAAGTGGAAGTACCTGTGCCAACACTAATTGCCATCCCAGACCTTCTGATTGCAATCTCCTCTAAGTCTTTAGAAAATGTCAGTTTGAGGAGGATGAACAAAAATAAGTGGGAGGGTTCGAGGTTTGGTCTAAAGAGATGTTACTGGTGTGTAAGTGTCTTGGCTTGTCTGTAGTGCATCTTGCATGTGGGAAACAAAGCAGTTGATTTCATGCTGTTATGAGGAATGCAACAGATAATAATAATTAGTAGCTGGGTAGGTCCCTATTCAGTGTAAGTAGATACTGTCTCACTGCCTCAAGAGACCTAGAGTGACTGACACTGTCTGTGGCTTTGGCTCCTAGATGCATCTTAGATACTGATGGGGAGGTGGGGGGAAGCAGTCACTTGAAGAGGAAACAAAACCAGTTGTCCGAGCTAGCTGTATGTATAAAGTTGTAACTGCTTTTCCTTCTCCACCCTTTCTCCCTTGTACATAAAGTACATGGCTCTTTTAAACAGTGAATTAATCTAACTTGTGGTGTTTTGTCACCTTTTACCTGTATAGTTGCTTCCTGATGAATGAAGACCATTGGTTAGTTCCCCATTCAGAACTATTCTGGGAGTCCCAAACAGCTCTGAGCAGTGAGTGTGTCATCTTGGAGTTGGGAAGGTTGGGCTCTGATCACATGTCTTACTCATTTCCTAATGAGTGAACAACTCTAACTTGTGGGTAACTTCTTTAACTTGTTTTGAAAGCAGGTGTGAGAAAATGTTTTCACAAGCCCCAGAAGATGCATGGGTTAACGTTCTGTAGTACAGGCTTGTCTGTGAGGATTACCTGTGCTCCTTGTTGTTTCTGAATGAGCAATGCCATACTTTGTGGCCAAAGCACATGACCAATGGAATAAAATAGACTAGGTCAGCCAAGGAAACATCATCTCTTTCCAGCTCTGAAAGAGAGGAGCTCAAGGCAGATCTACTCACATAGAGTTTTTTCACAAGCTTGGGAAAAAACACTTCCAGTTCATTAAAATGTTGGTAACTTTTGCCCACGAGACTTAATTCTTTAGAAAATCATTTAGTAGTATTTAGTATTACTTAGTATGTCAAAAAACATGAGGAATTCTTTGTAGGCTAGCAGAAAATTGTTTCATACTAGAGCTTTGGAATCTTTGAGCAGGTTATGGCTCAAAATATTCAAGGTATTAATTTTTTACATCAGTGTATGCATGTGTGTGTGATTATCCAGATTTTATTTTGCTAGCTTTTATAGGTAATAGAAAGCTCAACACCTGCTCTGTTTAGAACCATTTTCTGTGCTTATCTAAGGTATCACTAGTCACAAACACATTTTTCAAATATCGCACAAACAATTTAATCCTTTGCCTTCTGTGAAAAATTGCTTGACACAAAGGATAGAGAGTATGTACCAAAAGGGAACAAAAGAGATTGAAAGGAGTCTTTTTTCCAGCTCCATTAGTGACAGCAGGATTCACAGGCATATTTCACATACCTGCCAGCAAACATACAACTGTGGGATATCCCTGAATAAATGATTCTTGCTGACATTGTGCAACCAGTCCGAGCGGTGAAGTGTGGAGCTAAAGGTCATTACCAGACAAAGCTGCAGTTTAATTATGTTTAGGTAACATATAAGAAGCCTTTTTTTATTGGTCTTGTGAAATCTGCTCAAATGCAATAGGCTGTTGAATGATAAACATGAAACAAACTCTAACCCTGACAGTAGTTAAGTTTAGTGCCAAGATATGATAAGTTATTCTTACTGTCTTAAAGAATGTGTATGAAATGGATGGATGTAGAGCTGAACTGTTTAGATCAATTAATGAGACTGCACGTGTTTCAATATTTGCTTTTCTCTGTGGTGCCCAAGAGCAGCTGTGCACTGACTTTGTTGGCTGGTACAGCTGCTGCATGAAATTGAAGGATCTGACTGAATTTGCTGCTTCCTTGTTATTGTTGACAATCTTGCATTCTGCTCTCTCTGTACAGAGCTCCAGTGGTGTGTCCCCATAGGTGTCTGTGGTTTTAAAACCAGACAAAACAGACTTTTAATATAACTGTAGGTGTTAAATACACACAGGTAGAAACTTGGCACTGGTCCCTTTGAAGGAACTAAAAGCATCTGATTTAAATCTTGACTTGCTGACTCTGAGTGTAACAACTGACAGCTGTTCTACTGATTTTTGCCTGGAAACTATGTAATACTGTGGATTTACAACAGTCCATTTTGGATCAGAATTTGTGCCCAAAAGATTAGTTCTTCTGACCACTGACACAAAATATTTGGCATTGATCACTTCGGTTCCATCTGATAAGAATCATAGATGAAAAATTAATGAAGCTGTCTCTGCATAATCTCCAGCAAGGTAAAGCCATTATTATCAAAAGCAATGAATGTCATATATTGCATGATAATTCTGGAGACCACCTAGCACACATTCTGCATGGCTGTGGCAGTAAGGTTCTGATGAAAGTCTGTGGATAAATTATATTATCAGGTCTTTTCCTATTCTAAGGGTTAATGACATAATGGAGGCTGCTCAAACATGAAGTGGGCAGGCGCAATGGATACAAATGAGCAGAGGCACAGCTTGCAGCAACTCATGAAGATTTAATGGTATTTAACCCCTGATGAAAATGGGAACTGCCTACCAAAGTTGAGGGTCTGATGACATTTTGAAGCTCAACACAATTTTGTTGTTGCAGAGCTTGGCTTCTGCATCAGCTCCAGACTTTCAAATCCAATCCTGAAATATGATCCAAGAACTGAAGCTTCTGATTCATTTGTTCAGTAGTTTTCATAGTTCAGCTTTGTTACTCTGCTTACACATTTACCTTTACCTGAAAATTTTGCTCTCCGTAACCTCCCCTACTGCCGGGATAAAGTGTGGCAAGAGAAGCAGATATGACAGTTCATGAACAGAGACTTTGACTATTGACCATTCAAACTGGAAGTAAAAAAAATGGAGCAAATCTTTCTTAGTGACTTTAGACTTTGGATCTACGGACTAATAAAAGTGGAAAGAAAGCTAATGTCCAAAGTGAACAAGATCTGACGTGTAATATTTAGATGAGGAGAGTTTAAAGACCACTTGGATTGCTTCTAAGTGTTATCACAGAGCTGTAATTTGTTTAGGTGATTCAACTTTTGTTGAAAGAACCAGATTCCATTTATAGTACAGATAACCATGAAGATCTGATTTGGAAATGTCAGTCCTGAGTGATTTAGCTGAATAAGACAGCCAGCAATGATATTTCTTTTTTGTTTTGTTTTGTTTTTTTCTTTTTTTTTTTTTGCTTTAAAGATACTGTGCTTTTGATCATGGAATACTAAATCCATTGGTTTCTCAGGATGTCTGTTACAGACTGTAATGTGCCGTTTTAGGCCTCATCTGTTCACCTGTGCTTAGTGCAAAGGTTTAATTAAGCCTTGGAGTTCAGCTCAGCTCTTCTGTTATTGTAAGGAGCTCTGATGTGACTTGGGATTCATCTCCAGTTTAGAAATTCTATAATATATGGGCTCTTTTTTTTCATTTCAGACTAGACATAATGCCATTGAGGTTAATGAATTGCCATCGTCCACTGATACAGAGCTCAGCTGTAAACTAACTTCTAAAAGACAGTAGATTCTTAGACAATGTTACTGGAACAATGAAGAATGTCTGTAATATAATAATGTTCTGAAACCTTGTCTTTCTACCTGTGCTTCAGCTCAAGCCTTTACTATGTCAGATTTCTCCCAATTAAAGACCAGGCTGAGTACAAGAAGTTCAAGATGTGACTTTGGCCATTTAATTCTATGGTCTTCATTAATGCATAGATTTAGAAGAGGAAAAAAATATGCTGAGTATTGGCATGGTCTTTAATTTCCAAAGTAATTGTACATATTTCATTAGAAATCTGTTGAAACAGGCCCCTGGAGCTAAATTTTACAATGCTTTTGAGATCATGATAGTGTAATATCCCCAAAACCATGTTGCTTTAAACTGTGGGTTCCGATTTAAATTAAGCCTTCTTACTCATGAAGACACTTGTGGTTTGGTGTCTACATGTAGGTTCAGAAATTTAGGAACTGTGATTAAAATAGTTTCAGTAGCACATGTGTCTTTTTCAGAGTTGTGCAGGTCAAGAATTATCAAATTCAGTTTTGTGCCAACTGAAGCTACTGACCTTGAAAAAAGCCATGTGCATAGGCATATATTGCAGTTTGGGGAAATACATGGAGAAAAAAGCTAGTGATATTAAAATTCGGGCAATCAGTACTTCCTGTGTCTGGGTCATGTTTAGTAAGGGCTTGGAATGAGGTGAGTAAATGATTTTGTCTACTTGATTAGTCAGTGTGTGATGTATGGATGTGTAACATGCTCTAGTGCACAGCTATGACATTTACATTGCAGACGCTGCAATAGACATGCTAAACGGATGAATGCAATGCTGCTTGCTTTAGCTACAGGAAATACAATTCTCAAAAGGTCCTTCAGCCTCTGGGAAGTCCTGAGTATTCACTGAACAGACTTGTCATGATGAGCACTTAAGCACAGACATTCAAGGCTTCTGTGTTTTAAGCTAGCATGCTTCCCAGTTTTAAGTTGCTGCAGAGAGAGAGAGAGAGGATTCTGCAATGACTATGTTAGAGGAACTGAGGTTTTTGTTGGGTTAGCATGGCTGCAGTAGTATGTGCCCATGGAGGGCATAGTTGATTTTGGCTTGGGTAGGAGGGGGATTAGAGGAGCTAAGCTTGCAGTTTATCTTGCAGTGATTCTAATGGTGAGTGAATTAAAGATGAAACACATCCCATAAATTCTATGCCTTTTATGACCTTGTGGTCTAAATTGCAACTGCGTAGTTACCTTTGATAACACTACTAGATCTCATGCATCAACCCACTAAGGTGCCTATTGATATACTACTGACTTACTTCAAGATCTGTGTCCCAGCCCCAGTCGATTTAGAGAGGACTTACTGCTCGTGTTGCAAACTTGTAAGATTTCAGGCCATAGCTGGGGCAGATTCCCTTGTTTCATCAGCTCCCTATTCAGGGCAAGCTCAGACATAGCTTATTTGGTTTACATCTTCTGTTTCAGAGCATGTGGTATATTTCACATGAATAAAATGAGTTGATCACTGTACCAGAGGGTTTGTTCTTGATGTTCAATGAAGAATACACAGTGCTGGAAACTTTGAAAAGAAAAAATTACAGAAAGTTTGTGGGGAAAATACAGAATGCAAGAGAACAGAAAGCATATTCATGCTGGCTGTAGACAGCCTATTCTGCCTTGGTAGTTTCATGACCTTTGTCACCAGTTGTACTGGAGGTCTTGATTTTGTAAAAGTTTGAAGGTCAAAAAAATTATTTGGGCAGAAAAAAATGCTAGTAGATGTTTTGGAGCAGCCACTGGTAATCCCTTTCCCCATGACACAGATGGTACCCTGGGCAACATGAAGGGCACCAAGTGCCATTTTCTCCTGAGCCTTTCACTGGTATCTGAAGTTGTTTACCTAGGTGGCTGGAGGATTTGGAACCTCTTCAGCTGTTCTGGTTGCATTCAGTTTCATAACAAATTAAAGCACCCATCTTGTATAAAAGATTTGCTTGAAAAGCAAACAACCCCCCCAAGCAAATAAACCAAAATGAGTATTGCCTTCATTCTCCTCCATCACCTTTTCTCTCCAAGAAGAGAATTTCTGCCCTGCTACGATGCAACTTCTGACTTAAATGGAGAGAGATGAATGAGAGTGACACTGAGGTAATCTTGTACTTCACTTCTAGGGGTACTTGCCTCATTTCTTAATTATGTTTATACAGCATCACATATACCCATTTGTTTTGTTTCCAGCTGTAGTGTCATAAACAATACATGGCCAAGGTGTAGAATCTGACCTGCCCTGAGTTGCAAGATATATTGAATACAAACTTGGGATGCTATTGAAACAACTAAATCTAAATACTCTGATAATTAGGAATACCTAATTAAAATCTGTTGACAGGCAAAGAAGTTGAAGCCAGCAGAATAAGAAAAGGAGTAAGTGGAAAGTGTAGCATCTGAAGTTCAGGTGTACTGCCATGTGGTGACAGTGTGGTCTGAACATGCCCTGCAGTAGTACAGAAGGACTCCAGTCTGTTGCAGTGCTGCAGTAACTCTTGTTAGAGCTAGTAGAACCTTGCCTTGGTTAGTGGGCCAGACACCTTTGAGCTTGTTGTGGCATTTCAAGCACCTTGGAACACTTCCTACCCAGAAGGCAGCTAGAAGCTGGGTTCAGATATCCACATTGCCATCAACAGTCATTTCAGATCAACCTTTAGGTAACTTAATCATCATAAACAAAAGCCAGATATAATGTCCGTGATGCCACAAACTCTCTTAATCATAGATTCTTAGAATGATTTGGGTTGGAAGGGACCTCAGAGACCATCTAGTTCCAACCTCTGCCATGGGCAAGGACATCCACTACTAGCCCAGGTTGCCCAAACCTCCACCCAACCTGGCCTTGAACACTGCCAGGGAGACGGCAGCCACAGCTTCTCTGGGAAACCTTAATGCCTTCACCTGTCGGGTTCAGTGTGAGAATGTTTTGGCTCTTTTGGACCAGATTGTTCAAAAAGCAGCTGAGGTTCAGTATGTGTTTCCATGGTTTGATGCTTTTTTTTTTCTTTTCTTATTTTCCTCCCAGTTCTGTAAGTCTGCAATTCTTTTATTTGAGAATAGTGCTTGGACCAGTGTCTTCCCAGTTGGAAGTGCTGAGATGAGAGAAGGTTTAGCTTAATAGCTGGCTCAGACTTGCATCTGTCATCCTTGGTAAGACCAAGCTTGCTGCTTTCCAGTAGATGTAACAACACTGCATTCCTTTTCCAGGCTTTTCTGGAGCAGTGCATTGGGGGAAGGCTGCTGCTCTGAGGACTCGGGGAACTCTGTCCCCTCTGAAATGTTTCTTGTGCCTCTGACCTCACAGGTTATTGCAGTGCACACATCTTGGAGAATGATACTCAAATATTTTCTCCCTTGATAAAAAAATCCTGAAAGTCCAGTGCTCCTGCTGGCCGTTGCTAAAATGACACCAGACTTTGTGACAGCAAGATAGCAAATTTGGGGTGAATAGGAGGTTGAAGATTGCTGCTTCTGTGTAAGTTTTTTGTTAGTTAACATAGTGTTACCACTGTGCTCCTATGAGTTCTCATCAGCTTGTGGTGAGACCTGCCTTTGATGTGGATCACTTTGTGTCTTTGCTGTACCTTGAAGCATATTCCTTGTCCTGTGAAGTTTGTATTTTCTGTCAGAAGTGGGAGGGAAGGGGGCTAATTAATTATAGCAAATGACAGAAGGGAAAGCATTCAGTAGCAAACCCAAGGAAGTAGTGCTCTTCAGCTATACTGAGCTCTTAAGCCCTCCCAAAATTCCTGCCCAAGGCTTCTTGCAGTCAGCTCTGTCATTTTCCCTTATGAGGAGTTGCTTTCTGTTCAGGGTGTTTCCTACAAAGTACTTGCTAGAAGATACCAGTGTTAGAGCTGGTGGGGAAGGATTTTTCTTTAGTCTCTATCAGTTTCAGACAGCTGTCTGAGCTCTTTTTTGCTTTGAGGACCTTTCAAACCTTAAAAAACAAGAGTACAGTTTTACCTGAAGGTAATTGTATTATTTTTTCTGAAATGCTGGAGCACAGTGCCTTGGCACTTTCCAGCTGGGCTCAGGTGTTTTGTGGAATGATTTGCCACATCAGATACAAACCCAATAAATATTTGAACTAGTCAGAAGCAGACTGTCTTCATTCTGTCTTGTACATCCTGGGATGGCGCTTCAGGCACTAGCTCGTATTGCTTCAAGTACCTTTTAAGCCTGAGGTGGCTATTTAATCCACACCACAGTGTGGACTGCCAAGAGTAATCTCTTTACCGTGGGATGATACTGTTTTTGAGGCCACTTAGAGCTCCTGACTGTCGCTTCCTTTTTGGCACACAGCCTGCCCTTTCTTAACCTTTCAAACACAAAACATGCCAGAGTATGGTTTGCCCCAAGACTGTGCTTTGAGCTTCTCTTACGATCTAGCTGTGGCTTTAAATGAATTGGCCATGGCTGCAATCACAGCATTTTGACTCACTCTGTAGCAATCTAAAGAAGGTGCTTCCGGGTAGAAGTATGCAATAGGAAAGCAAATGCTAGAAAATATTCCTGCAGCACCACTTATCTGTTTATAACTGGTAACATCCAGCTTAAAACCTTCCTTGAGGCAGTTGTGGCATCCAAGCAGGGCCCATATTAATTATATGAGTATTTTACAGATAATTCTAAATATCAGCAGAACATGTGAAAAGTGTTAATCGTTGTGAAAACTGGAAACTGCTTGAACATAGTAAGCAGTATCTGCTCTGTGTGCTGTGTATACTCTATAAAAAAGACTTGTTCACTAGTAAAACCCTTTGTTGTCCTCTTCTGGGTCCTGAGATCCCAACCTTACACGTTTCAGTCTGTCATGTGGAGCACAGGTCACTGCTCCTGATATGCAGTCACATAACCATACTTAATTTTAAGCACCCATAAATTGTTGTAATACCTTTGGTGTAAGTACTATCATTAATTACTTCATATTAACATAATACATCCAGATCCCAGCTGCTTGACCAAATGTAAGAAGAGGATCCCATATTCAAAGGTAGAACAGGAACTAATGTAGAAGGTGTTTGGCTTCAGCCTCATAATAATGCTGGAGAAAAACCCAGGACTCTAAAGATTGTTCCAAATGCTGGAAACGGTGAGTCTTTCTTTGGTCTTCTTTCTGGTATTTCATTCAAAAGTGATGTGCACTGGTACTTTTAAATTCTTTTTTTAATTAATTTTTTGCAAGAAGACAGGTTAGGAAACACTTCTGTAACACCCAGCTAGATTTCATCTCATTTGCATTTTCTTTATCTCCAAATTTTGCAATCCATGTTTGTATTTTTTTAAAAAATAAAAGAATAATTAAAAAAAACCCCAACAAATGTTTGTCTCTTTTACAAAATGTTTGACAAAATTGTTTGGGGAAGTGTATCCAGGCAGTATAGTTCATGACTTCACTTAGTTATATGTAGTCACTGGTGTAGTTTATATGCTTAGTACTCTTTGATTATTTAAAAAAAAAAAATAGCATCCGTGCTGTTGCTGGGATCCTCCTTTTTGTTCTTCTGAGTTGTGATACTATTTGCTTTCTTCGAGTCTTGCTGTAAGTCCACATGCTCTTCAAAAATACATACCAGTATGCAGTGATTCATTGTCTCTCAGGTTTCCATGCATAAAATAGTTTTCATAAGAGTTTGGAACTTAAGAGTTTCTTCTTTTCCCTTCTCCATCCCCTTTCTTTTTCCCATCTCCAGCCCCAAAGTCCAACTGCACAAAGCAAGTGATTGTTTAGTAGCTGTTAGTCAAGGAACTAGGTATTCTAGAGAAGATACTCCTCACACTTAAAATCATAAAAGTCTCCTAGCATCATTTAATGAGCTTACTGCAGAAGACCAGAGCATGCGTTGTGACACAGGAGAGTGCAGAAAGGATCAACAATATAACTGAAGCCTTAACTCCATGGCAGCAGGGAGTTGTTAACATCAGCTAAGCACCTTTGCCTGAGAAGTGGACAAAGCAAGCAACGTTTTTTTTATTTAGCTTTTTTTTCTTCAGTCACTCACCCCGTTCAGTAGAGTATCAGTTGCTTCTGTAATCTTCTTAGCTCTGTTGTTAGCCTCTTGCTCTTTGCTACACAATCTGCTTACTCAACCATCTTTTATACTGACAGCTACACCCTCACGTAATAACTTGTTTTTATGCCATGCATTCACCTTAGTGATTTACCCAGCCTACTCACAAGCTTTCAAACGTGAAAACATTGTTTTAATGGGACACTGCCTACCAACTGGTTTTCTAGTCTGTTAGTGATATTTTTTGTATGATTACAAGGTCACCTCAAGTATGGCTTCAAAGTTCTATAGCAGATGGTAGAGATTTGCTATCTATCTATATGGTGAATAAGAATTTCAGTCTGAAATTGCCATGATGAAAAGGATTTCATCAGTGAAGCCATTTTTACAGTAGAGAGTTTCCATATGCTTTTCAGGCATTGAAACTTTTATAATGGATATTCAGCTCCCAAAGTTAAAATAGAGTTTAAAATTGAAGAAGTGAATAAACTTTTGATTCCGAGATGGATGATGGATCAGCCCTTGCTTCCAGTCATCTTCAGGCAATACATTTAAGTGACTGCCAGCTTATGTGGCTGACATACTCCTGGGATATCCAGGCGTAGCTAACACAGCTATTCCTGCTCACATCTGCCTTGCTGGGCTCCTGCTCAGGCTGCAGGGAGCAATGCACAGTTCTCTGGGCTGTCACAGGGCTGGTGCCAACAGCATGACATTTTTCTGTAGAAGACTGGTTAGCTTTCATCTTACAACATTTTCCTTTGCTCAATTACTTTTTTTCCTTTCTTACTGACCTTCTTTTCCCAAGCCAATTTTAATTTATTTATTTTAAAACAGGGTCTATAAGGACAAAACTTGTTCAGCCCCTTTGAATTACTGGATCTAAATCTTGATGCAGAGACATATGATAGGAAAAAGATCTATTGCTGATTGCATAAGAGTTACTGAGGCAACGCATGATCCTACATAGTCACCTCTGTTTTTAGTCACTGATTCTCTTTGGTTTCAATATGGTCCTGTCTGGTGTGAAAGTCAGGTCAAAACCAATGAAGTTTGGTCTTTGATCTTGGTATTCCAATAATACAAGGAGCAGCAAAGTTCTGATAGAGGAAGTTAGGAAAGTATATATGGATGAAAAGTCTGGGGAAAACCACAGCTATAGCTTTTTTTCTGGAGCTTAACTGGTGCTGTGTGAAAAGTTTCCTGAAACCATCATGGTAAGGAAGACATCCATTTGGTTTTGATTTCAACGTAGGAAAAGAGTATTTCCTACTACCTAAAGTGTAGGACAGAATGCTGAAGGAGTTGTTGCTATGCAGTCAGCATGTTCAGTAGGGCACAACACTACTCAATAGATGAACACATGGGGCACATAAACTACTGAATTACATTGCAGGGTGTTTAGACTTCATCTGTGTGAACCAGCGAAGGGAATGTCTATGTTTTTAGGTCTGAGGAGCCCCCAGGCCTCTTATTTGCTGCTCTGGATTGAATTTCCTTTGCTGTATCCTACCTGAGGATAACAGCAGTAAATCTCAGTGCTGCCAGAAGGAATAAGGTAGCATGACCAATTTCACTTTCCTAACACCTGAAAACATTGGCTCACGTTTGTTGCTGAAGGTACAAGAATGCCACCAGATTTGAGTCACAAGGTTTAAAAACAAGCTTTATTGGTTCACTTGTATCTGGCTGACAGCCTTTCTTTCGTGAGCAGTGGATGGGTACACAGTCTGCAGGAAAGCTTTTTACTGACAAAATCGCTCTCTGGATGAGGAGTTATTTGGCTTTATTGTAGGTGAAATTGTAGAGGGTAAGGATTATCTTCCTAATTTAAAGATTATTTGATCCCTGGGTTTTGCTATGAAGTGCTCAGGCTGATAGCAGTGAAATGTTTTCTTCCCCTGGCCTTACCCAAGATTAGTGCCCATCATGTGGACTAGTTACATGGGTGCTCAACTATACCATGATATCAATGATCTAGCTGCACTATTTGTGAGCCTATATAGCAGCTCATATGGAGCAGCTATTTCAGCAGGTCAAAAGTAATTTGTAAATTGCTCACGGTTTTTGGAGCTGATATGTCAGAACTTTACATTGAAAGGAGCTTTGGGAGTGGAGAGTAGAGAAAAAGGGGGATTGGCCATTACCTGTCAGCCATTGAAGAAGTGATCACTGCAAGTATCACAATCCTATGAAAAGTAGGCTTTGGAAAATGTAGTCACAGATAAAAATAGAGATAAGTAGGGAAGTCCTTATCTTTAAAATGTGTTCTTTTATGCCATAACCATGAAAAATTAGCATGTACGTGCTTCGAAATTGCATTCATTTGCTACTTCTTAGTATACTCAGTGGACCTTTACTCAGTTGGTTATCAATGACATAAAGCTGTTAAAAATCAGCCTTACAAGGTTTTCTCAAGGAGAAAGTATCTGAAGTTGAGGTTTTGAAGATTATTCCAAATCTAGTAATACCACACATATGTAAGTCTCAAAAATTTGGGCTCTAATCTTTACATTTTTGTTTGCTCTAAATTCTTGAACTTAACTGAAGATCTGGGTAGGTACCTGGATCAGTGGTTTTACTATGAGTATGAATTTGTCCTATAAAACACAAAATCACAGCTTACTAAGAAATGAATGTGACGCACAGCAGTTTCTTACCTTCCCAGGTAAGAAAGGCTAAGAGTAAAACTCTGATAAAGCTGAAGCTGATTTGTACGTGTCTCTTACAGAGTATGATCCACAGTGCTTGTCTTTTATACTGCTATAGAAATGGGATAGTGTTGCAAGTGCTGATTATTTCCTTAGTGCATGTTTGTTTTTTTAGCAGTAAAGAAATACATCCAAGTTTGTTATGGTTAATATTCAAGTGTATAATAAACACTAGGTCAAAGGCTGTCAGGTTTTGAGGTAACATGTGGTTGCCAAAGACTATAGCATTTCCAAAACTGTGGGGATTCCATCCTCACTGTTAGCTGTTGAAAGGATGATTTATAATTTTTACTAGCTCTTTCAGAGAGTGTGTGAGGCTTTATAAGGAGGAAAAGCTCCTCTTCATACTAGAATGTAGATCGGGTGTTGTGCTGTAGGTTGATGGTGAAAACTGCTATTGCTACTAATGCTGAAGACATCCTCTTTGTAACTTGTTTTATGGATTCATTAAGTTACTTTATCACAAGTCAGAACACTCAGCAAGGATTGCTGTGTGCCAAACACTGTGACACAAACAGCACCTCCATCCAGAATAACCAGTAGCTTAAAAATGCAGTTTATCCACAGAGCAAAACCCTGAATCTAAACTGATACCTGATTCAGCTGTTGGAATATCTCGGATTAGGATGTCTGTAGTCAGGACCATTTCATCAGTCTGCACCTGAGCTCTGCAGGAATCTGCTGTGTGCATCTTGCAAGTGCACGATGTTTGGAAGCTGTGATCACTGAGGATCTGTCTCTTATTTAGTTTTCAAACTCATTGTTACTTCATCTTTGAAACAGAGATATATTATCTTTTGTCATGCTACCTTACAAAGACACACAGTTCTGTATTGCAGCAATAGGCAGCCCAAGCACAGGCCATTGAGTCCAGCTAGGTAAATTATACACATATAAATGGTCTTTTGATAGGCTTCTTGCTGGCACTGTACTTGGCCCCAGGACCATGTTGATAGCAGGTGCTGCTTTCCCCTTTGCATGGTGCCTACCTAGCTGTGCAGGAGCAGGACTTTGCTCTACCTACTGTAGATTAAGCATTTTGCTCTTACCTGGGGAGAGGAGAGGAGAAAAATCTTCACGTGTAAACCTGAGAATGTAATAAACTCTGATGTAAATCACTGCCATGCATGACTTTATGATCCCTACAGGTCCCTTCCAACTTGAGATACTCTGGGATTCTACATGACTGCAAAAGTAAAACAAGTCACAAAATGTATATCAAAGCCAAAGGTCAGAAGGAAGGTAGAAACCTGTCCTCCACCTGTTTAGAGCCAGGTCAGAGTGAATCAGTGGAAGGGGAGACGACAGAAATGGCATTTTATTAATTGCCACAGCGATGGAGGTTTGTGTTTAGAAAGTGGTGGATGCAGGGGTAGGGCCTACGAAGAGTATGGGTGAGGAGTCCCTCCCTACCTGCCAGGCAGCTGGTTTCCAGAGTGGAGCAGGGACGGAGCCTGCACCGTTCTTCCTGGGCTTTTCTGGGACACGCTGTTCTGCTGCTATCCATGACTCACCTGTTTGTGCAGGGTTCAAACCATCCCTGCTTATCGGCATTAGTTAATGCCCGCTGTAATGAGGTGGTCTCCCCCACCCATCCACATTATCCAGAGTGGTAGAAGTAAAGCCTGTACCTGTGTCTCTTCCTTGGGAAAGCTCTGTAGGCGGTGGTTACTCCTGGACTCTCAGGTGCTGGACTTTGATACATGCCACTAGTTCTGGGCATGCAAAATGGGACGTTTTCCCTGAGCAAGGCAGGGTGGGGAACTTTGTTACTTTTCTCCATTGGAAAATTCTAAGTTTTTCAGAAATATGGGGGGGGGGGGAAAATGGGGAATTGACAACTTCTCTTTTTTTTCCTCTTGAAAAACTCCACAGTTTTGAAAGAGGAAGAAATACCCACTTCCATTTATTAAAAAATGGGAAAATACTTCCATATACCTCCTTGTATAACTGGCAGCTGCAGAATTCCAATATAGTGATGGAGCTCTGGGCTTTTGACACTGACCAAAAGAAAGGTGTTTTAATAAAGATTTTACAGCTTTTTAGCAAAATGTTTATTTCAGAAAAAGAGGTTTTCCTCCACAAACAGAGAGGATAGAGAAGATGAGAGAATGAATTAAGCTGTTTCTTCTTGTCTTCAATTGTCACACTGATGTCCTCTTTCTGTGCTGGTTTAGGTTTCTATGCACCATCACTCAAGGAAATGCATTTCATAGGGATTTTTCCATCCCTTGATAGATTTGGTTCAATATTCTGTAAGAAACGATTTTTCTGTAGAGCATATAGAAGCCTGCAGCTGGCAATCCTCTCGCATAAAGACCAGTCCTTTCTTTTATTACCTCCAGGCAGTTGACTTTCAAGACCACTACTAATGGGTAGAATATCAGTGGCAGTTTCCAGCTGCCACAAAGCACTTAATTTTCCGTCACCACAAGATCTTTAACTGATCATCAGCCAACTGGTATTTAGCAAACAACGTGTGTTTATCTACCCAATTACAGCCTGGTGGGCTTTCCATGGACACGTCTGTGGTTAAATTCTATACATAAATGTTTGCTGTGTGATGACACATTCAATCCATGTAATATCAGTATTGATCTGTAGCTCTGTTTGTTCTGTGACAAGCTGGAAGGGAAACGACTGCATGTGCTCCTTCACTTCCCCCTTCACCCATGCAATCATGGTTTTAATCTGCAGCTCTTCAGTTGTCTGTCAGCTATGCTAGAAGTTAAACAGATCTGTTAGATGGGAAAATTGTCTTACTTTAACAGTTTAAGGTAAGCAGCAATGCAGTAAGTCTAACTTAACTTTTGTAGTACGTACTTGTTGGTCAGCAGGGGAAAATCAACAAATAAACTAATGCATTAAGGTTCTGATAACCCAGCAGTGAGTGGACTTTGATTTCTAGCCTTTTCCAGTGGATTGATTTGACTAAATCATGGAGTTAGTAATTGCATACCAGAGGAAGGGCATGGTTTCTGGTTTCCAGGACATCTTCCTGGAGGATGCACTGAGAACAGCAGTGTTCTCCACTTCTACAAGCATGAGTTTCTGGTCGCTCTTGGCTCTCTTGAACAATCTAGTAAATATTAGATCCTTTGGAAGAGGTCTAGGAAACACTTGAAGGGCCACCCTTTTCACAGCTCCCTTTCTTCAGAGGAAGAGGTTTGACATTGTTCTCCCTGCTTACAGTACTTGCCTAATATGATGTTCTAATTAGGCCTCCTCCTTTTCCCAGTTTGTGATTTCCACAGATTTGCATACCTGAATACAATTGCCTCCAACCAAAGTGCATCTGAGGGACCTGAGTGTGGTTTTCCGTCCCAGGGACTAAGGAATCTCAGACCCCGCCCGAGAGTGACATAGGACGTTTCTAGGCATGTTTTTGTTCCTTCCTGCTTGAAGAATGATACTAGCTAGTTCTAGATTTGGATTGTCAATTAATTATTGTGGTCTGGAATCACAGCAGCATTTGGGACAAACCTGAAATGTATTTATTGAAAGTGAAATGTACTTTTAACTGAATATTATTTGGCAAATACTAAACCTAGGGAGGATCTCAAGGCTGCTGCATTTTTGTTGCTCTTTGCTTTGGGTTTGTCTGTCAAGGTATGTTCTTATTTGGCCTACCTGCATAATGCAGTCCTCTGTAGGTCATGCCTGTAAAGGAAATGTGCAATCATGGAGCTATGCCTGTAAAAAATAAAAAAGAAATGATGAAAAGGACGTCTGAGGTCAAAGAACACTTACTGCAAGTCTGGAACCACAATAAAACCTGTTTGCATGGTAAGCATTCAGTGTAGGGATTTTCCTAGTTGTATAGGATTGGAGTTAACCAACAGGCTGCTTCCCATCATAGGTAGTAGCTGGTGGGGTCGTTGCAGGACTTGTGAGTGTGTGCCACCTATAGCTGTGTTCTGAGGTGGGAGCTAGATGTATTGCTGTAGCTGTCACTGAGGCTGAGATCGAATCGGATCTGGACAGTTCATAACAGAATGACCTGGCTACCTTAAATGCTTCTCAGAATAACCTCATTTTTTTTCCCTTTAACTCCGGGTCTTTATGAGATTGCTGGGTTAGGGAGAGGTACTGCTTGAGGGTAGGCGGGCAGCGGAAGCTGAGTAAGGTGCAGTGATTTCGTAGTCTGACCAGTTGCAGCAGCGTCACTGGTTGCTGGCTTGGTGCCACTCCTGTGTGGTTCAGACAGTTCAGTCAGGCTGTCCCCTACCTGGCATTCTAGGAAAACGATTTTTGACTACTTGTTGTCCTTCTCTCCACTAATAAGCAGGGGAAATTTCACAGGAATCTGTCCTGTGTCATTTCCATTGAGTTACAAACCTTGCTGTAAGACTCTAGGCAGAGCTGCAGTGGCTGGTGAGAAGTACTCTGATTTATTCCAGAACTGGGAATAAGAGTGTGGTTGTCATGCTTTGACCATGCTCATTAACCCAGTTGCTTGGGAGAAAGAAAATGCATTTACAAAGGCTGTGGTCAGTGGGGAGAGATGTGGCATGCGAACAGGAGCTGTAGCTGCTTTTGATGCTCACCTCCCTTGGAATATGATTTCTTTTAAACATGCACAAGCACACTGAACCTTGGAAATGTGATGTCGTTACCCCACCATGTGTCCCACATCCTACTAAAATCCCTTTTGTTCCAAAAGATCACCAAAAAAAAAACAAACCAGTATAAGGGTCAGGAAAGCAAGTCTTGTCCTGGGAGCTGATTTAACGCCTTCTCTGGGCTTTGCTGGGAGCTGAAGAGTGTTAAGTGAGCACAGATGCCTCAGCCATATCACCCCCAGCAGATACCACAAGGTCTTTCTGACAACAGGGTGGTATTTGATTGAAAGTACGAAGTTTGAGATAGTCATGAAAGTATCCCTCTTGTCTATGCAATAGCTTATGGAAGGGCTTTGGTGTAACTGGAGCCTGATCTCCTTCAGCAGAAGCCTTGGATCCTGCTGGTTTCAACATGAAAGGGGCTATTATCATCATATTTATCAAAAAAACCTTGCAGTAAGATATCAGTCCTTTGGGTGTCTGTATTTAGCAGGTAACTGTTACTGCGCTGGAACAGTCTGAGGAGGGTGAAATGTGCAATCTGGAATCCTCTTGCTCTGCAGGCTTTTGATTAATTTCTAGGAGGAAGAAGGGAGAAATTAATGGGGGAAGGTCCAGCTCAACCTGCAGCAAAGGCAGAGAGAAGCTGAGATTTACCGCATTCCTCTCATCCACAACTTCAATATGTTAAATGCCTTGTCTTCCTAGGGATTGCTGCCTTGCCATACACTGGTGAATTGGGAGAGAGAAGCATAGTTTAGAAAAACATACTTTATAGCTGGCTGGAAAATTTCTACTATCAGTATTCTTCACTGAAATACAGATGACTTTTCTATGAATTAACTTTGTCATAACAGAATTTATTCCCCTCCCAATATTTTCTTTCATTTGTATCATCTCCTACTTTCTGAAATGTTTGTAGGGAAAAAACCATTCCATTTTTAACAATGTGTGGTGTTGAGCTTTAGATAACAGAGCAGGTTAGAGTGTGTCCCTCACAATTCTGAAAGTACAGTAAAAATGAAAGAAAAGAGGTACTAGAAATGGATTCTTAAATATCTGTCTTCAACTGCCAGTAGTCCAACAAAATAAATTGCTTCCATCAGCAGGCTAGGTGGCTTTGCCCCTAAAGATATCAACATGAATATTGGCAGACTTCAGTTACAAGGGAGTATGTTTGTCACGAGAACTGACCTGTCACTCCCCAAAGCACTGAGGCAAGCATCGCTCTTCTCAAAGGTGACAACTACTTTTTATAGATGTTAACAATGGAAGTTTGTGGTGTACACAGACACATTAAAAAAAGAAAGGGCTTGGGAAAGGGGTGTGCATGTAAGGTGGGAACTAAGGCTTAGAAGCATTCAGCCTGTGGTTAAAGTTTCTTCCAGAGTTGGTGACCAAAATAAAGTTGAACCCTGCTTGATTAATTAGGTGCCCTTAAAATCAGGGCATGTGGATTTGTGAGCAAGTTTAGAATTAGTCAGGAGATTACACCAGTCTTAACAAAGATGTCCTCAGGTCCAGCTCCACAGTCATCACCAGGCAATCCTTCAGGCTCATTTTCAGAGATTTTACGCCCCTCAACTGAAACCGTTTCTGGGAAAGCCAGTTCAAGGGAGGCAGCACCAGTTGAGCCCAGGTAGCACCACCCCTCACAGACTCCCCAAACCCAGATAGCACCCCAGCACTGATCAGACCGGTTTCACAGTTGCTCTCTGCTGCCCAATGGTGCAGAGGTGAGGAAGTGCTGCCAAAGAATACATGATGGCAAAGCAATCTCGCAGTGTACTGCCATGCTCATCACATCAGGCTGCAATAAAGCCTTGCTCCCCTTCCCTTAATCCTGATATTTTTACAAGCTGTAAGACATACCAACAACTGGGCAGCCTCATAAATTATGCCCAACCTTCAGGTGACAACTGCAAAGAAATGAGGATCTTCTTTCACTCTTGGGATGGAAGCCTGGGCATGGATTTGTGCTCAGTGTCTGAGTTACAGTGCCTTGGGGCACAGTGTGGCTTTTAATATCTGACCATAAATAGAAAGCTGCAATGGCAAAACTGTAACAGGATAATTGTCATCCTGTCCTTGAACAGACAGAATGTCTAACCTGGTTGTTCTCCTGTACTTACCTGAACCAGTTTGCTCTTGTTTTGTGGTCTGTTCTGGTTGTTGGGGTGTAAAGTTCACTTTTTCTGGGGCCTCTCCTCACAACTGTTCCACTTTTCCTTCCCCTGCCTTTTTTTTTTGATCTGACACCAACGGTCTTTAAAGTTATTCCTAAGACAAGCTTCTACAGCTAAATCCTTCCTGGCATTTGAGTTTTTTTACTTGTTCTTTTTATTGTTTGCACAGCCAAATCAGGTCTGGGTCTGTACTTAGGTACTGCTTGGCTGCATTCAGGCATCAGCACCGCCATCAGCCTGTGTCCTGAGTCACTGGCAGGGGTCTGGAGGTAGATGGGGCAATGCCATGTAGCTGTAGCAGAACCATAATATTGTGTAGGCTGGTGGGAAACAGGATCCCCTCCTGGAGGGAAAATTTGCTGGATGGAAAAGAAAAGGAGCAAGGAGGTCTGCAGCCAGCATTGCCAGGTTGTTATACTGCTTGTTTTGAACTATCTCGTCATACAGTTCTTTTTGGAAGTGTGTATTTACATTCTGAAGGGGCTATATTTACTGTATTTGCATTGAAGCCTGAGATGAGTGTGTCTGCTTACTAATAGATGTCACCTTTTGTCTTTGAAGGCTTGTATGGACTTTGACTTTTTGATAAATGTTCTACAAGATTATAGAATTTACCTAAGGTTACTAGTAATTTCTTTACTGGATTTCTAACACTAGATGGAGATCCAATTACTGATTGTGAACCCTATTACCAACAATCTAACCACATGCACCCTTCCAAGTCCCCCCCACCTTCCATCATGCCCAAAATTTCAAGCAGTTTAGTAAAAGTCCTTGGCAGTTTTGTATCTGTTTGAGCAATGGTGGCCAGTCTTTGTCTCCAGTGTATTTAAAGCACTACCATGACATCATCTTGTCCATTGCATATTTGAAAAGCAATTTCTCCATATTTGATACACTTATTTGCATGAGTCCTGGCAGTAATTCCTACTGTTCCCCTGGTGGCATGTGGTCCTCAGCCTGGCAGCTTTCCTGGGTGGGGAGCAGGAGGAAGGGCACATCCCCTTTCTTGTTACGAACATTTTCAATCCAATGTGGGTAATGGATGAGAATAATTATATGGGGACCTGGGATCATGATGACTCATGCTTGCTGTGTTCAGATTGCCAAAAAAATCAAGGACTCATCCCTACAGCCATCTCAATGTGTGTGGAGAGGTGCAAGTGCAAGGATCATCACCATGTTAAGAAGTTGTTGGAATGAAAATGCAGAACAGAGTCTAATTTTCCTCTCTGTGAAAAAGTGGTCAAGGGTGAGTTTTGCTCACTTGTGAAAGCCTTATTACCATGAATAACTTGACAGGTATCAAAAGTGTTTTGAAGACCGTGTGAAATGTGCAGGAGTTGTTTGCTGACCACTCAAATCCGGCCGTTGTGGAGAAGGGAGATAGTAACCACACAACAACCCATAATGACAATGTTCAGTGGTTTGTAGCAGGAAATGAATACAATTAATATCCAGTTGAAACCAGATGTCGTGGTGGTTTGGCAAATGGAAAGTCAGGCTGTGGCTGCTTCAGGCAACAGGTGATGGAGGGTCTCCTGTTTAGTTTTCTGTATCTGTGGTTGATGCGCTCCCGACTCATCTCAAATGGTTGTTGTCTCTTCTTGAAGTAAAATAGGTCACATTAATCTTGCTACAACATAGGAAAAGTCTCAAAATAAGCTAAAATGTAAAAGATATAAAAGTGCTTCATCCTTTGAAGTTATGCTTACTAAAAAGTAGGTACCTCCAGTTTCCCCTCACTTACCCTTCTCTCGGGTAATTGTATTTTATTCTTTTCAATATCTCAGTATCTTATGATATAATGATCTGTGATAGAATTTGGCCTCATGGCCATGCTTTGTGTCTTGCAAGATAGCTGTAGGTTACAATAGTTGCTATAGGGGACCATGAGATTCACTCCTTACAAGTTCTGTTGCTTTTGCCCTTTCTGTAAGCAGTTGCTGGTGGTTACTGCCAGAGGGGGGCTTGTGAATTTGGGGAACCTTTATTCCTCTCCGGTGAGGCTGGTTTTAAATTATGCCAGATGAGAAAGTCATCTTTCAAAATTATTTCTTCCCTCCCTCAGCAAGCTACCCTTTAAACCTGTGTGAGAAACAACTACATAATTAGCAGTATATGTAGGTTCTGCAGAGACATGTGATAGGAAGACCCAAGTTTAAGCAAACTATGTCCCCTCATGGAAAGGCCTGGAATATGGAGCAGACAAGTCATTCCCTCCTTTGCCATGGAATCCAGCCACAAAAAGAGAACTACTAGAATCCGAAACTGCACACAATATGCTGTGTTGCTTGGCACCAGATGATAAACAAGTGTGAAATCATTGCATTTGAATTGTTTTGGGGGTTGGACTCGATGATCTCTTGAGGTCCCGTCCAACACCTAAGATTCTGTGATTCTGTATATGCCACAGTAGGCACATTAGGATCTTGAACAACATGGTGAGAAACCTGGAAAATAATGTTGATCATGGAGGGACTGGTGCAGTTGGTGGCAGAGAAAAGGAAGATAAATGAGCTCGGGCCATCAATGTTGCTGTGTTTTTTTGGCTGGTACTCTGTACAAATGTGTTGCTAAGCAAACATTGCTATAACATGCTTGAAGTTAAAAAGAAAAAAAAGCCAATGGAGAATGAAAACAAATATCAGAAGCAGGGAAAGATGTAAGAAGGCAATATTGGTCAGCATGGTGGGCAGTGACCTCCATGCATTGCTTTCCTTCAATCCCTACTGAAGTTTTGGAAAATGCTTTCAGTAACTTCTGGCTATTTCCAAAATAAATCAAGGAAAATGAAGGAAATGGAGAACAGCAGTGGTCACAAAAGAAACTATCTCTTTTCTGGCTTCACAGGAAAGAGCAGCTCATGGCTTGGTGGAGCTGTAGCTGTGTTCTCTCAGCATCCCTCTTCAAGCAATCAGCCTCCCAAGTGACCTGTGCAGTCTCTTCTATAACATCCTTAAAACACATGGTGTTTGGCACTTTCTGGCTGCTGAGCAAATAGTCATGGAATAGCAAAGGTTTTGTCATGACTCTTCTGCTGGCCTTGGAGAGGGACTTCTGGTAGAATAACTCAATAGGCAGGTTAGGAGCAAATGCGATTTCATAATCTATTAATGGCCATGAGGAGGAAAATTGTTTCCCCATCTGCCAAAGAAAGTTAAGTGGTTGAAGATGTCTCCTAGGAAAACAAATGAATAAAATTTCAGTTTAGTTTAGTCTGGTGAAGGACCATTGATACAGTAAGTTTAAAACATTTTGGGGGTTTTCTCCCACTTTTTGTATATTTTGGACAATAGTCACTGCAGGATTGAAGGTTCACATTTATTTGCAGCCCATGCCCCACATCTAGGATATGCAATATGACCAACTGTGCTCTTCTTGTTGCTAAAGGCAGAAACCACTGGTAGTGATTATATGGTGGCTGGTAGCCTACCCATCTGCAGTGGGATCAACCATACTGAAGAAGTAGCTATTATGTCTGTGAAATTCCTCAGTGCCGTGATTGATTTAGAGATAAGCCATATACCAAGAGAGAAGCTGAAACTGCATTATTGGCCTCCACACAGGTCAACAGCCCAAGTCTGGCTGGTTGTGAGCTGGGGTGGGTGTCCAGGTACATCAAAGGGTAGGGATTGCCACCCATTGAAACATGGCAGCACACCTATCTCAAGTGTGAAGTAAAACCTGTTGGTGTAAACTTCCTTCCAGGTAATGAACCTTGGACATTTATCTTATGTTTGCTGTGGGTGCTAGTGATTTCTTACTGTAGGTCGCCAGGTACATAATAAATTGTGCTTCAGAACCCTTAAATTTGTTGTCTTGTTTTTCTATATATGTTTCCAATACAGATAAAATACATGCAAAATTTGCAAGTTTTCTCAATTATACTTATAATCCATCCTCAGAAGTATCAGATCAGGGTACATACTTTTCTTTGATGACTATATCTGTTGTCCTGGTAGCATCCCCCTCTACTGGCATGAGTACCAATCTGACGAGCCCCCTGCCATGACCTGCTCATGTCACTCTTTCTGCCTCAGTTTTTCTCAGTTTGTAAAGGTAATATTAAATCTTCCAGATTAATCAGTTACTGTTTTTAGAGTACTTTGATGTATCCACTAAAAGGTGCTAGCGCAGAAGCGTTGGACATGAAGACAATGAGAAGGGCTCACAGTACTCTTATCAGGGCTTATTAATCACTGTGTAAATTTATAGTGCTGTGCAAACATTTCACAGTGATAAGACCTCAGCTTTAGTGCTGGTCCTCAGATTTAGTGCTCACCAAAGTGTAGGACACGCCTCACTTCCCGTTATGCAGTACCACGTCATTTGGGCTCTGCTGAATGTGCTTATGGAAAAGCAGAATGCAACTTCAGCCTGTGAGATCGTCTCAAAATATATTCCAGGACCATGTTACTGACAAGCCTGTGCTACCTGTTGTGGCCTAATTATCTTATAAAAATACAGTCGATGTGATATAGATCCAGAATGTCTGTGTCTTGGGCGTGCTGACATGTGCTGCAGTGTTTGCTCCCAGAAGAAAACAGTTGATGTTATTTTTGAATTAGAGCAGGTGAGTGTAAGCAGAGAAGCAGACTGTCTTGCAACAGGGTGGGATCCCTTCCAGTGATGCTTTGTGGCACAGTGTGTAAGCGCCCAGAGCGAGCCAGTCTGTGGGAGGAGGGTGTTAATGTGCATGAAACCACACGCAGAGAAATTCTAGCAGGAGAGGAGGCACTGGCTGCTCAAAGTGGGAAGCAGTCTGGGAAGGCTGAAGGCAGGTTGCACCACAGAGCTGCTGTTTGCATTGCAGGTGGGCTTTGTCTAGGGGAGTTTAATGACATTTTTCTTAGAATTTAGAACTGGAACATGTCTAAGGTAATTGCATATAAAGAGCAGGGTAAGACATGAGGGGGTACTAGGTTTTCCTTGTAACAGTGAAGTAAAGACTGTATCAGAAAGCAAGCTGATGTCTGTGCTGCAGGGTGCAGCGCAGCTTCTGAGGAACCTCAGGTTGCTAGGCCCATCTTGAGTGCCTGACTACAAGAATTACTTTTTATTTCTCCAAAGCCACTGGACTTGACCTTTGCAGGGCCAAAATGATACACTACATGAAAGGGCTGTGGGGTCCAATCAATCAATAGTTATTTTTTCCTCTGCACCTGTGCAGCTGGCCTTTGGATGGGGATAACTTGAGAAGATTTGATCTTCAGAACAGAGTGAGGAGGCTCACCCCTAATACAGGCTATGTACTTCTATGATGTGTTTCGTGTGTATCGAGTCACGGCTCTTATGATGCTATTCTGAGACAAGTAGGGGTTTCCATGTCCCTGACTGGGACATTTAAAGAAAATGTCATGGGTTTTCAGAATAAAGAGGTGAAGTTGGTGTTTCAATTGGGATTAAGATGGGGAGTTGCTGTGCATGCTGTCTGGATCTGAGATGTTGCCTGTGTTTATATTGTGTAATACATTGCCAATTCTGGCAGCGCGTGCAGTGTTTACCTCAGTGAGCTTCTGACTTGAGATCCCCTACAGAAGGGCTTGCAGCCCCTTTACTCCTTTCAGGGCTGAGCTAGTGGGGGATGCACTAGGTTGTCCTATCAGGTCAGACCTAGTCTGGCATCTCTGCAGCAGAATCAGTTGCATGTCCTTTGGTGACCGGCTGCTGAGGATTCCCTCTGAAGTTTGGATTTGAAATTGTGGGACTGCAGCACAGGATATGAGGCATAAGGCTTGACTGTAAATAATTCTGACTTGACAGTCTCGGAGCCTGCTTCTCCTTTTTCACTGTTGGACTGGGGGTGGCAGGAGTGGAAGGAATCACAGTGCAGTGGCACAGCTTGTTTGGGGACACTAAATATAGAGTGTCAGGGATGGAAAGTACCAGCTTGCACAGACAGCATGCTCACTGCTTGGTACTCCTGAGGATTTTGTGTTAGATCTGACTCACTCTTTCATTGGCAGTTTCTGTTGGACCTTCTTAATCTTTATTTGCATCTGCAGTGACTGCCAAACAAAGGCCACCCAGGCTAATAGTGTTTACCATTTGCTAGTGAGAAGTGTCCTGTATTTAATGAACAAAACGCTGAGTAAATGTGTGTCACAGTACTAGTGATACTGTGCTGCAGCCTGTGTGGCTATCCTGACACCTCTGTGTGTTCATTTCTCTCCTACCTCTTGCCATGACCTCGGTGGCCTTGTGCTTCAGCATTGCCGTGCCCAACTGGGAGAAGGGTAGCATGTAAACGCTCATGTCTCGTTAGTTTTCATCCAAATGGGAGGAAGAATTGGGATGAAACCAGACTGTAATCTTTGGGAAAAAAAGTGCTGGGTTCTAAACAGATTATCTGTGTGCCCTGCAACTAACCTTTTCCCTATGTTGCATGATCAGCCTTGGGTCGGACTTTCAGATGTAGAGATCAAGGCAAGCAGCATCACACCCTGCCAGCTGAAAAAGATCCATCATTATAGTACATCTGAAGTGATGAAGCCTATCAAGCTTCAGCTTGTGCTAAGATCTTTTGCAATCATTGCACTTTCTGATACTGGCAGCATAAATAGTGTTTAGCACAATAAATAATGATGATCCATATGCAGATGAGGAAAAAAGTGATGGTGAATTATAGTCCATGCTTTTTAAGCAATCTATGATGGGCAGCTTGTGCTTTCTTAAGGAACAGTACTTGTTGAGCTGAAACCTGCTTATGCGTTGCTGCCTGCTCTAGCAGATAGACTTTTCACAGTCACCTCTGGGAGCTGTTTTTTCAGTTGTGTTTTGTTTGTCTGATTTTAAAAATAAACCATATCTGGACAGCAGGGAGACAGAGATCCAGACTTGGATTGGTAATAGGGATTTAGCTGTCCTGCAACCACCGCTCGCTGGCTGCAATGAGCCCCACTCAGCACAGTAACAGGTACAGGAGATATGTATGGCCAGAGGCTCCATCCCACGGTGGGCAGGGAGGTGGCCTGGGAATTTGCAGGCACACTTCACAGCTCCTGCAATCCTGCAAGGTTTGTTCCAAAGCAATACTTATTGCATAATCAGGAATAAAATGAATCAACCAACCAGGGAAACTCAGTTCAAGTCTTTCTGCACAAAAATGCTGTGATAGGAGAACAGTGGCTGTTGCAAAGGCAAGACAAAAAGAACAGGCTTTGGAGCAGAAGCTGGTGTGTTAATCTCATTTGGAAAGGACAAGAATTCGAGAAGGTAAAGCCACTTGGCAGGTGTTGAAACTTGGGGTGTTAGTGGGAGGAGGGAAGGAGAAAGGGAGGCAAAGCAGAAAACCAGTGAGAAAAACCTGCAGGGTCATTATCTTTTATCAAAATATCCTGTGGTGTCCAAAGCATTCAATAGCTCTTCTCTGCTTTAGGAACTTGTACTACCAATACATACTTGGAAGTGACAGATGTAACTCTGGCCTGTCTGGATGAGACAGTTCTACCAGGAGAGTGCCCTGTTGTGCACAGTGGCTGAATCCATGACAGCACAGCGGGCACCGTTCTGCAGGCTGTCAGTGTGGATGCTGTCTGCTGTCATTCCAGCTATTAAGCCACTTAATTTTACTCAGTTACTTATAAATACGTAAAGACTGAGGTGACACCTTAGAGGAGCAAACAGAGTCCTTGGTAAGGGAGATCCGGGTGTATTTGAAAACTGTGGCTGTAATATATTCATGCTCTAGTTCTGCATTATCTTCATAACACTGAGGTCTGAAAAAGAACAGGGAGCTTAAAATCCTTAATTTAATAGTTTATCTGGGAGTTTTCCTCTCTACAAACAATAGCAAAACTCTAGAATGTGCTTATGCTGCAACATGTACAGACACAGGTACACCTGCCATGTTCATTAATGGCAAGTGTAACAGTCATTCTTCTCTCACATTTAGGATTCCAGAAGTTTCATGGAAAGGACCTAGGAATGTTTTTTACAGTTTCAAGAGGTTTTTTTCAATATTGTTTTAGTAATTACTGGAAGTAGGGAACCTCCCATCACTCTTGTTGGAAAATTGTCTTGTGTCCTGGTGTTTCCTGCCCTGTAAAAATCACAGTTTCCCTTTCTAGTTATTCCTTCTTGCAGTTTGAGAGGTGGTGTTAGTCACGTACAGAGCTAACACCTGGACCCTGTTGTATCTGCTACACCTTCAAGGAAGTGTGAAGCTCATTAGCTTGTTTTCCAGCCTTGAACATGCTTAATTTGCATCCACACCACACAGTTATCCAGCACTGACCTTGTCCAGTCAGCAAGACAGTCCTGAGACTGACAAGGAAGGGGGACCCTGAAGCTAAATTTGGTGTTGAAAAAGGCTGTTTGCATATCCTTGTGTTCCTTATAGAAACAAGTACTATTGGCATCACAACTCTTAAAAGGAGACATTGGTAGAATACCTAACCCTTGGGTTTTCACTAGTTCAAAATGCCTGCAGAGACTGGGGAGAGGAAAATCTGCTTTGGGATTCTTCAGCATTGGAGGCACAATGCTCATGGAATGTTTTATTTATCTGGAAAATGGTGCACAAAGATTTTTTGTGACTTTCATTTTTCCTCTGTAAAGTAAACATATTTAGTAAAGAAGTCCAGGTCCAAACAGGATTGGGAAAAGTTGAGAAACACAGCTGGGCTGAGTTTTATAATAAAACAGCACAAAAACCAATCACAAAGAGTAGGTGGAAGATGATATCTGTAAGAGAAACACAGACTAAATGTGAGTAGTTCCCTGTCAGCTGCCTTTTATGTTCTCTTCCCTCCCCATTAGTGCAACTTCATGCCCCTAATGTGGCTCTGTCACCATATCAAGTTTTAAGAAAAACAGGCTTTCAAAGCACTTTTTCAAACCTTCTCAAAACAGAAATGCTGAAAATAAGTGAAGGTAAAGTTCAATATTGGAAGTCAGTGGTGTGATTAATTTTTTTTGTCCAGAGGGAGGGATGTGCCAGAAAGAGAAAAACAAAGTGTACAATGTTGAGAAATAAAATTTGATTGTGAACAATTTACCTGTCAAATTTATTAGATTTTTGAGCTCTTTCTTTGAGCTATGGGTTTTATGTTGACAGAGCCACTCAAAATCCATATTTGGGATTGTTACTTTCATTGTCATACTTTGCTATTTACCTGAGAGTGTGTAGAATCTGGATAAACCTTTGCCTGTATAAAATAAGAGAAAAAGATAACATTGGGATGGGATATGTAAAACAGGGCAAAGTGCACCAGTGTGCCTTGTAAAAGCAGGACAGATAGAATTGTCACAGTTAGAAATTCTGGTTATTTCTTCCTCTTGTCTTTACTGACTGAAGTTGTAAAAGAATCCTCAGTTCTCCTGTCTTCTAAAATTTATGGGACATACTGAATTGTAATAATGCAGCTCTACGTGTATTTTCAATTTTTAATTGGCTTTCAGACAGGTGTGGCTATACTTGATAAACTAGTATAAAGGCCTTTAGTGAAAACATGATTTAGGCATCTCTTGTTCCAAGGACCTGTTTCAAAAGATGTGCTGGATCTGCAGAATTAAACTAACCAGGGAGAAATTCCTGGTGCCTCCAGGAGGCAGCAGTTAGAGAAAACAGCGTTATTTTGTAATGGGAAAACCTTATGGCAGTTCAATTTCTGTATTGGGAGGGACAGGCACCAAAGTTTAACCTGCCAGGGTTATGGATATACTGAAGTACCAACCCACAGTGTAAAGAAAAGTTTTCCTGCTGCTCCTCAGCCTGACCTCTCTCCCACTCAGGCAATCTATCAGAGCTCGCCTGAGCTGCTGCTGGGGTCAAAAGCAGGTGAGCCGAGTTTACACTGCTAACTTGGTGTGTAGGTGGTTTGGCCATTTGTCATCAATGCCAAATGGGTGCCTTGACTCACTTTGTACATTTGGAGAGCTTCCCTGAACTGTTCTGCCAGAGCCCCAAGCCCAGAGGGGACCATCTGCTGTCCAAAACTCCTGCTGCCACTGGGGAAAGGGCTCTGGCAGAGGGTTGTGGCTCCCTGCTTGGCTCCCAACTGCATTGCTCCCCAAAGAGAGAAACACCCCAGAAACCCAGTCACTTACTGCGCACAGAAATCTCCGCCACTAAAACACCTCCGGTTTGTTCCATGCGCTGTTTTCGTTTGTCACATGTCTCAAGAGATCAGAGAGAAAGCCATGTATGCCAAAACAGTTAAAAACCATTTAAAAAATCAAACCAAATTCTTATGTTTCCAACTAAAGAAATGAAATCCCTGTCAGTATTGCTGCATATTCTCTAGTGATTTTTTTTCCCCTGTAATTATTGGGGGTGGGATATGGGGCCATTGGTGCAGGTGAGATTTAAGAAGAGTCTGAATTTTGTGAGGAGTTTGGTGTGCCACAGCCCTTATAGCGACTGTCAGTGTAAGTTCTTTGTCATTGTGAGATGGCAGGAGCCCTGATGGGTGTCCACTTGCTAATCACAGGACCTCCTGGTCTGCCCTTTCCACCCTGCCTTAAAAAACCTCCTGTCAAGAAAGAAGAGGGAAACCAAGCTCCATCTATTTAACCTGTGACCTCTGTGAAGACTCCTGTTGTTTATTGCTAATTATATTTGTTGTCTATTGTCTTTTGCCTTTCAAGCTTACAATTTCTAACAATGTATTTTTGTCAGACATGTGAGTTTTGCACAAATCAGTGCCCCTGCTTAGCACTGAGGCTGGGTGATAAACGCCCATGATATTTTGGCTCCTGGACTGAGAAAGGGTTTAGAAAGAAAGGTTGGTTTAACCAGCAGGGATGCTTTCTCTTCCCCAGGAAGAAATATTTGCTTTTGACACAACAGTATGTTGGCCAAGGGGTATTTTGGGCTTTCATTTTGGGTGAAATAAAATTTGGCTTCTTTTTATAGCAATGACACATTAATTGCATGAGAGAATAACGAAGCTCCGACTTAGTGAATGTGAGAGAAAGACCCTTTAGTTACCCTAGCCCTTGTATCACTTGATGCAAGGAGTGTGTGCACCTCCTCATGCCAAATAAGTGGCCTAAGTTCCTAAGGTCCCAGGAACCAACTCCTCGACCTCAGTTCCTGCTCCAGTGACAATTTATATATTTCAGGCAGAACAGGATGGCTGCAAGAGCAGTGACTTACAGCAAAATAGCAGAGAGAATGTTTCCTGGGAAGGGGGCTGGGAGGTTTTGTTTGAGCCAGGTTGTCCCACTGCCCCCAGGTGCCCTCAGCACCAATGTGTTTGCTAAAATGGAAAAAGCTCTGCTTTCTTCTGTCTTCCAGGCTTGCATTTAACTGTAGCTGGGTGGCAGACAGGACTGTCTTCTGGGTTATTGACAAAACCCGAGGTTTTTAAAATGCTATATTATTTCTCAGTGCCTTTAAACAAGTTCCCCAATGCTGCATAGAGCAGGGGTGACAGGAGTGAGGTGGAGGCCTACAACTGGACTCTGAGCTTCCCTCACGTCAGTGGCTCCATCTACTGAAAGCTCTGGCACTGGCTCTGCACCTGACATGCCCTTAGGAAGGTCTCGACATCCTCGGTCTAAATGTAGCGCTGTGTTTTGCTGGGAGGGAGGCCTTACCACCGGGCAGGAGAACTTCTCACTGTCACAGACGTGCGTCTCACAGTGCAGCCAGACCTTGGACAGCTTGGGGATGTTACGGAAGCGGAAAGCATTAAACTGGAATGTCGCCCGGCTTGTTTTCCCATTCTCGTGCACAAGGATGGAGCTGTCCGTGGCACACCTGTGTTGTGTGTGGAGAAACAGTGTCAGAGACTACATGGCTTCAGTGAAACATCTCCTGAGGTTGCAGTCCTGGGGATGCATTTGCCCTCCTGTGGGGGGTCAGCTTCTATTTTACCCCCTCATCCCCCAGCTTTCTGTCTTGCTTGGGTCTGGGCTGGGCAGAGGTGCTCCCTGTGTCCCACCAGCACCTACCCCTTGGTGATCAGAGGCCAGTGGATCTGGTAGAAATACTCTGAGGAGGGAGTTGCCCAGCAGTTGTTGAGAACAACTTTGAACCTAGGGAGACACAAGCCCCAAATTAACAAGGAATGTCCTGATTGCCAACTTATTAATTATTACTTACTTCCCTTGCCTACCTGTCACTTAAGCCCTTAGCTTCCACTCCGGCAAATATGTCAGAACCAATTTCTGAAGTTTCAACGACAAAAGGGGCTTCTTTTATACTTGAAAACTTGGCATTCTTTGAAAGAGAAAGACATTGTATGTTACTAGTAACACGCAAAGTAAAGGCATGTGGCAACTTCAGATCTCTGGAGAGATGGACTCCAAAAGTCTGGTTTCTTACTACCTGCAAGCACCAAACTCTACTGCTATTAGTGGGACTATTACAAGCCTAAGATGATGTTTTTAAATCTTTTTGTTAATGTTTGGCTTATAATCATAGTAAGAGAGAATTTGATGCTATTTGGAATATGGTATGTTTTATCACAGCATGGGTGGGAAGCAGGCTTGCTGCTGCTTCTGGTATACTGGGGGTGGTGGGGGAAGCTAGTGGGAGTTAGAGACTGGAAATGACTGTATGGAATGGGAATGGGTTGGGGGATGGCCACATGTGGGAGAACAGAGATGAAGATGAGCAGATATGCAGAGGTTTGTCTCTCTGTGATTTATACACGTGGTGGCCGACACGGTGAGAGCTGAGGGGACACGAGGTGCAGAAAGACCTCCACCAGCTATAGTCATTTATCCACTAAAAAGCCAACCTGCTCAAAGTAGTACAACTTGCAGTGCTCAGGTGAAAAATTTTGGTTACATACAGTAACTAAGAATTACCTGCCTTAAACCCTGCTGCTTTTCATTGCATAAGATCATAACAAAACTAGCACCAGAGCTACATAAAGAGTAACCTGTTCAGTCATAGCATTGGTTTACAGAATTAAATCTACACAGCGGGATTCAGCTCCTGGAGCTGTTGGACTGTCTTTCCTGGACTGCTTACTCAGTTCTCTGGTACAGATTTTCTTATGTACCTTCCCTTGCCTACACGGTGAGGCTGTGGAGCACTACAATATTGCCACTGCAACATCTGATAGGTTGGATGCACTAAAGTCAGGGCTCAAGGCTGTGTTTAGATTAGTGATCCATGGTTTTAAAGTGCCCTAGAAATTCTCATTTAACTGAAGACTTCTCCCAAAGGAGAGAACTTGTGGAATTACTGTCACAAAACTTATTAGTCTTTGTGCTAAAATGACTTGAACCTGGTATAGCGCTTCTTTTTCCAAACTCTATCACTCTACATTGTCTTAGGGTACTATCTATTTTTCTTTCACAAACTTCAGAGTTGAAGGCCAGATTTCCATCCAGGCTCTAGCCCCTGTGCTGCATCATGGGCTTTGCTGTTAGAGGACAGGTGAGACCGAAGGGCTTCTGCTGGGATACACTGCAGCTTGGGTGCTGCTTCTGGATAAGGAAATGGGTATGTGAAGCATAAACTGTCAGCATGTTAGGAGTGTACCTCTCAGCAGAGAAATCAGCCTGATTTGGAGGGTGCGAAACAGTACTTGGCATGTGTCTGCTCTGTTCAGTTTAAGTATATCCCTGTTAATCAGAAGAAACAAGGATCCCTGGAAACCCCACTGTAATTTACTGTTCCAGGCTAGTAACATGCTCCGTGGCTGTCCTGGTTCTGACCAGGCCAGAGTCAACCTCCCCAGGCAGCCAGCCCAGGTGAGCTGAGTTAGCCCGGGCTGTTTCCACACCATCTGACATCACTCCCTCTTAAGAGGGCCTGGCTGGGGAGGGGCACCCCTGGGTGCCTCAAGGGCAGCCTGATTACAGCCAGGGGACTGGTCCAGCACTCAGTTATCATCAGGTTGGTAAGGTACTCTCTGTGTGTAATTTGCCAAGGGCTGTTATTGTTCCCCTTTCACAGTAATTTTGTCAGTAAACTGCCCTTATCCCAACCCAGGAGGCTCTGTTTGTTTCTCCTCCTTGAGTGAGGATGTGGTACTCAGCTGTTTGGGGCTGAACCACCACAGTGATATGTAAAAGTCAGGAGCAGCAGCCCTTTTTTTCCAGCTTTTAGGCTGAAGCCTGTGGAAAGTGAAGGCACAAATCTGGGTGGCAAAGAGCACTTACAGAGTAGAAGTTGAGGGACAACTGGCTTTCAAATGAACCAGAGCTTCCATTCTTCACATGGACAGTGGCCACCCTGGGGACATAACAAAAGTTTCTGTATGAGTGAGATGCGGTGCTGGAAACAACGGGAGGTGTGCTCCCAGAAGAGGACATACCTTTGGTCAAAGGCAGCCTGGTTCACCAGGTAGTTGGCATTGTATGTGCAGGTGAATGAGTAATTCACAGGCTGGCTCTTCACAATTATCGAGGAGTCATTGGAGACAATGGAGTTGTAGAAGTGATAAACAGGGTTCTTGAACTGTGGATGGTGAGACAGAGAAATGTAGGCAGTACTACATCTTGGAGGCATTAGGAACAACTTTGTACTCCAAAACATGGAGACTCTATCTGGTGACAAAACACCATCCCCCAGGAAACATGGTTTTGTAGTTCTTCACATGCTGTGCTTGCCTATGTGCATGCCTTACCATACATAGATGTTCTGGACCGTACAGGTGCAAATGGGTGACTAACACCAGTAAGCCTGTGATTATTTTGCCTATAGATGCAAAGCACAACAATTTGATTCTTGTTTCTCCCTGATGCTGGGGTTTGCCTCCTCTTCCCATCAGTACTAAAGCCCACTCCAAGCTGAAGCAAACAGGACTCTCTCAAGTGAGTCCAGCTCAGGAACGCTGACCTTGACAGTCTTACCTCTGACTGAGTCCCACAGTATGATTTGTTTTTAGGTGACAGGTCTGGGATTGTGAACTGGTAGTATCCTGAATCGTGGATCCCATTGTAGCAAATGCCTCCAAGTGCCAGCTGATTAACCTCCCATCCGTAAGGACACTCCGGAATTTTGGTAATGATGGTTTTAGGATAGCAGTAGACCAGAATTACATCTGAAACGAAAGTAATACCTAGAGTGATACTGAGTGGTGCTTTTCTTTCAAAGATGCAGGTCTGCACACCTACTTTCCATTGGCATTAAACTTCTGTGAGCAGAGGTGTGTGCGCTGAAAGGTCCCCTAATAACTTGAGAAGCTTTTGCTCCACAAAAAAGGCCTTTGGGTTGTTAAATTTTGCCCTCTTTGGAAGAGTTTGGCCTTTGCCTTCTAATCAATACAGAACTTCATGTGAACTTTTAATCTTTCTGGGATAGCTGACTGAGGAGCAGAACCACTGCTGAGAAACCCAAAGAGAGAAATTGCTGCTCTGAAATCTGTCACACCTGACAGATGCTGCAGAGCTGCCTTCTGTAACACCACTGACTCTGTAAAAATAATAGGGATGAAGCTTTTTCTTAGTCATGTTTCCAACCACACAGGTTTCTGTGGCGGTGTCTGATCTAGGCCATGAAACATATACAGCCTCTGCCCTTTCTCTCCTTGCACTGGCATTGCAGTGCCAGCACTAACGGAATTTTTAGAATCCTCAAGTTAAAAACTAAGGTCTAAAAATGAACTTAAAAGCCTAGTGCTGTTAAATGGCAGTAGTAAATTAACTGGAAAGCCTAGCCCTGTTAATGGCTAGTAAACAAGTAATAGCTAGTTAATAGCTAGTAAAAAATAGTAAATGAACCAAAATGTTATCCTTGTTAACAGCGATGGTTAATTGCAGTGCAGTATGCTTCCAAACATGGTGTTTGCTAATACAACCATGAATATTGAACAGCTTAACTTACAGACTGCTTTGTGACAGCAGAATTGGACATTTTTCAAAGAGAATCAGGCAGTGTGAATTTGAATGTCTGACGGGAATTTAAAGGGCAAATATTGACTAACCATGATTGATCTGAAAATGGAGAAAGACTTTCAATTACTACAAGCCAGAAAAAAAGACACACTAGCTGGAATTATTCAATTATTTCTTTTAAAGCCCTTGACACTCTCATTTTTATGATAAAAGCCTGATTTTGCACCTTTCCATGTCTGCAGGTTAGGGAACACTCAGGGAAAGTGAAATAGGGACCTGAACAACTCACTTCTTTCTGATCAACAAATCTTAAGCACATGTAGGCTGATTCTGCTTGTGGTGGTGATCAGATTTGTAACTCTGGCATCTTTCTAGCTACGAAAATTCCTGCAGATCAGAGAAACTGCTTGTACAAATGAAGCTATGAAAATAAATGTCTGGAGGGCCAAATACTTAGGATACACCATGAAATTACTGGCAGCAGACTGACAACAGTCATGCACATACTGAGAAACCACTCTATATTGAGACATAGTCCAATGTAGTTCTAAAGCATGTTTCTTAATTATAGTGAATTCTACATTACAGGTCTGTCTGGCACCAGATCATTTGAGTTTCTAAGCAGAAATCAGCATGCAGTTAGGACCTTAGCATCAATGATATTTGTTTTTTCTTGTTTAATACAGCAGTGTGGTTCAGGGGTTCAGCTCAGCGCATTCATTCAGCACTAGTCATCTGACTGCAGTCAGTGGGACTAAAGCCCAGTTTGGGCAGGGTAGATCTGCTGCATCCAGCCTGTGCTACTGCAGATAATCTCTGATTGTTATTGTTTTCTTTGCCATTTTATGCCTGAATGCCCTTATACTTTATAGCACTGTGATTATTGCACAGTTAAGCATATGCCTAATCCTCTGTGGAGCTGGGACTTTAATGGTACTTGCTTTACTGTGCTAGTTGAAAGCAGATCAATAAAAGAAATGTAAGAATTAGCTCTCCAGAATCCACAGTTTAACATTCTGAAGAAAAACCTTTCCGTTTTTTAAATAGGAAAAAAAAGCCCCCACCCTCGACAGCTTAATTACAAGAGAAGATCATAGGAGACTAAAGTTATTTTACCTGCTTTATTTGGAATACAAGGCCCTGCAAGGGCTTGAGCCAAGATGACCAGCAGATAAATAGTGAGAGTCACCATTTCTTGCAATGATCTGAGGACACAGGGAATAAAAGCTGAAATTGTCTTTAAAATCAGGAGGGGGAAAAAAAGAAAAGCATTGGCTGCAGACCCAAAACCCTAGCTGTTGTTAAACATGTTCTTCTTACAAAGCAAAACAAATGACATCATTACTGATATTCCGTCACCCAGCTTAATTGCAGGATTATGTACAGGATAAATATTTCCAAGATAACTATTATCACTGGGTCACTACTGTGACAATTTTACTATTTCAATTTATTCTAGGTTTCTTTGTTCTTGTAAAGTCTAAACCTAAACTGTTAGTATAACTAAAAGAAACCGAAACAATGGGATCTGAAGAAAGAAAAAAAAAAGAGGGAATAAAAATTACTTGAAGAAATATGATGAAATAACATAGATATTGTGCTTTTAAATTTAATGCCGAGACTATTCTCTATGCTGATGGCAATCCTGATGTATACCATCACTTCATGTAGGTCAGTTTTGGTAAATTAGGCGTTTCCTCCCTTACTGCTCACTGTTACATTTTCAGGAAAACCTACATAGCAGTAATTTACATTTCCACTTCAGGCCTCAAACCTGCAAGCTGTTTCCCACAGGGAGAAGCATGTACACCCTGTAGGTTTGGGATTGTCGTTCTCATGTTTTCCCTTTGTAGACACTCTTCAGTGCCTGCCCTCATATACATATCACTGAGCAGACTGTCAGAAAGTAACAAATATTTAAGTAAAAAAAAACCCCATTCCTTCCCAATTAAGTATTTCCAACAAAAAGAATCAACTTCAACATTCTCACTCAGCTTCTATTTATAAAATCATGTATTTATAAAAGGTTCATACAGTACATTTCAGTGACAATTCCTTCTAATTATAATCCTATGCAACAAAAAATTGAGTATAATACCTACAAGACAGGAAGAAGCTAAGTATTTCAGATTTTCATTCCGTTCTTTTTCGGATAGCTGCGCTGTCGGCTCTTCCCAAGATGTCCTCTTTCAAATGAACCCAGCTGGCGTTTATCTTCGCTTTATATAAGCAATCTTGTAAAAGGAGCCCATCTCTGGTTAAATCTCAACCCTCCGGTATTGTCCAGTGTGGGAGGGAAAAAAAAAAGTGTTCTAGAAAAGCAGTTCTCTTCCCCTAGATGGGACTGTATTGCTGCTATTTGATTTTTTAAAAAAAAAAAACTTTCTATGGTGGCTTTTTACAGTTCTTGAAAATAAGTGGACAGAAACCTGCTGAAGATACATAATTGCTAGAAAATTTTTGGTTTACAAGCCAATTAGGGAAATGTAGGATTTCAGAAGAGGTGAAAAAACAGCTGCCTTCTAGAATTCAGGGAAAATGTATTTATAGGAATTTATAGGAATTAGGTGCCTGTCTTGAATGGCTTCTTGGCAATGTCAAACAGACAAAAGTAATTTCCACAGATGATATACTACCTTTGGGGCTGTTTTATTTACTTAGTTTTTCTAAAAGTTCACAAGCATATAGTCTGAGTTTAGGTAGGATCTTTTGTAATCATAAGCATCACGCTATATAATTATAATGCTTAATACTCTGTATAAGACTATGTAATATACATGTAATATTACACTATAGAATCTATAAAATTGACCATTTCAAAGAAAACCAAAACAGACTTTGTGACCATCAGTCATGTGGTTGCTATATGACAATCTTAGTCAGCTGGTAAAATATTCTGATGACCTATGACATCCTGTTTGTGTTAGCTTTTAGTGATAGACCAATAAAAAGGACTTGGGCATGCTACTGCTATTTTACATGCCTGGATAAAAAGTGTGGGCCATAAACAGCTTTGCCATGCAAACTGGAGTGACCTCAACTTTGGGCACATGTCTATATACCCAGATCAGAGTGCTGCTGAGTTACACTTCTGAGTTACTACCGCTTCTCTGTCTTGAGCCACAAAACACAGAGGATCTCTCTGACCTTACCTGTGGGGCCCAGCTTTGTGGGGTTCCTCAGAGACGAATGTGGTGTGTCCTAAGGAGTTATCCCCATAGACACTCTCGTTCTGCCCCATCCGTCGCAGTGGTATGGTGGGGTCTGCCCTCCCTCAAGCAAGTTCTGGTGTATGGGGTAGTTGCAGTTGTCATTAGTCTGGAGGTTTTGAGGGAGGAAGGAGTGGGATGGAAGAGCATGATGGCCCTGACCTTAACCTGGTATACTGGGCAGAGGGTTTGCAGCTCTTCTGTGGGTGCTCCTGTGGGTGAGATTTATGGGCCCACCCTCAGGAGAACATTCACTGACAACAACGAGTGCCTCAAGCCAAATGGCATTAGTGAAGCACAACCATGACTACACCGTGTTTTGTAAGGAATGCTAGCTCTCACCCAGCAATGATGGTATGAGGGTGAATCTACAACCATGTGAAAATGGTTATAAGAAATCAGAGGGACTTCTGCTTCTTGCAAATTGATCCAAAGCTCTAAAGAGTGATTCAAAAGCCTATGGAGTTTTGTGTTTAGTTTAAATAATAAACCTGAAGCTAGACCTGAAGCTTCATAAAGATTGCAGTACAGAGCACATGATGTTAAATAGGCTGCTCTCCCTATTCTTGTGAGCCAAATCCTGCAAGCCATCACATTCTGATTTAAATGAGATTACTTTAAGATTTACACATGGACAAAATCCATTGGTCGGGGTTTGTTGTTATTTTAATTGAATTATCAAATAATCCACTGAACAAGAACCAAAGCTTGTAAATGATTTGGTGTGACCTAACTAGGGATTATCCTCATTAGAAATCCTAAAATAAGGAGGATTTAAGTCCAGGTGTCTGTTTTATATCCTCAACCCAAATCCTTCTGCAGGCTCTGTGGCCAAAATTTTATTTCCAAAGCCCAACTCTGACTGTGTAAACACTCACTGACTTTTCTCTTTCTCTGTATGTGTGTGTATTTGTCCTGGAACCCGAAACCAGGGACTGGTGAGACATTATGAGCCACCTTGTTGTCAACTATATATAGCCCAGAAGCAAGGGGAGAGTTTGCAGAAGACTTGTGAGTTTGGGCATGAGAAAGGCCTCATGACCTTGTACAAACCAACTCCTCAAGCTCAGGAGATCAGATTCAGCCCTGGTGTTGGACTTGGTCTCTCAGGTGTGCCCACCCAGCACTGATTTAGAGCCTAAGATATTTGGTTAACCTTGATTAGGCATAGTGTAAATGCATTGCTAAAAATTATGTGAGTGGTCAATCTCGCTGTAACTTTAACAAAGCACTTGAGCACAGATGAGCTTTGTTCTGATGATTTTTAGCAAATAACATAATTAAATAATCATTGGTGTAAGGCTACAAGTTTCAGTGGAATTACTCCAAGATGGATTTAGTCCCATAATATTTGAAAGAAAATAAATCTCTCACTATCTTCTCACAGAAAATTAATCCCCATGTACATAATACCCCTTTTAGGTGAAAGGTAGAATACAGGATGAAATCCATGAACCAAATTTGGCAAAAGTGCCAGCTGGTGTATAGTAGTTTGCATTTGCATAAGAAACAAGCACAAAATGTACCTAAGCTAACCAGCATTTGATACCTGCTCTGATCAAAGGTGAAGGTCTGGGGAAGGGTTAGGTTTCTCTCAGTAATTGCACACACAGAAAAAGGAAAGCCATTAAATTGCAAAGCAGACCATTGAGGTTTGTTGCAGTTTCCCTCACTCTTTCCAAACTGAATAATCTCAGCGATCTAAGTATCCGTAAAGATTGTGACAAAGAGCAAATGAAGGCCTTATTGTGAATTTCACCTACAAGGGCAGCTTGTCTCTCCAGCTTTGTTCTTGGCATTGTGATGGAAAGCTGTGCAAATATCTACTGTCTGGTTCTTACATGAAGAAAACAGGTTCTGCTGTTTGAATCTGCAAGAGATATTATGCCTTACAATTTTCATTGTTTTGAGTAAGACAATAAGCCCCAAGAACACGTTAGTTATATTGAAGGACTTTATGGGGTAAGGAGTATCAGTGGAGACAGTGATTCGAGGAGGAGTGAAATCTGGTGATGCTCACCTAGAGGCTGCAATGTATTGATGATGGTGTTTCCAGCCATGCACCAAAGCCTGGCATACTCAGTTTTGTCTGAGATAAGGAATGTATTTACCTCACAGGTGAAATATCCATGCTAGGTCTGGAAGCATGGTAACTGCATTTATATTGGTCCTGATATGAGTTAATGGGTCCTGTTGGAAATGTGTTCGTACAGTCAAACCTGTCCTGGATCCTAAGACTACAGCGAGTGTGCTGTGTAGACTCATTTCCTCGAGTCATAAATGCTTTATGGATTTCAGCACTGTTTTGCCTTTTATAGAATAAATACCTTTCCAATAGTTAGTCACTCTTGGCACGTGGTTGGTCACTGGTTGGTCACTTCAGCACATGATTGAGTCACCATCCCTGGAGGTATTTAAAAGATGTGTAGATGTGGCACTTGGTTTACTGGTGGACTTGGCAGTGTTAGGTTTACAGTTGGGCTCAATCTTAAAGGCCTTTAGGTTTCTTCCAACCTAAATGATTCTATGATGCTATTGGCTGATGTTCCAGACTTGTGAGGAGATGATAGAACCATGCAAGTGACCCACAGATACCCTGCACCCTAAGTCCCTGGGTGGCTTACAGTCTTCAAGAACTGCACAAACCAAATCAGAAGCAGGGGAAATTAGAGGAAATCATGTTTGTGGAGGAAGGTGCCCCATAAAAATCAGAGATGGAGGTTTGGGCCACCAGAAGATACAGTCTTCTGCTCCAAACTTCCTCATATATCACCTGTCTGTCTGTCTGACTACGCAACACTGAATCATAATTTTTCAGCAATCACCTGCAGCCGTACGCTTGGCCAGACAGTGCTGTTGTTGGAACATGCACTCCCTGGGGTGTGGGTGAGCACAGACACTCACCCACAGCAGAAGCAGCATTCCCTTGACTTTTCTGCTGTCCAAGGCATTCACACAGATCTTTACAACAGCAAATCTCACCGAGCACAGAATTTTGGATGAAGTAAATAATCGTATTTCGTCTTCATCTTGTTGCTGTTTAGCTTTGCCTGCATATTCATATTCTTTGGAAGCTTTTCCAGCAAAGTTCTGCCTGGAGTTCACTACTGCTGGCATAAAACATCGGTTTCCAGCTGAGTTTTCCTGAAGCCTTTCTGTCAGTAAGTATTTTGTTTGGCGTATTTCTTTACAGGCTGTTCTGGAGCTAGCTAGTTATGCAGGATAAAGATTTGGGGCTTGATTTAATAAAGGCATGAGACATGTATAACAGGTCATGTGAGACCAGAACTGATGACTTATGTGGATCACATGAGACCAGAGCAGTCTTTGGGTTGCCACCTTTTGGAGATGCCTGAACTTGCCAGTCACTTGATTCATTTGCCTAAACGAAGCATGTCTCACATTAACAGGTACTGAAAGGTGGCCAGGATACCTGCAGATGTGACATAGGACCTATAGGACCTCATGTGCTTTTGAAGTGGGATCTGGAGGCCAGTCAGGATATTCAAGCACATCTGAAATGACACTGGATGTCTGTGTGAAGGCATCTGAATTGAGACCATTCAGACATGCTGCTCTGGTTGGCTTTACATTAATTTTTTTTTGCCTTGAAGTCTGAGCACCCCTGCACGCCCTGTGGTACACGTGTCTGAGTCTGCTGCAGTCATCACAGTGCCTTCAAATTGTTCATGGAGTGCCCAAGGCTAGCTTCAAGGTAGAAGTTAGAGCACTTCTGGGGAAAAAATAACTTTGAATTCTGCAGGCAATGAGAACTGAGTCTGGGTCTCCTGTAGTCGTGGGTGAGGGCTCTCACCATCAGGTCTGTCTTCTCCAGCTGTCCTTTGACGAGAGCATGGCTGTGGCTGCTCAGGCATCCCACTAGGTATGTGCCACAGCAGAATAGCTGGTATTTTCTGTGAACAAAACACAGATTAAGTATTTGGTAGTGGAATAATGTTGCTAGGGAATAGCAGTCTAAAATCACCTGGATGACTAAATGACTTCTGAGGTGCCTAAGTGCTTTTTTGGATCTCAACCATGCCGTCCTGTATAACACCTTGTAAGCCTTTTAGTTCTTGTTATCTCAACAACAGGTCTTGATGTCTTGGCAGCTGTGGCGTGGCGGATGGGCAGGGCGATTTTTAGGCCTGGGTGAGAAAGAAGGTAGAATGGACTCTTTGTGTCATTCATTAGTTTAATCTCCTCAGGTTGGCAGCTGGCTCTGACACAGTAACTGTGGCTCTTCTCACTCCAGTAATGCTCTCTTTTCTGGATGTTATCCTGCTAGTGCTGAGGAGGTTACATCAATATGATGTTTCTCAGTTTGGGTTGGGGTATGTCACTACAAGTTTGAGAAGAATCTGTAGCAGCTGTCTGGCCTTCTGCCTGGTTCCTGGCCATGACGCATTGGCCGTAAATAATGCTGCTCACCCAGCATCCAGGCTTTGCTACAGAGAGGCTGAAAAAAAAGGACTGCAGTGCAGTGAGGCATTAAAAATATATTAAAGGCCAATTTCTCCTTTAATGTCCCTCAGTGGCAGTTCCATTGACTGCTGAGGAACTGAGTCTAAATGTATGATGCTTATTTTACAAATACAGTTAAGTAAGAAAAAACAAAGCAAAGCAAAGTGCAGAGGCAAACTGATCAAGAGATTTCAGAAGCAGGAGGAATGAAGAATTATAATAAAGGACTTGATTGCCACCTAGCTTGTAAGTGTCTCCACTCATATTCCCAAGCCTAGAAACCTTTTGTCAAATTTGCAATCTATATTGTCCTGGGAGCACAGAATACTCCTGCTCCTTCTGTAATACCACTACCTCTAACTGAGCTGTAGAACCTGTCTTCAACATCCTGATTAGCCAGTGGTCTGAGCCAGCTGAATTATAAACCTGCTTTGTGGGATCTGGGTAGGGTTGTACACATGAAGAACTAGTAAATATCAGGTTTTAGAATGCTGACCATAATTTCTGTCCTTTGAAGAGCTAAGAATTTCCCAATGAAATAATCTTTTGGTATCTGTAGTGCTGCCCTCTCAAATCAAACACAAACTTCTGCACTTCTATCAATAGCAGCTGATGATTAGAATCACCATTCTGGTTTCCGGAGCTACGTAATCCTGCTAGTTTGTTCTTAGACCTACTTTCCTTAGCACACTGCATCCATTATACTAGTGTTGTCCCCATTTTTTAAAGTTTGGGATTTTTCAGCAAGCTGATAGCATCATGCTTGGAGACAGTCTCTCTTGCTGTGAAAGGGATCTGTTTGCTATAAAGAATTATGTGGCTTTGAGACCTATGTGTATCAAACTTAGCTGTATTAATTAGCTTGTGCTGTGCTTGTAAAGTGATCATAATAATGCTTATCATGATCTTAGTACCATTATCTGTGTTTTGCAGATAGTGGAACTGAGCCACGGAAAGGCAAAGCCCAGAGAAGGGCTCTTGAGCTGCTCATACTGCTCTTATTTCCCATGTGACACTGAAACAGTAAGCAGCTTGGAGGAGAAGCTATCCAAGCAAACTTTGAATGGCTCTGTCCTGTGAATTAGAAAAGCTTTCTGGGAAGCTGCAAGATGATTGCCTGCACTGTCAGGCCATGTCTTCTGGAACAGAGGGCTCCCATTTAGCTCAGACTATTTTGCCACCTAAAGTACTAAACTCACCCTGCTTGTCAGTTTACCATTCACACTGGGCCTTATGGCTTATTAACAATGACTTGATGACTCACAAACCATCACCAGTTAAGTGCTCTCTTCTGGTGCCATAAACCAAGTTTTTCTTCTCCGTTTGACTTTAGTGGATTCAGCCTCCAAGAAGGTCACTTTCTGAGGCTTCTCATAAATAACAGGCCACTTTTCAGACCAATTAAAGGATATGGTTTTCTTCAAATTGCACCATCACACTAATGATGATATGCATTGAGATGGTTCTTTCCGTTCACCGTGCTTTATAGTCATAGAGAGATGTTACAGGCTCCATGTAGTGGGATGAAGCAGAACAATCAAGTCTAGAGGCTGCAAGCACTCAGTTGATATTTATATACTTCTTGTTCCATGACTCAATCAATCACAAATAAGAAAACAAATCTTCCTTTAGTTGACTGTTTGAAAGTAGGATTTCTTGTAGAATCACTGAAACACCAGATGGAAAAGACCATGTTACTGCCTGTGTACAGCTGCTTCTGATATCAAGCATCAGAAATTTAACACCTTTGCTTTTCCTTCTGCTGTGCTGTAGCTGATCTTGTATTAATTCACTCAAATCTTCACCTTGTATGATGATCATAAGTACTATTTGCTAGCTTTTAGAGTTACTGTTTCTGTCTTCTGGTGCGGCTCACATCACTGTACTGGGATGAATTATGCACTCCCCAGAAAGCGACGATTTCAGTCTCAGCTTGCTGAACAGAGCGTTGTGGTCATCTGCAAAATGTCTGCAATTATAATACACCAGAGGCATTCATATAATGTTTCCTACAGGTTATTCCAGAAAGTATGACACTGCAGTTTTCTTCTATGACAATCCCTGATTCCCTTCCAAGGGATTCAGAGGGTTGCTTTCCTCAGGAACTCACTATAGCTCAAGTACTCAATTCTCTAGGACAGACTGTGCTGAAGACTCTAGATTGATTATGCTGTTAATGACGCAGGAGGCTCTGCTGCTGTTTGTTTATTCTGGGATTAGCTAAAATTAGAAGTTGACCCCGTGTTCCTGAATTAAAGGCAAAAATACAATTTAGTGATTCTGTTGATTTTTTTGAAATACAGCATCTAAACCCAAAACTCAGACGGTATCTTCCTTGAGCTGTGAGGCAGTTCTTAAACAATTTTGAAATTAAAGTTATCTGGGCCAGTTAATATGTACGACTAGGAACCCCTGGGCTATTTCTAAGGTAACTCCATAACATGCTGTGCTGGAGATCTACAGATTTAAGATTTGGAAAGAACAAGATGTCAAAGCCTTGGCTCAAATGCTTGAAACCAGCTGGATAAATTCAGTAAGTGTTAACTGGACAGACCTTGGTCTATTGACTGCCTGTATCAAAAGTACATACAGTGGACGAGTTATTCTCTGCATCTCTGGATGGTCTTGATATCTAAAAAAATGAGTAAAAAAGATCAGGGAACACTAATTCTTCGACAGTAATAGGTTGTGAGGATACATGAATGATGTTTCAGAAAGTGTGAAAGGCTTAAACTGCTGAACTTGACTAGAAGAAAGTCTCTTTTCACCGACTTTTCTTCATTTCAGTTTTGGTTTTTGTCAGTGGGCCCCAAAACAAAGTGTACCCAAACAAGTGGCCAGTTCTGAAAGTGTAAGTTGATTTTAGTCTGATATGTAAAAAAAAGCAGTTGAAGTGCCCGTACCTTACATCTAATTCTCTCTCTCATTCTGTGTATTATTTTGGCACATGTAGAGCCAATGAATGTGTATACATTATGGCAAAGGTATTGTTTTCTAGGTTTGTAATACCTTTCATTACAGGCTGTCAGAGACCTTTATGGAGATTTGACTCTAGACACCAACTGGCCAGGAGATGGTGTTAGTGGTGTACTATAAACAGACAACACATGACAGAACAGCAAGGTGACTCAGTCACTCATACAAAATCTGGTGAAGCCATTTCACCCTCATCTGAGTGCTGTCCCATCTCTTGGACCTTTCTTTGGCCTGTTTTGGTTATCTGCGTTATCCATAGTAACTATTACTCAGTATTGCTGTTTCAACATGGCAAGTAAGCAACCATATGAAGGCAAAAGCAATTTCCTTGAATCTTTGGGGATACATTTGTTAACTAATAATGTAGATAATTTATTATCTGGTCATTTAAAATAGACTAGATCAAAGCCTACATCACTCAGGAACAGGAGATGTGAGCAAAAGAAGTTCAGCCGCATGTTCCCTTCCTTCTTCAACTCCTGTCAGGAGCCAGCTCAGCTGACAGCCCCAGTTGTAGAGTGTCCTCAAACCAGACTCCTTTGCAAGCAGCACTTTTAATCCCTATGCCAGCTCCTTTCTTCACATCCTAGCTTCATTTTCCTCCTGTAGTTGCAACCCTTATGGTTTGTTGAATATGCCACTAAACACAGCATCTGCAGTTGTTACTATGTAATGCCACCTTCTGGGACTGTGGGCTAGCTTCTCATCTTCACACCTCCTTTAGTGTTTCCTCTCCCACCACCCTTCTGTGCAGTTACCACTTTCATTGAGCTCAGCAAACACGTGCAGTCTCCTTCACTTCATGACTTTGTATGTGCTACTTCAGTACGCTTCTGCATGAGATTTTGTTTGTAAATTTTTCCTTCCAACACTCCCTCACTTTGAGCAGGGCTTCAGTGGTGGTTTCTTCCTTGCTCCCCACCTCTTCTCTCACCAAGAGAGTGGCATCAGCCAGGAAAGGCTCTTCAGGCCAGGGGACAGGAGCTGGTGTTGGGAAGTCAGTGGTGGCCAGCTAACACAATTCATTGGCACCGAGCTGTTGCTATGATCCCAGATTATTCATGCATGGTTTTGCATTTTATCATCTATTTTAATGAATAACATCCAAAGAGAAGTAAATAAAGTCTCTTGTGCTGCCTGCATGGCTGCACCATTGTAGCCAGCCTGGACCCTTTAGTCTCGGTCTAACTATGCTCTCTCGAAGTGAGTAGGCCAGATACAGCCTGAGTTTTGCTGCTCAGCAGCCCCAGAAGTTCAAAGGAAAAAGAGTGAAACTGTACCTTGGTGTTTCACTGCTCTGCATTCTTCAGGGAGGTCTCCATGGCTTGGTGTGCAAGAGGACCTGCCCCAGCCTTCCCAAACGCATGGACTGTCCTTGCACAGATCACACAAGCAGGGGCAGCTCTTCTTGTCCTCTTATCTTTTATTTGTCCATCCATGCCAAAGTTGGGGGCGTCCTGACTGGTGGGCAATATAGTTCTTGTACAGGGACATGCCCCAGTATTTATATCTAAATACTGTATATAACTGTTATCGACAATGGTTATTATCTTTTAGATTTAACATACTGAACAAAGTGTCCTAGGTGGCCTGGGAAAAGAGCCATTTGGATTAAAGGCCACTGAGATCAATCACGCTGGTGATTTATTCATGTGGTTGGCAATTGTGATGATAACAGCTTTTTTTTCTGGTAAGAGATTTTTCTGCTTGGCTACTGTGCTTGAATTTGGGTTTTTTTTGTTTTGTTTTGGTTTTGTTTGTTTTTGAAATGACATAGCTATTCTTTTGAAAATGTATTGCTCATGGTCAAATACTCTGCCACCAGGGACACTTCTTTGCTGTGAGGCTGTTGGGCCCACCCTGTATGCTTCAGATTGGTCTTCGTCCTGCAAGTGTAGGCTACCTCTGTCATTTCTGAGGGCAGTTTAGATTCATTGCCCGGAGAATACTGGCAGAGTGATCTGGAAAAGCAGTGTTCAGTCTGAAGATGGTCTGTTGCCCTTGAAGTTATTTAAAAATGAGAACTGGTAAGGAAATAATGCTCTATTCTGTAAGGAGAGTGTATCCATAGGATATAGTAATATTTGCACAGAGTTAATTATTTCAAATTTTCATCTGAGTTCTGCAGAGGATTACTGTGGAAATATTGCAGCATTCTTCAGTATTCTGAATTTTGAATGACAGTGATTGCAAAGCTGGAAGCACCTCTTGTTTGGGAAAGCTTTCTGTCCCCCAGAATTCTCAGAAGCAGAAGTCTTTTTTCCCAGGAGTTATATACACTGAATTTTTTACTCAGGAAGGATAGTGGGAAATGTCTACATATTCAGTATGGTCTTTAAAGAAATTGAGAATGCATGAGCGCATGAGGGAAACTGTGTTTGAATACAAGGGACAGTTGACACAAAGTTGGAAATTTGTGTATGGGAATGTGTGAAAGCAATGTGGCAACTGTGGTTTGGGTACATACATATAGAATCCTCAGGAAAACAGCAACAGAATTCAGGAAATATTTAATCCTTGGCTTAACCATACCTGCAGCCCAAGCTTGGTAAATAAGTGACTAGTCAAGGTAAGGAAACCAGAACAGAAACATTTTTAACAGGCTTTTATTCTCAATGGTCTCTGTAGTTTCATGCATCTCTTAGAGATAATGTTAGGGAATTCCTTGGGTGTCCTGGCATCATGTTTTGTTAAAATATTTTATTATTTTCACCAGGTTGTCTTTGAGCTGAGAAATCTGTTGATTACAATTTAATTTAATTGCTAGAGGTAGGTTACCCTTCAGGAGATTACTATCCTCACTCCTGCTGGGATTTCCATTGTTGCAGTGATGATGTTTTTCAAACATTGTTTTGGAAAAAAATCTAGGGTTATCATTAATATATAATTATGGTAATGAATTACGATGGCTTCAGTTTGCCTTCCTGTAATGCCAATGAAAGATCTGTGTGTGTATGCAAGATAAGATAAGAGTCTTTAGGTGGCATTTACAGTAATTATATTAATTAGAGAGCTGTTGGGGTAGTATTACTACTTTATAGCCCTTGGACCGACTATTTTAATAGTCCATGTGCAAGGACAATACTTCCCCTTGTTTTGGTGAGTAAGGACTCACGGTTACCTGGGAAGAGGATGGTTTTAGCTGGGCTGTGAGTGCAGCTGTGACTGTGGAACACTGGAACCCACATCCAGTCATCCAAAAAGACCATTTTCAGGGCACAGTAGCATTTATTTTATTGTGGAGACATGTTGAATGTGAGACATTTCTGAGAAATTGGAAGAAATGCAGGAAATATAAAAACATTTTGCATAAGTTGGCCACATACATTAAACTGTGTAAGTGCCTGAGTAAGACTGTGCTTGTGCTTTGCAACGAAGTTTTCTCATTCTGCTTTCTACATTTTGGTTATATTTCAGTTCCTATAGTTATTGAATTGAATACTGTTAACTGCATCCACTTAGGAAGAAATTGAAGTGAGGAGTCCCCTTGTTTTTCTATTATATCAGGAAGTTCTTTTTGTCACCGTTACAGAGTGCATGGGTACATATCTTCATAACTTCCACATTATAATTTTGTAAGATGGAATGAATCAATTGTTTGTTCGTTTCCTTCTGTTAAGAGACACTGTAGGGTTGGCATCCACATTACAGTTGGCTGAGTGACCCTGGTGACACTTCAGTCTCAGTTAAAGCAGATTCTGTTGTACAAAAGACAAAGGAAAGGAAACTACAGAGCCTGGTTTGGAGAACAATCTACACGTACAGGTGAAGAATTAGGGTGTCAAAGCAAGCTGGGTAATTCTGGGTTGGTCTGGTAAGCTCCAAGGCAGAACTGAATTCAAGTTGCAGGCAGATCCTGATAGCTCAAAAAATTCTGGCTTTAAAATTGTACAAAAGGAGTACGGTTCCTTTTAATCATTGTGGAAGGCTCTGAGAGGCAGAGGTGAAGGAGAAAGGGGCAGGCTGATCACTCCAGGTACTAATTAGGGCCAAGGTCGGTTGGGGAAGTTAATGAGTTTCTAAATAGCCAGCTAGCAGCTGGTAGGGAGCGGAAGAACAGTCAGCCTCTGCATCTTCCTTTTATTTCTGCCCTAAAGTGAGAGATCTTTGGGAGATAGATCTAGTCAGCATTTTGTGGTCAAAAGTCTTCTACAAGGAAATACCTGCTTCTGATGTGAAAACTTGTTTCTTACACAGTGCAAAGGAAAATTTAATTGAAAGGGTGATGATTTCCACGGGTATGCCCCAAGCATTGCTGCAGTGCACAGGATAGGACATTTTGACTCATTTTAACTGGTGTGGTCCCTCTGACCCTGCTTTTGGCTATGCTTCTGAAAGTGTCTGGCATGACTGGTCTTGTTTGCGCTTCTCCCCCACCTTTGTATGCCAGATAGCTTTTGCCATCTTCCTGACCTTGCCGGGCAAACAATTGCACTAACACAGCTGTTACATAGCATTCATTTGGCTTTTAAAAACACTGAAATGCAAAAGAAATGCAAGCAGGTAAGTGAATGAGGTGAAAAAGAAATAGGATGGGAGGTCAAATTAGCACAAAGCAGTGTGGACGAGTATGGTTCTAGCACAGATACGAAAATTGCCATGGAGGGACACGGGCTTTTCTTCAGTGTGTGTATGAGGCTGTGTAGATAATGTCATCCTGGATCTGGACAGAGGTATGTGGCTGCTGGTGTGTGCGCGTTCAGCCGTGGGTGTGAGTATCACAGAATCACAGAATCATAGGGGTTGGAAGGAACCTCGAGAGATCATCGGGTCCAACCCCCCTGCCAAAGCAGGCTCCCTGGCTCATATTGCACAGATAGGTGTCCAGATGGGTCTTGTATATCTCCAGAGAAGGAGACTCCACAACCTCCCTGGGCAGCCTATTCCACTGCTCTGTCACCCTCACTGTGAAAAAGTTCTTCCACATATTAGTGCGGAACTTCCTGTGTTCTAACTTGCAGCCATTGCCCCTTGTCCTATCCCCACAGACCACTGAAAACGGGCTGGCTAATTCCCCCTGCATCCCATGCTTAAGATAATTATAAACCCATTACACCCATTAGCTGAGCACCTGTGCAGCGGCAGTGAGGATGTGCTCACTTGCCTTCTCAGCTGTAGAAGGGTCTGATCTTTCTGAACTACTTACATGGTGGACCTGACTTCATCAATTTTGTTCCCCACAAGACTCTATGTTACTCATGTCTAATAGGTGTTTAATAAGACGCATGGGCTAAGTGAAATATTTTATCTGCTTTAAGATTCCCTTTCATTTGCACCACCTTACCACCTGGTGAACCTGCATCAGGAAAGACCAGTGCATTTATTTCCAGTTTGAAATGCTTGTCATTCCTGTGGTGGCTCATTTCTGAGTCATGACTTTTCTGATCACTATAAAAGTAACATCAATATAGGAACAAGCAATTAAAAAGCCCCAGAATCTCTTTGGCCCACACTATCAATTGAGTGCAATTCCAGGGCTGTAATTAATAATGCAGGGTTTGGAAGTGTGTTGTGTCCACCACCTGCCTCCCCTGTGTTGTTCTTCCAGACCCAAACAGGAGTTAAAAAGAAAGCCTCAGAACTGAGACATTTCTTGACTGAATGTCAAGGAGGCCAGGACTTCTTCTGTGATGTGGTGCCGTGTCCTCTGCTCTTCTTGCCAAAACAACTCATGGTGATGGTTTAAGTTTTATGATCTTAATTAACATTGAAGGCATTGACTGTTTCCCAAACAAACTGCCTGCCACCTTCTTTTTTTTTTTTTTTTGAAAGTACTAATTCTCTCCCACCTGTAAAATGGGTAACTGTTAATTCACTTCTAGCTTGTGCTCTGCTTTTACTTGATAGCCATCATTTTGCCATAGAGGTAATGGCCTAAAGGTACTGTTAATTTTAGTCATCCTCATGTAACTCCTTTGGCTAATAATCTTTGGCTCAGGACCTGAGTTAGTGGACAATATACCTCACGGCCAACAGGATATAGCTGGCTCTGTGGACATAATTTCATAAACTTCAATATTGTTCCCTTTAAATACGCATATGAAGGGGAATTGACAATGAGCCATGTGGTATTTCCATATTATTAGTACTGAGAACCTGGTGCCAAGGAAACAGAATTATTCTGTTCTGTTATTACTGTGTTATTATTTGCATTGTGCAAGAGACCGATTCCAAACATAAATACATTGAGTAGTCCATGGATAGGGATAAATCCTGTTACATTCAAGTACTTACATGCTATGTGCTAGTGCTGGCACAGGGACTGAGAAGTTTCGTGTAGTTTCTTTGGATTTTTCATAATCTCTTATGAGTTCTTTGATGCCTTTTTTTTTTTTTCATTTCGCTGCTTCATTTTTGAGAGCAACTTTGAGGATATTACTTGAACAAAAGATTTTGGACTTTGTTCTGAAGCTCAACATGCAAACTGGGGGAGTCTTGTGTATTTTTGAGCTCTGGGTGCCTTTGATAGTTACATAAACTTTTGGGAGGATGTAGTTTCACCTCAACTTTCTCACCAGGATTCAGCAGTTGAGGTATGTTTGGTTTTGTGCTGGTTACATTTCTTAAGGTGTAGAAGACAGAGTCACTTTGTGGTACTATGTAGAATATAATCCTGTTTCCTGCAGCTCCCTGTGCTCAGACTGGAGGCACTCTGGAAAACTTGGTGTAGAGTAAAGCCCTTTCCCAGGCCTGTGAGTCCAGTTCAGGCAGGATTTCCACTGAGACTTGGACCTCTCCTAAGGCTTACTTGGTGTTTTGCGCAATGGTTTCTGTAAAACAATGTTGTGATCCAGTCTGAGACTACTCATAATCAAATCCCACTACTGGTTTCATCAATCCTCAGGCAGTGCTGAGAGGGGCAATCATTTAAGAAGGAGATTCTGCCACCCGTTTTACAAAAAAAGCAGCCAGCAACTGACATGGCCTTGCACTGATTGGGATCTTTGGCTTTACATTAAGGACAGTGTGAAAGACATCATTCCCTGCAACCCTTTCTTCTACACTCTCTAGAGGCTTTTCTCATTTCCACCATCACCATTGGGGCTGTATTTAAGCAGTGCCACAGGGACAGGGGACAGTCCCTGGGCACAGACTAGCCATGTGATTGCAGGCATGGAGTATCACCCTGTGCCTTTGGCTGCCCTTCAGCCTCTGCCTTGTATTTTTAGCTTCCAGTCTCCTTACTGGAAGAATTGTCTCTTACTATATTTGTAGCACATCTACCACAGTGGGTGGATTAGCAGTTCTGGCCACTCCTCTGGTCTGTAGTAAAGAGTAAATATTTTAAAAATATTCCTTAATTGTGATTAGGGACGTTTTGTATTTCCCACCACGTACATGGCAAAGGCATCCTTGTGTAAGGGAATTTGTTTGAACTGGCATCCCAGCTTGGATGTCTTTGTCACTCAACAGGTGCTTCAGATCACTGATCTCCTGCAGTCTGAGCTGCTATTTATTCCTGTTCAGTGTCAGGTCCTTTTGTGTGGTGTAGCAGAACATACCACGCAACCTGCAAATTGCACTAGGACCATATTTAATCATACAGCAGCAGATTACCTATAATTAACTCCATCACAGCTAGATCCTTGGAGATCTTCAGTGGGAGGATAATGTCTACCCCAAGGACTGAAGCAACCCTGCAGGGAAGATGGGAGCCCAGCTGCGAAGTACTGCTGGAGTAGATACAAGCTGGTTCAAGCCTTTGATGATCAGTCTGAAGATGTTTATAGTTTCATATTTCAAAGTCCAGGCTTTGACTCCCTTGAGCTGTTCCAGTGGGTAACTACAAACATCTCAGGGCTTCATGTCAGTCCTGTACATTTGTTTTAACTCTTGATTTATTTTCTTTGTACCATACTGTCAAGGCTTGGAAACTGGGATGGAGTTTACTGTCCTCATCACCAGAAGTCGGTAGTTTGACTGTATTTGGGCAGGTGACCTTAAACTAATTTCATGTTCAGTGCAGAGGGGCAGAGTCCTTCAGGGAAATGCATCTGAATGTTTGAGGTGTCTGCTTTGGGATCAGATGAACTGTGCCCTAGAAATAAATGTTTCTTTCCAGAGTGAGATACAAATATAGATGCCTACGCTTAGCTGGATGAAACTCACTCAGCACGTTTGCCCTTCAGTCCAGTCCAGCTCTTCCTTAGCCTCTCAGTAACCTCTCAGTATTAGCAGCACTAAGCAAGACTTAGGAAAATTTTGCTATGTGGTAGGAGGCACAGAGAAAGCCTAGAAAAAAGCCAGGTGTGCAAATAATTTATATAACTTCTTTTGGACCTGGAAGCCCACTCCAGTTTCAGGTTATTAATGCTTTTTCCAAAAAAACTCCAAATTAGTATCCCTTCTGAGCTACCTCACAGACCTTGCAGGTCTAGCACATGGCTAGAGAGACAGAACCACAGCTCCCCTTGGGCTAGAGCCAGCATTACAATGTTGTGGTTATATTTGTGATACTGTCCAAGATGGTTACCTCCTCCAGATTAAGAACCCACAATGGTTTTCTGTGTTGCTATTTCAGACTTTCCTACCTGATTATCACCAAATCTGTTTTCACTCATCTGAATATCTACTAGTCATATCCCACGATATCAGCAACTGGATTTTCCTGGTTGCTGGCATCTAATAATCTAATTTCTTGTAGGGACATGTTCAAAATGACTAAAAACTGAATCTTCTGATTTGGAGTGAGCTGTGGCTACACCCTACCCCCGGAACAGGCAGAGCTGCACCAGGATCACTTTTGGGACTTAAAATGAAATGTATATAAAAAGTAGAAGCAGAGAGATATATCTGAGGATGACAGTAAAGGTCAAGAACACAGGACTAAAGTCAGGAAGACTAAATTGAATAATTTGGAAGCTATAGAAAAACAAGAAGAAAAGATTCTATAATGAAAATGTGAAGGAAAGACAAAGGCAAGTTAGAAGTTTACTGCTTAACATGGAAACAAATCAAAAAGCAGTTGAAAAAAAAAAGAAATCACTCAGGGTTTGCAATCTGAAACTTAGTTGTGTCCAGAAGCTTAGCAACATTAATTCTAACTATGCGGTAGGAGCTGAAGTCAGAAAACAGAAAATACACTTTAAAGAACATTTTAAAGCATGTATATAGAGAGAACCAGTATATTAAAAAAATGCCCCAGGAATTAGCAATTGCAGTCACTGAACTGTTACTTCTCTGTGGTAGTTGTGGAAATTAAAAGACACAACACACTTCAGCCTTCTTAGCATTGTTCATCAGTAGATTTCCGTCTCCACTGAATGGTGAGCCTAATTTTCCTTCCCCTTATTCATGCACAGATTTCTTTCTTACTGCCTTTTATGGCCCTCGCATCTTGAATTTTATTCTTCCCAATATGCATATCCAGGGGTTGAAATGGAAATTTTGAACTCCTGTGATGAACCCTCTGGTGTAAATGTGTGAGAACTCCTCCTAGCCTTCATTCTGCCCTATCTCCTCTCCATGGTTTGAAGTATGGCACAGAACAGCTATCAGCTCATCCCAGTTGCTGTGGAGAGGTGCCTACTGCAGTGCATTACTGTTACACTATCTTCAATGCTTACAGGTTTTATTACTCCCACTGCTGTGTTGTTACACTGTATGTATCTATGTAAGCCTGCCATTAGAGAACTGAAACCATACATGTATAATGAGCTGGAATTGAACTTCCAGTCTTGCACCATGGCTCTCATGAGCAATACGTATGTCACAGGCCTTTTCAGCATCACTGAGATTCCTCTCCTGAGAGGGGCCTGTTCAGCTGAACAAGTGTTTGAGGGGCAGGACAGGATTTATATCTGCGTTACCTATGAATGCTGTTCCACTGCAAACTGCCCTGCGTGGCTAAACTTCCCTGACATATGTATGTGCAAGGCTGTCTCTGTAAAGAGAGCACAGCAAAGTCAGTCTGTGTTCATAGAGTCGTCCAAAGATTTCTGAGAGAGAAAACCTAAATTCTTGTCCAATCAGAAATACTGCTGCTGAGACCTTGAATGATGCACTTTGGTGCATGAACTTCTGTCTCCAACAAAATCTCTCAAGGTGCATTATGCCAGGACAGATGTTGCAGAACACATAACCTAGCCAAGGATCCCAGCACAGGGTGGAGAAAGAAGGCAGGAAGAACCTCTGCTGAAGCACACTGACATTATTGATAACACACTATTAAACTGTGAGCTCATCCTCCATCTCCTTAAGGCAGTGTTGCAGTATTTCTGAGCTAACATCTTCATTTATCAGCAAGTGATTGGGTCAAGCTTACTTACATTTTTGGATTAAATGAGAGCTGAATATCTACAAAAATTCCCATAAAGACTAACTTGCCATCCATTCTTTCATCATGCAAGAATATCCTACGAGCTCTAGTGCAAGGCATTACTAAACCACATTATGAACATTTTAGAATGGGATGGCTCTTACATCTGACTACACCATATGAAGGCTAATGTATTAAACTGATCTTAAAGCACATGTTGGTTATACCTGAAATACTCCCAATGATATTTCAGAGTGAAGATATGAAAGGTGGAAACTCTAACTTCCCAAAGTCATTTGAATGGGTGCAGTGTGTGAAACCAATTCCAATCCAAACTCCTTGATTTTACTAAGCTCAAATTGGTTATTTCTTTTGGCTACCAAGGCCTGTGAAGCCACAAAAGCTGCACAGGTGATGACATAAGATGTGTGTTAACCAAGTGTTAGTGGATCATATGTTTCTTTCTCTTGCAGGACTTAGCATTCAGCAGTCTTTGAGAGCTTTTCCGAATAATAGATAATTATCCTTCCCAACGTCCTACCAACTTAGCAAGTTGGTAAGTATTTTGTTGTTTTACAGATAACAATAATTCTAAATGTTAATACTTTCTGACTGGATGGTATCATGTGGGAATCATAAAGGAGCAAATAAAAGGATGTTATTCCTCCATTTGTGCCAAAGCAGAGTATAGAGTTAATGGACTGAGGGGTATACAATGTGTTACTTGGCCAGCCAGCAAGGCATACATCTAAAGGAAACGCTACCAGGTGGCATCCAACCATCAGCTTGAATGTACATCACTCATCGTAGACATATCTGCTCCATGCAGATATCTGACTGCTGGCTTCAGTAAATTAATAAGATCATATTCATGGATCTTGGGGATAACTTCCCCAAGATATATGTATGTAAACGGGTTATATTTTGCTTCCAGATCAATTTCACATAAAAAGCTGCTTTAAAGCATGTTCTGATAATCTAACTTTGAAAACCTAAAGGTAAATTAGAGACATTTTCTCTCGTAGAAATTATCTCAATTTTATAACTGCATAGGAAATGGGGGAAATATAGTCTTGCTGGGCACTTTATGATTAAAATTATTGACTAAAATAGAAATTTAGAAGTAGTGTTATGAAATATATTTATCTTAACAGCCATAGCTGAAGAGCATTTGATGTGCATTGAAAGAAACTGCTGCAAGTCAAACACCAGTTCATTTCAACCATTGGTTCATGTCCAATGAGACCTCCATGATGGACCTTCTTGACTATTTTAGCACGAATCCTTGAGAAACGTGTAGATACTTGGGGTTAGATGTTGATTTCTATATAAATGGTCAATAAGCACCTCCTACTGATCAAGAGCTAGTGAAGCTTGTTTAATGATCTGTTCTGCTTCAAACTTCTGACCTGGGATAACCCATGTAATCTGGCCACCCTCTTTGAGTGTGGTAAGAATAGCTGTATGCTCCCATGTATCCTAGCATCATAGTAATGGGAGCCATGTAAATGCCTTAGCAAGGCAGATAAAATAGCAGGGCACAGAGATCATCCCTGGCACATCCTCCCCTCTAAATATGAATCATACTTCATCCAGACAGATTTTATTTATGTCTTTATTCATGACCACGCGTTTAACAGCATTGGCTGGGTGTGGTAAGACACTGGTTATTTTGTCATTATTTTTTTGTGTAAAAAGAAAATAAAATTGAAAATGAGGTGCCCATACAGTGCCCAGGACACTCGTAGGCAGAGGGAAGGGTGGGAATTACAGGTGGTTCTCAGATCTCTTATAGTGGGCAAAGTAAATGGAATTATTTGGGGCAGAATAGCTTAATTTCTTTTAGAATCGCTTTCTGCTTGACAGTTATCTTTTTGTGTGTTCTCTTACTGTTATTTTTAAATGGAAGAAGAGAAATCCATGATTAAAACTAAGTCTGTGGAATGATGTTTTGTATTTTTCTGTTAATTAAAGCAATACAGTTAGGATGTTGTAGATGACAGACAATTTTGGAATAACCAGTACAAAGAAGCATTTAAAAAATAAGAGGTGAAGGTAAAAGTCATTCAGAAGATAGTAAATAAATGCTTCCTCACATTTCCTGGATTATTCTGTATTCATAGATCCTCTGTCTGTATGCAGAGGTTTTAACTAAGCCATGCATATAGAGATAAGATGTCACTTTGGGTGGCCTGTATGACAGTATACTGGTGTCCAAATGGTAGGTGGAAGAAACCACTTTGGAAACCGGTTTCATTAAGACAAAAAATATGTTCTGACCAATATAATTACAGTGTTTTCAAGCATGGCTGAATTGGCTATAACTTGTAGCAAAACATCACACTGAGGAAAACAACTTGTTAAAGAAAACGTGCCTTGGTGATTGATCCCATTGACATCCCATTGACATATGAGCTTCAACGAATAGAATTTAGTTTTAATTGAGGAATGATTGCAGATATGTTCTGGTAAATTGACTTGTCAGCATACAAGCAAAACTGATTAATTTATCTTTTTTTTTTTTAAAAAAGTGATTTTTTAAAAAAGGTGATTTTAAATGAGAGAAAAAGCATGTTTAAATTATTTCCCACTCTTCTGCAACACACCCCAGAAAACAAAACTAAGACTTGACCTGGGTAATCACATAAAGAATGTACATTTTAAATCTGTGATTTAACCTCATTCTGCATGAAGTCTGTTTTCCTCCTGGGGCTCTGCCTCCACCATGTTTATGTTCTCATTCAGTAGCAGGAAACAGTGCTATTCCTCACAGGCAGTAGGATGTGACTCTATGAGCACCACTTTGCAGACATGTCTTTTAATGGCCCTGCTGCTTTGCGCAGCTCCTGTCCCTCCCTCTGTTATTCCTCCCACCCTTCCACTGCCTTAGTTGCACCAGAATGATGGTTTTGATGATGACTTATATTTCAGGTGGATCATTTCCCCCAGCTAGCTCACTGCACACCTCCCAGCTGAGGGATATGTTTTGTCATTAGCTAGTTTTAACCAAAAGACCCCAAAGGAATTATGTCTTTTCTTTCTCTTGAGAGGAGACAGAAAACCAATGGAAAAGGTGAATCAGGAGTGTTCAGGTTTTTGGGTGATGTTGAGTAGGTTTGTCAGAGACCAAAGTAATATATTTGTTTGCATGAAGCTGTGTTTGGAGAGATGGAGGCCTAAGAACAGGAGACTTAAAAGGGGAAATGAATTGCCTCCTTAGACTAGTGGGTTAGAAGTAAGGTTGTGTGGGTGGATTCTTATCAGGCTGCAAAAAGGGTAAACCCAAACTTTCCTTCCTTTGTTCATTCCTGTCCCCCTGAATGCAACCCCATTCTATGTGCCCTAGTCACACAGTACTACTATTTTACTGCTGTTGGGATATATTTGGTTACCTCTGAAACCATTGGGAACCCCTCCTCCAAGGAAACAGGCAGTGCCACAGATTTAAAAAAAAACCAAAAGCGTGGTGTCTTCTTCCAGGCCTGATGCTGTCTAAAATACCTGAGTCTTTTCTGTAGGTGTAATGCAGTTAAATTGTGGTAAACTGTGCATCTTTCAAAAAGTATGTCTGCCCACAGTTATGCCTTGCCATGGATATGAGTATTTTATAACAGCTGGGGAAAAAAAAAAGCTGCTCTGTTGCACCAGTAGATATTTGGAGTCATCCCAATTTCTATTGATGTAAAAGTGATCAGAATCTGCCCCACCAAATAGTCTGTATAGCATTTTAATGTCTGCAATGCAACATATCTAAAAAGGGGGGCTCAGAATGATCCTTTTGTACAAAATGAAATATATTTATCAGGAATTAACATCAACTTTAAAAAATATTTTGAAACTAGTAGAGTTAATTGGATCGCATTTCTTGGAGTTAAAATACATGTATCTACAGGCACAGCTGCCTGACTTCAGCCATATTCTGTGCCTTAAATTAATACCTGAGATGAAAGTGTTGCCTGAATTAACAGCTATAATGAAGAGACGCCAATAAACTTTGTGGATGGAGAAATGGGGTATGTTCTTCACCCATACTAAATTTGAGAAAGCTGCAAGGCCCTGGCATCATGAGGACACACTCAGACATCAGACTCTAAGCATGTGAACAGTAAGTGAAAAAGAGGATGATGGGAGGGGGCCCAAGTAACCACAGTGCACAAAGGTATTTGTTTGCTAATGACTTGTTTGTTTTAGACCAAAAGTTTATTATTGCAGTCAATAAAGATACGAGTTGAGTTGCACACACCTTTTGTGGCAGCATTGGTCAAAGTTTGTATTAACAGGTTTTGAGGGCTAAAAAGTTTACAATAAAAAGCCATTTTGTGGCAGACCCTGTATTAAGGCTTGGAAAAGTTCAGCCTGCCTACCAGCAACTGAAATGCAGAGCATCCCCTGCAATGCATTTAACATGACCAAAAAAAAAAAGTTTTCTGCAAGTAGCATTTGCTTTCTGGCACTGCTCTGATGATTACTCAAGATCCTGTCTGTGCCATGGATTTTCATCTGTCAGTGGTGTTTGCATTAACTTGTGTAACTGCTTCTTAATGCCTGTTACGTAAGGATGCATAGATTGCAGCTCCATGAAGTATCCTGCACAAATCTCAACTGATAATGTAAGCATGGTTTCAGAGGTTACTCTTGGTCAAATTAATTTTACATTAATTAAAATTCTTTGCACGTAAGTCAAATACTTGATTAATACAGAAGTGTATGATTTAAGTTCAAACAGGGCTCAATATATGTAGCTGTGATTGCCCTGCATATAAATTATGTGATAGTTGTACCATGTATAAAGTTATCTAAGTACCATATACTGTGATGCAGCCCTCCTGTTCTTGGTGAGAGTGTTTACCCTCAAGGGTCTCAGGCTGTACCAGCTAGGAAATAGTAACAGATAGACAGAGAAGACATCAGAAGAAGACTTAGTCAACAGTAACGAGTTGCATCTACTGTGTTAACACTTTTTCTTGTATTTAATTTTAATTAGGCTAAGTCAGGGTCTGTACTGAGGAAAGAGAGGCTAAAGATGTCTTAGACATTACACTAAATGCAGAGTTTAGCCTGGAGTGGAAGAAATTGAAGAGAATTGATATGCGGGGGCAGAGGGGGGATCTCAGTTCAGAAAAATGAAACAACTATTCAAATCTAAATCTAAATCAGAAGTATTATAGAGTTGCAGTTTGAAATGTTGTTATCTATAATTACACTTTCCTCCTTTCCTTCTCTAACAATAATTTAACTCCTTTCTAAATATTTAATTCCCATAGCACAGCCTGCAAGTTAGATTTAAGGCATTTTTTTGTTGGAGTACTCCATCAGTGTATATTTTCTGCAAATGCACACCTTGCTTTGTATGGATCCTTTTTCAGTTCCAAGTATCAGCTGATGAGATGTGGCACATCTATGGTCAGAAACCATCTTGTATAGATTTACCAGCGGAACAGATAGAACAGAGAGAGTGGATCATGCTACTGACCACAAAGTTGCAAAATGGCATTCAGACTCTTTGATCATGCATTTTTCTGCTTCCAGATTTTGCAAGTACAGAGATATGGATGACTTTTTCTCCAGATCTGCCTGACCCAGGTTTTATGAGATTCATCAAGGCCTAGGTTAGAAAATAAATCAGGTTTCAAAATACATTGGCTCTCACTTTGAGGGCTGGTCAGGAACTGATAACATATCTATGCTGGTGCTTGAAATATTAGTTAAAATATAGTAACTAAGACATTTTTAGCAACAAGTGTTCCTAGTGTAAACAAGTTATGAAATTTTGTTCCATCTTTCATCATACTAGGATTACTGATGGTACCTCCTGGCCCATATGTACAAAGGATCTACTGGAGGTGCTGAAACTGAATGCGAAATGACCAGAAATGTCAGGATGATCCCGTGATATTGGTTGGACTTGAGGCTGATATTGGCCCCATAGTTCTCTTGGAAGGCTGTTCTGGAAATGAATTCTTAATTGCATAGGAGCCTTCTCCAGTATGCAACCTGGCCAGTGCTTCCCAAGTGTTTGGGCTTTTGAATTAATTAAGTCAACTAGCACATACTTAACTTCTGTCGTATAAGAAATACTAAATACTAACTACCCACAAAAACATATCTGAGAAATGTCAAAGGTGAAAATGCACAGAAAGTTCTCTCATGCAAAAAGCTGGTGGGGAAATTCCACCCACCTTGAGGAGTGACACTCAGTTTCACCTTGGAGATAGAAACGGGTAGAAGATGAGAACAAAACTTTTTGCAAGGAAGACTGTGAGGCAGTATATATCCAGTATATTCTGACCACTAAAGCAGATTTCTGAGTGGCCTGCTCACTACTTTTTGTATTTCATAAAATCAGAGCAGTGTAGTCAATCCATAACATTGACAATTAAAAAGTTCAATCACAAAATGCAGAAGGGCTGTTTATAGTTTACTACATTTTTTCCAGCTTGTCAGAAGAAATAAGACACATTCTTCCAGAGGTTCCTCATCTTCCCTTTCAACCTGAATTCTATGCCAATTTTATTCTACCTGAACTACTGTGACACTTGTATAGTAAATCACGCTGACACATAGGTGCTGAAATCTGCCCCATTTTTTTTATGCTGGCTGAAATGGCTTTTTTGTAACTTTGTGCCTCTGAAAGATGTGTGGTTTGAAGGCAACAGCTGATACAACCTTCTCTGATACCACAAGTTAAGTTTAGTAGGTCCTAATGAAAGCCATCAATCATTTCTCTTTCCCAAAAGACCTGACTCAAAACACCTCTTATCCCACAGCCTAGGGTACTTTGCTGCAGGGAATGTGTACTCTAATCTCTCACTGCAAGTAAAGGTAAAACAAACAGGAATCCTCCAGAAACCACTGTTGCTTTACCCCTCCTATGGAGAGAATGAAATGGGAAAAGTGCAGGAAGAAATACAAGGCATGTATGATCATGCATTATCCTAAATCTGCAAGAGCTGTGGAGTGACTCAGTCCTAAGCCCACAAACAGCTTTATGAAACCAGCCTGTCGTGCTGTGCCCCGTGCAATTTTCCTGAAGCACTGGGTGGTTGTGGGTGAAATACCAAGCTACTAATACACACTGTTCTTTTATAAAGGGGAAAGGCCAGAGCTGCAAAAATCCATCATCTTAGCAAGAGATTATATCCTTTTCCAGACCTCTGCCATTCCAGGTGAATATCCTGGAATAATTAAGCAATTTAATAGTTTTATGGGATACACCTAAGAATATTTCTACATTCATGAAGTTATAAGGTGCTTGAGAAAGTATTAGGTTATGCTTCAAATAGTTAAATAAAACAAACAAACCAAAACCTAAGTCAGATTTTATGCTATAAATTGAATATCTGTTATTTAGTAACTGAAAATTACTAGGCAAATTGTAGGCAGTTTGCCTACAATTGGTATAATTTTACTCAAATGATCACTGGTAGTTTATGAAATCAAGCAGTGCAATAGAGCTGTAGGCTGGGTCTTAGGATTTAAAGGATATTCTTCTGCAGTTCCCAGATCCAGGAGACACAGAAGTGGGAGTGGGAAAAAGTGCTTTTGTTTGGGAAACACACTGTGGGAAAATTGTTCAACATGATTTGAATGTCAGAAGCAGAATGTAACAACTGGTGTAGCCAGATGTGTGCGAAGAGAAGGCCAAAGGCAAAAAAAAAAAAGCTTTTTTCAGGGTTCTTGGTTAATTTTGTAGTGCTGGAACAAAACATATCATTTATTTTCTGTTGATTGTGTCCATGGATAAAATTCCAGTTACATGAAGTTCATTATATACATCTATGATAAACTAAAGCCTGGAGACCTTGTATTTTTTAGTGAGACGGTCTTAAAAAGAAATAAAATCTAGATATCTGTGGGAAGCTTTCCTTCCTGTTTGCTTTTTGCAAAACCTAAATCAGCAGTGGACAGCAGACTGGCCATGAGCCAGCATTGTGCCCCGGTGGCCAAGAAGGCCAATGGGATGCTGGGATGCACTAAAAGGACTGTGGCCAGCAGGTCAAAGGAGGTGATCCTCCCCCTCTCCTCTGCCCTGGTCAGGCCCCATGTGGAGGATTGTGTCCAGTTCTGGGCTCCCCAGTATAAAAAAGACAGGGATCTCCTGGAAAGAGTCCAGCAAAGGGCTACAAAGATGATTAAGGGCTGGAGCATCTCCCCTATGAGGAAAGGCTGAGTGAGCTGGGACTGTTCAGCTTAGAGAAGTCTAAGAGAGGATCTGACCAATGTTTATAAATATCTTAAGTGTTGGGAACAAGGGGAAATAGCCAGCCTCTTTTCAGTTGTCTGTGGAGACAAAACAGGTCTTACATCTTCCAGGTCAAAGGCATCAAGGCTTCTCCACACAGCAGCACCTTGATTATGGTTCCACATACCTGCAGTAGAGGGGAGGGGTGGGACAGCACAGGATTCAACACCTGGGTCCTACAATCTGTTGTAAAGATTCTTGTGCACTGGCAGCTGAAGAAGTTGTCTGTGAGCACAATTACCAATATCTACAGTGCTTTACATTATAAGATATGACAAGTCCTCCTAAAGCCAACAATTGCACACTAGAGCAAACCTGAGCAGTGAAAACCTTCTCTGTTTGAGATACCGATGAAAGACTTGCCTAGCATCTCATAATAATGAAGAGTTCTGTTATTCTAGAAAAAAATTGCAATCTCTCAAGGAAGAATCACAGCAAATTTGGTCAGATTATGATTTTGTGATTTTTTTTTTTTAATGAGATGATGATTTTTCAGAATGGTCCACACTGCCCTCAGCTCTCAGATTGTTGCATGTCTATTACTTAGTTGCTTGCTTAGAGGGATAGAATGCAGCTCGGCATTCCTGAAGAGGGAACCAGATGAGAAGAAACCCTTCTGGGGGAAGGTTAGCAACAAGTAGAAGTCCATTGGACTTGATATAAACTCATTAGCAGAACTATAAATACCTGCCAACACAAATCTAGATTTATCCTTTAATATAACCAGAGCCCCCCCCCCACATACTGATTTTTAAAGATTTACAAATAGATAGTATCTTTGAGGCATCCAACAGTATTTAGGGCCTACATACAGTAAATGAGTTGTTTCATCTGTATTGTTTTCCAGGCAAAATCCTAGATAAAGTGTCAGCTTTGCAAGTACCCTCAACAAAGAAAAGCAGAGAAGTGTAATGACCACCCTTAGAAAAGGTTCCCCTCATTCACAGCAGGCACAGGGACACTTGCATTGTTATGGCAGATAATTGCTTAAGGTCTGAGTATGGGAGAATCTTGTTCCAAATTCTGTCACTCAGCATTCCTAAATTAAAAAGGCAGGCAAATTCTTTTGAATAGTTAAGATTTTCTGATTTGTGTGTAATACAAGTATGTGTGTAATTGCTTGATAGATAAATGGTGCTAAGTTTACAAGTATAAAAGTTAGATTTATTGGTTTTATCCCAGTAGTGCTTTCTGTTAGAACAAAAGCCTTTTTTGTACTAAAGTGAATTACAAGTTCAAGGGAGAAGCTAGGAACAGTTTGGGCTGAAATGCCCTTATCTTTTTCTTAAAGTAATAAATATGATATTCGAATGAGAAGAAATTGCAGAAACACAATGTGCTGTATTGCATAGGAGAGAGTCACTGCGCCCTTAATGAATTTTGCATTTGTTCTCAAGATAAGGGAGATGAAATAGAAGAGAAGAAACCCTTTCTCTTGAAAGGAGATATAAAGTATACCCAAACCATTTTTGTGTAAAATCTTATCAGTCCATTTCATGGACACTTGCCACTCTCAGATGCTCTTAAAACCTTGTATACCAGAGGCAATACTGCTGACATGGAGTTCTGCAACTGCCAAATTGCATATTCATTATTGTTCATAGTCATGTGAGGTCGAGTTCGATCACTGCAAACAAAGAGCCTTTGTCTCGGTCTTTACTCCCTCCTCACTCAGTTTTTGGTTTCCTAACTTTTGTAGCACTCCCAGGTTTTGAAAGTTTCTTTTCAAAGAGGATGCTGTGTACTCTTTTGTAAACATGTCTCCATTACTAAAAGTGACATCATGGGAATCGCTGGAAGCGAGCTGGGAGCGCAGACCCCGGGTAGGGGCGATGTCAAAAGAAGCCCCCCGCATCCCTTCTCCCTCCTCCTCTGCAGAGCATTGTCTGGCAAACAGGTACTTTGTTGAACTCCGTTGGAAGCTTCATGAGGAATTTAAACATAGGAAGGACTAACCATTATTTAAAATAAAAAGGAGTCCTGCCAGCTTGCTCTTATTTGCAGGCTGCTATGTGTGATGTGGTCAGCAGTTTATTCACACAAAGCCAGGGTTCTGCTGATTTGCCGTCCTATGCAAATCACCTCCCTGGACTCACTGGCACGGGAAACACCTCGGTTTAAGAAGTTTAAAAAGATGGATTGCAAAACTTAGGCATGCTCCCGCTCCTACTGAGATCAGTGGCAAGCCTCCCTTGACTTCAATGGAAGCAGGATAGAGTCTCTCTTTTCTGGAAGCAAGACCCAGCGGTATTTGAGCTTTTTGGAGCAGACACAGCTCTCAAAGTCTGTTCCTTTAGGGCATTCCAAAATTTTTCCCATTTGCTTGACTCCATGGCAACACAACATCACCACCAAGCTCTCAACACTGAAATGAGATTTTACTACTAAGCCTGAGGATTTATAGAAGCATATCCTGTAAAAAGATCTTGCTGAGCTGCAATTGACATTGGACTAGTTCTGCATCCTTTTCAGATGAGTGACAAAATCATCTCTGGATTTATTTTACAATAAGCCAAGAATTTTCAAAGGTTAGGAAAACAAGAAAACTGCTTTACAATCATACCAGAAAAAGTTGGGGGTTTTTTTGATTACATGGAATTGCTGTTTGAGTAAAACACTGTGTCTATTTACTGTTTCTTTCCCAAAACACTCTAGAGAATAGCCTAAGCAGTTTTCTCACAAATTATACTAAAACCAGACCCTAGAGACCGCATAAAATTATGATAAAGCTGCTGAAACTTTTATTCTGATTTTTGTAGTACTTATATCACAGAAATAGCTACTTTGCATCCTGAAAAATATACCAGCATAAAAGTGTGCAAGAAAAAAGCATGCTGAAAGGTCCGTATTAGATTCTGGATGTACCAGAGTTCATCTTTATAGAGGGAAGCAAATCAGGCAAGCTTGCTTTACACTTGCTGGCTGAAGGTTTGCTCTGAGTTACATTGTAGCACGCTGAAACTGAATGCACTGTTCAATCCTAGGGTTTTATGTGTGAAAAAACCCATAGTGATTCCATAGAGAAAGTAAAGCTGTGGGTAAGGAATATTGGCGGTCCTTTATAATGTAAAGTACCTACTAAAAAGTGCCCAAGTAACAATATACATGCAGTGCAGCAATGAAATTATTAGACAACACTAACAAGAATTTTAACTGCCTAGCATTTCATGTATTTTCTGAGATGCAACCATTCACTGACATCTCTGTTACAGTCAGTTTTTGTGTAATCCAGTTATTGAATCATCTCCTCCAATGTGATTTCTGAAATAATTCTGCCACTTTAGTCACAGCTCTGGCTTACCCCATTGCACAGACCTGTGCTCACAGCGAAAACCAGGATGGGGGGTGATGATCATGATACCAGGGCTTTGACTACCATCATCTGCTCTTTATGCAAAGAGAGTTACAAAAAATACATGACGTAACACTGGATTTCACTTTTCTGAATGGAGTGCAGAGTTTCCCCTTGCCACGCTTCCCCGATGCACGCAGGACAATCTCCACGTGATGGCCAGTATGAGATGCTGACTGGCTGGGCCGCAGGAGTAGAGGCAGATGTCTTCTCTGTCCTCCACAACTCGCCAAGTCAATGAGATGCTCATTATGCAAGTGAAGCTGAGATGAGGATGTAATAACTGAGGTAGCACAAGTCTGACAGTAGCACCGTGACTCTGTTGTTGGTGAAGGCTGTACATATTTTCTTTCCATTCTGATGGACACTGCCAAAGCAGTACGTTACAAATCCACTCAGCTGTGGTAGACCCAGATGAAAATCTGCCCCCCTCTTTCCCAGATGACCTTGAGTAAATCAATTCAAGAAAAAGTTGATACTGAGTCAAAATCTTTGTTGTAAAGCTGGACAGTTAGGGGCTTCTGTTTCAGAAGTGGCCAGAGATTTTGGCTGCATTGCTTCTCGAAGCCAAAACTGGAAAGTGGGTGTTTGGCACTATTTGAACCAACTCTCCCTCACTAGAACTGACACACAGAAATTCTTGGCCCAGATTATGAGAAAATTGGGAGAAACCTTTAGTATGTGAATATGCCATAAGAAATACAATTAGGGATTCCCTTTCTCTGTACAAAATGTGATGCCCTAGAAAATGGTGCTTTGCTGTGAAGAAATGCTGCACTGTATATTGTACAGAGACACCAACTTGTTATGAGTTTTACCTTTCAGTAGATCACATTCTTTTTTTTTTTTTAATTATTTAGAAAGTAGATATCTTAAAATCCAAAGTCCACCTTGCAACAAAACAGAGTATCTTTTCTTGCTAAAGGCAGAAAATTCAGATTCAAAAATCTCTTCTGACCCATAAACCACAGGACATGTAAAGCATCAGCTCTGATACCCTGGTGATATTACTGGGGGCACTCTGCTGTGAGCAGCAGGGCAACTCACAGATGCATGTAGCACTTTGGGTTTTGTCTATTGCATCTTCTGTATTTTCTTTTATGTTTGAAAAGCATTTCCAAATCTTAGCGATTTTCATTTGTAATAAATTAAGAATGGCACCTAGAAGTGAGATCTCCAGGAGGAGAATACCTCCTTGGGTGGCTTAAATGTGTAAGCAGAATATTTGCGTTAGCATAAAATGATGTCTTGTATTAGAATCATAGAATTGTTAGGGTTGGAAAAGACCTTTGGGATCCTCAAGTCCAGCCATTAACCTGGCACTGCCAAGTCCACCACATTTTTGTGTCGCTATTCCTGTGTTGCACTGTTTTGATTAACCACTCGGACAATGGGGGGAGAAATGCAGGAGCAAAGCCTTTCCATAGGTCTGTAGCCCAGCTCAAGCCGCACAGAGACGATCTTTAAATAGCCCAAGACCGCCAAAGCCAAAAAATACTCTCGGCCCATGTTTGTTTCTATGCGGCAATCTCAATCAACATTTGCTTTTGCGCTCAGTAAAAGGCAAACTGGCACTGCTGCAAGGCCAGGTAGGCAGATCGATACCTGTCCCGAATTTTCTGCCATCGATCTCATTTCAACAGCAGCTCAGTCGCGGCTCAGGAACTGCTGCAAACCCACATAAAGACGATTTTACATCACTCTTCCAGCGGGTGTTTTTTTTTTCTTTTCTTTTTAGCAGCTCTGAAAGCAAAGCAACTGTTAGTCGCTCCCGTCGCCAGGAGGAGAGGGAGAAGGAGGGGGAGGCGGCTTGAGGTGGGAACGCCTGGTTAGCGATGCCCCTGCACCCGCGGTGGCTGCAGCCGGTGTCACCCGGCTCCCAGGGGGAAGAGGCCGCGCTGCGCTGCGGCCGGACGCCGGGCTGGTCGAAGCTGCTCAGGGCAGCGCGGCCGCCGGCCTGGCCAAGGGTGCGCGGGGTGGGGTAAGCGTGTAAAGCAGTCGCGGAGGAGCGGGAGGGCAGTGACAGGGCCGCAGCCAGCGCGCCCGGGCAGAAAGCGGCGGGCCCGCACCATGGCGACGGGCGCTCAGGAAGTCGCGTCAGGTCGGGCGCCGCCGCGCGGCTCGGCGGGCTGGGCAGCCCTTGCTGCAGAGCCCGCGGTGCGGGTAGGGCCCGGCCCG
>VZTU01029281.1:68179-140517 GCA_013400835.1 Zapornia atra | reverse complement strand
GGGGAGCAGCCTCGGTCATCCCCGCGGCGGCGTTAGGTGGGGGGAGTTGCGCGGGGGTTCCGGGCCCTGCCGGAGCCGGCGCCCGCCCCTCGCGTCGGTCGGAGCTGCGCGCTGGACCGGCCCCTCGGCGGCGGCAGCGCTCGGGGACGCTCCGCACCCGGTGCACGCGCTCAGCCGCCGTGTTTTTATTTATAGCAGATCCGGCGAGCGGGCGGGACACCGGAGGATGGCGTGCGGCGGCAGGTGACCAGCCAGAGCGCCGCAGCGGGGAGCGCGCACTCGGGCGGGCAGGTCTCGATCGAGGTTCGTATGAAGTTGCCTCCGCTCGGGTCACGCTTTTAATTAACGCGGCTTTTTAAAGTCCGTCTTCCCGGTGTGCCGCCGCGGCCAAGGTCACCTTGAGCACGGCTGGAGGACGCGTTCAGCTTGCACCGTTCCAGGTGTTCGGGAGCCTTTTTGTGGTGCTTGCAGAGGGGTTCGGGTTCGCAGTTTGCCTGAGCGCTGATTTAAAAATCCAGGCTGATGGAGCGGTAAGAGCCAGCACAGAGGACAAGGGCAACTTGCGTGCTCGGGCTGTGCGGCGCCGAGTACGTGCGTGGCCAGAGGAGCTCGCGGCAGCTGGTGCCGGAGCCCCGTCCGCAGCAGCGTGCGGGAGGCTGGCGCCTGCTCGGGGCCGGGGTGTGGGGGGGGTCGGACACGGTAAGAAAGGAGAAATGCTGGACTTAAAAGTTTCAGGCCTCGCTCTTGCAGATGTCAGGAGTGGGAAACGGCCTCGTTCCTCGCGGCTCGGAGGTCGGCCGCGGTGCGAGCCCCTCGGCAGGGACGGAGGGAAGAGGCGGCGGTGCCGCTTCGCGGTTTCTCTGGAGGGAAGTGCCGGGATTCCTGTTCTGATGGCTCTCCGTAGCCCAGCAGCGCGGTTTGTCCTCTAAGCAGCCCTAAGTTATTTCGATCTATTTGCCCTACCTTCTTTTTAATTTGGCTGAGGACGCGTTATTTACTGGGTTTATGACATGAGCTATAACCCTTCCGTGTTAAACTAATACCGCAAGTTTAGAGACTTCTTTTCAGCTTTTTAATCCCGCGAGCCCGTAGCGTCACTTCAGTGAGCAGCACATTCAGGTGCAGGGTGTGCTTCTGTGCGGAGCGCTCCTTCCTCCCAGTTTGCAAACAGGTTTGACTGCAGCTAGATCAGAGGTGTGAAATAGGCTGCCAGGTCGGGTTGGGAGAGAGCGTTAATGAAGGTTTTTTGTAGATAGTAGGTGTCCTTGAGAACCAAATGATGAAACAGTAATGTCATGTAATGCAAGAGAATAGTAAACTTTTGAAAGTGGCTGAAATGTGTATTCTTGTGGCTGAATGGTTTAAACCATGCTATAAGAATACTGGGAAAGCATAAAGGGACTATACTGGCTGGTAATGGGAAGAGGAGCAGGGAGAGAAGAGCTTTTAGGTAGCTGCTTGGTGTGATTTGTTCATGGAAATTGCATGTGTGGGGGTTTTTTTTTGTCACATTAAAATCATGCCAATTTCTGACTGTGATGACACTTCTTAAGAATGTAACTTTACTGAAGGGCATCAAGCTACCAGTTTGCTAACTTACTGTTGTAGAAACCCATCACTCAGATTCTGTGTGTGCATATGTGGGGGGTGTTCTGTGTGTATGTGTATTATTCTACATATACATTATTTTGTATATATCGTTATTTTGCAGCTTCTGATCTTCAGGTCAACTTGTGTGTCATGGATGAAACTACTTTATCCCTTGGAACAATAGATGTTTCCTATTTGTCCACCTCCGCAGAGTGCAGTATCAGTAGATGTAAGCATTCCGGTGAAGAGTGGGTAAGTACAAATTGTGAAGGTGGCTGGCCATATTTACCTTATTTTTTTTTCCTTCTAAGTTGAAGGTGGATGGTTTTTATTTATTATAAAGAATGAAGATAAGGCATCATCTCTCTCATGCGTGATACAGTTTGATTGTAATTTAATTTGAAACGTAAGGAGGAACCAATATCAGTACTGTGCCAGGGGCTTAACATTGCTAGTAAAGAAAATCCCAGTGATAGCCTCATGGTCTTCTGGCATGATGTTACTGATCATGTAAATGTGCAGAATCCCACCCTGTAACAGACTGAGGTCAAAAAGAACATCAGATAGAAAGCTTGTTGATGTTCTGAAGGATGTAGTTAGAAAGGCGCAAGTGAAAAGGAGCGTGATGCTAAAGATGCATTGTCATGTAGCTGGTACAGCTGGAGCTATTCACGCAATACAGGAGGCAGAGAAAATTTGGTGGCTATAAATAAGAAGCCTATTAAAAGACTGTGTCCTCTGTTGAGTGAGCACTGGGATTTGGAGGATACAAAGGGGGCAGTGAGCAGCGGGGGCTGGGTGGCACAGAAAGAGCCACATGGGGACCAGGCTGAGGCTGGTTGGTTTAGAAGCTAGGTTGGGAGGAATTAGACACGGTTCTGGAGAGGAGGAGTTTGAACTTGATACAGGAGAAGAGTTGGAAACATGGTCAGAGTTGAGGGAAAGGGCAGCTGTCCTGGTAGATAGCTTTTCTGTGTAGCCAGGTGTAGGACACATTGGACTGCAGTTGCCATAATGGGGAGATCTATGAAAGAACAGGGCAAAGGCAAGCAGGATGAGAAAGATAAGAGGGAGGTTTTGTAAAAATAGTGGTGGTGAGTTCAGTCGGGACTTGGAGGCAAGCAGAAGGAACACTGTGTTGTTATGAAGTTGGTTAATTTTAGAGTTAGCATTACAGAAGGTGATAGAGAAGGGGTTGGGCCAGGCTTAATATCTTCATGACTGTTCATTTCAGATAGAAGACTTGGCCTTGCAATAGTTGCCAATTCATATCACTTGCCAAATGTGATATAGGCACATCTTAGTCTTCAGTCATCTTCAGTGTTGCTTTTGACTTTCTTGTTGTTTCTCACGGGGCTGGCTTTCTAGCTGGGTATGTGATGGTCTGTGTTTGCGTTTCGTAACCCTTACGCTAGTTGAAGGTAGTGGTTCCACTCTGCTTCTCTTCTGCTTAAACGTGCTATTTTAAACATGCTTCAGTTTATCTTGCCATTGTTTTGTTTTGTTTCTGTAACTTCCCTTTTATTAAAAACTGAGAATGTATGTATGGTTCAGAAAACGCCAACCTGGCGCTCATTCTCCTACAAGCAATAATTCAGTGGGAATAATCAGTGTCTCTTTAAAAATTGCAGTTAAGGATATTTTCGTTATTTTCTAGCATAGAGACAGTGTTCTGTGAATGCAGTTGCTGGGGTTTTTGGCTTCTGTAATCTTCAAAAAGACAGCCTAACACTGGCAGAGGCACAGTGGTTCCTTTTTCATACTGCTTTGCATGAAACTACTGAGAGAGCCTGTAGAGTCAACTGAGTTAATATTTTGCGTGCATTCAGTCTACATGCAATTTTACAGGGTAATGTCCAGTTGAAGCTTAAGATACATTGCTCGTATTACAAATGCCCTTATGTTACCGAGAGTGTAATTTACTGTTAATTTCTTCCACTTTTCTCAGCTGTCAGTTTCCTTTGGTTGTTGTTACTTATTTTAAAATTGTGTGTGTCAACAAATGCTCCAGTGCTTATGATACATAAGTGCAACAGTGTAATTTTGCTTTTATTTTCTAAAAAACTGCTTTATCTGGAGTTAATATAATTTCTTCTGGAAAAAAAACCTTGGGTAAAAGTCTATTTGTTTTACGTAATTTGGGGGGTTAATTTTTTTTTCCAGTGTGTCAGGCAACTCCTCTTTTTCAAAGCTTTCACGTGATCAGGGAAACTTAAATGCCTGGGTATTTACATGGTGGTCTCTTGTTCCACAGGGAGAATGTAACTCTAGGCCCACTCTCTTCCGATCTGCCACTTTAAAATGGAAGGAGACTCTGTTGAGCAAAAAAAGGCCGTTTGTGGGACGATGTTGCTACGTATGCACTCCCCAGAGCCGGGTAAGAAGATTATGGACTGGATTATGTTTGACAATAACGCATAGTTGCAGTGTAATGAAGTTTCAGTAGTTTTCTTACTTTTAGAATTAAGGCCACAATGTTCTTACTTTGTAAAGGGTCATAGTTTTTCTCCTTTGTTTGTGGTTATATTGTCTTTGCCATGAAATTAACGGATGACACAGACCATTCGTCTCTTGCTTTTCAGTGTGGACTTAACTCCTTGTGTGGACTTTCTCCTTGTACAAAACTCTCCAGCTCTTCAGGGTTAGCACTAGGAAATTGTATGGAAAAAAAAATAACCTGCTCTGCTAGGTGAACAGTGGGAATTTGGTGCATATGAAAGTGTTGAGGCTGACTTTGAGGCCACTTAATTCTCTAACCACAGAGTAAGTACAGTTTTGAAAGCAAAGCAATATGCTTCCCTTCAGAGTTGAAGAGCAGTGCTTCAGAAGGCAGGTTGCTTTTTTACACCTGGCTGATTCCTGGCTTCTCTGCCTGGCCTGGAAGCAAGGAGAGTCAGGGTCTGCTGGGAACAGTGTTGAGATGGTGGCTCTGGAAGGGTTGCACAAGCTGATTTAAAATGCAAACTTTATTGAACTGTGTGGGGCAGGCTTTCTGTAAGCTGAAGATCCACAATGCCGATAAATGACATAATATAGTTTGCAACCAGTTCATTGTGTAATTTGACTGTGTACACCCCGGGCTTTAAATTGCACCTCAATTAGACCTCGCTGAGCTCTGTGATTGGCTGGGCTAGAGCAAGAATTTGCTTGTTTCTTTGATGGAGGGAAAGTTGTTATTTAATTCCTTTCCTATCCTGGAATAGAAAATTTCAGCAATGGCATACAAATGTGGGCTAGAAATCCAAATGGGCGTGAAGGCTACCTGTGACAGTGGGCAACGTGACAAGCAGTTAGATAAACCCAGACTAATTCTAACAGGCTCATAAGTGTTTTAACTTGTTAAAAGGTGTGTAGTCAGCCTCAACTTGGGCCTTTATGCATTTAGTAATTAGGCTGTTCCTCTCAAGTTGGAAATCGAACTTTAGGAAGAAAAATCATGTTCCGTATTTCGTTCATTTAATAAGGAACTAATTACCTGCATTGAGATCCCACTTAGGAAAGGGGCATGACCTGATTAAGCCCTTTATTGCCTTTAGCCACAAGGAGAAAATACCATCTTTGCTGCACATGGTAACAAACCAGATCCTCTCATTAGACTCTAGATGTTTTGCTTTGAGCTGCCTGTTTTGGTAATTCACTTCAGGAAAAAGGATGGACAAGTGAGACAGAATTCCTTGAGTGCTGATGCAAGGAGTGGGAAGTCTCCCTTTTCCCTCTTCTGTTCCTTCCTGCTCCCCTGGGAGCTGATCAGATTTACTAACCAAGCAGAAAACTACCTGCTTTATTTAAACTACCTGCATTTAGTCTAGTTGTCTTAGTTTTCTGCCTTGCCTGGATGAAGTTGTGTTATGAAGGGGTGTGATGAATGTGAGAGGTGGTGTAAGTTGGGAGGTGGGGGATGGTGTTCAGTGGGAAAGGGCAGGATGTGGCAGTGGAGCTGGGCTTCTTTCTGGCTGCAGCAGGGAGATGCTGTACCGGCTCGCTTGGTCTCACAGAACTGCATCTTGACACAGGATCATGGAAAAATTAACATGTGACATTACACCTGGAGGATGAATTTCACAGGGTGATGTTATAACCTAGTGGTTAGAGCCATGGAGTGGACTTGGGCATTCAGTGGTACTTTGTTGCTGACTTTTTGGGAGACCAAGAATAGGTCATTTAATTTCTCTTTTCCAGAATGTTTCCATCATGCTTTCAGATCCATCAAAAAATACTAGTGAGTGCTCAGAAAAGTTAGTATTACCTTGATGTTTCCTCTTAAGAGCCTAGAGCAACGATGTCTTGACTGTATGTACTACAGTTCTGCTTTAACATGAGGTAAAAGCCTGTGTGCTCCCACTGTGGCACGTGGTTTTGACCTGATTTTCAGATGACATAAGACACTCATGGGTTTTAATTTGTGGCAAATGGTGCGTCCTAAACAAAATACAAACAAATGAGACTTTTACCTGACTCCCGTTGCAGAGCTGGTAGTGAAGCTGTTCTGCAGCTACACTGTTGCTGGTAACCATCGTTTCTCATTCACTGTCCTGTTTTTGCCTTCTTTGGCATGCATGGTCCTCATGGTTTTAGCTGTAATTTGCTGTTGGCATGGTACTAGTTTTATAATTAAATTTTTTTGGGGCAGAAAGAAACTACCATCCCAGTCAAGGTACCTACATGGAATATGGAAGATTAAAGTTTAGTTGTTCCTGCCAGGGAATATTTGTTTGTCCAAAGTGGAACTGCTCCCAGACTCATCTGAGAACAGTTAATAGCCTGGCATGTGGAGCCTGTACCAGGGATGTAGAAGGCTGGATGGAGTTTGTTGTTCAGGCAGAGCAGGCATGTGGAGATTTGCCCCCTAACCATGGATGGATATCCCTATCCTTGGGCTGCTGTTACAGGATGCCAGATCTGCTGGCAAACTGGATGTCACTGAAGGGCCGTCTAAAGGCTCGTGATTATACTGATGCTGAACGTGGCTTAAAAAAGTTCTGTCTCAAAGATGAGTTCTGCATTGTGTCAAGTCCTGGTTTATATTGCATTGGAATATGACAAAATATTCTGGCTTCAAAAATACAACCATTTCTGTATGAGTAAAGCCTAGAGAGTGCCTTGAAAGTATTAGAGTTGGGGATGGTGACTTCCTATGTTTTATTTCAGAATTACTTTATAAGCAAGTTCAGCACTACTCTGCTTCAGCTTTTGTTTATAATAGAGGTGAAAAACATTGCATTATCTTAAATGTTATGATGAATGTAAAGACATGGCAATTATGTAATGGAACAGTCCACCAATCTTACATTTTTTCCCTTGGTTTTACAGGATAACTTCTTCAATGCCAGTATTCCTTCTTTGGGTCTACGTAACGTCATATATATCAATGAAACTCACACAAGGTAATGTAGCAAGCCTTTCTTTTGCTTTTAAAATTCACTGTGTTCTCATCTTATGTCAGGGAAATCTCTACCATAGTCCAGGCTGAGTGAATAGATATTGCAGTCCTAAAAGTCAGGAATTGATGCTGACTCCAGGATAGTAATGTGCTTGTTCAATCTGGCTGTGTGTATTTGGGAGCTGGGCAAAGTCCTTTGGGGGTTATAGGGAAGGAGTGTAAGGGTCAAACCTGTTTCACAAAAACTAGAGCACGTTTAAATCCTTTCTCCTTCAGTGCAAATGGCAGCATCCGTAGTGTAATGCTGAGAGGAGCTGTTTTATTCCCATGCTTAAAAATGACTTTGGGATGCATTTTAATTTCCTGAGCAGATCTGGCTCATGTTTTACGTGTTGCCTAGTGTCCCTAATGATGTTTAAATCTGATCATGTCTTGCTAGACTGTCTCCCCTCTGCCTCAGAAGCAGAGTGCAGCTCCTGAACAATGGTCTATGTAGCCTAACACTGAGGATGTATCTTTGTGCCATTGGAAGTATATCTCGTTTCCTGGGATGAACGCACTGGAAGTACACAAAAATCTTTATTTTGTTCTTTGTAAAGTTAGTAATGCTTGCTAAGGGTTTTACAGTAATCATTAGCATAAGCAGATCCCCACAGTGTTTGTTGTAGAGTCAGAGCAAACAAAGAGAGGCCAGCAGCCTGAAAGAAATGAGCCAAAGTGTCTGAGAGGAAGAACGGCAGCTTTGTGCAGTGCTTGAGAGGGAGGAAGCTAATGTTAGAGGCTGTTCTTTCTTCAATTTGAATAAATTATGGGTTTTTAAGAGTTGAGCTTGTAGTTTTGTAGTTTAGAACACAGAAAAATAACAGAAATAGGGTGTAATTTTAACTTATTAAAAAAAAAAAAAGTTTCAAAAGTCTAATGCCTGAATGGTTCTGAATGGTCAGAGTTGCTTCAGGGCAACAAAATGTGGGTTAATGAATCATTCTGAAATAAAATACCTTTAGCTCATAATATTATTATAGTCTGAAAATTGACAATTTTAATGAAGTTCTGAGATCCTGTGGGGTTACATAGTCACAGTTTCTTGGCCTTAGATAACAAGAGAAATTCTCTGAACTGCTAGCATGCTGGACCTGAATGGAGACAGCACCACAGCCTGTCCTGAGGTGTGAATGTGTCAGCTTTATAATACATTGACTGAGTCTGTTCTGTGTGATTTGTCCCTCATGTCACTGCTGCACGATGCAAAACCAGATTTTTCTAATTGTATGATGTTGTGTCTAACCTGTAAAATTAATGTGGAATCCTTTATACATCGACAATATAGCTGTGTGCTGTTATGATACGTTCACAGTTAGCAAAACTGTTGTCAGAAAGAAGCATATCTCCATAACTTTGCTTTTTAGAAAAATGGATAAGACTCTCAAACCCTGATAAGGGGAAAAATGGAAAAGCAATTAAAACACAGTCACCAGTCTACTTCCCTGACAGCATGAATAGCAAAATTCTTTGTCCTTCAGGACAGTCTGAATATTTGTATAACTGCTACATGCCATGTGCATGTGCACCCATCAGTTACAGCGCGAGTTGTCTCTGCTCGGTGGTTGGGTCTTTTGCAGTGTAAAAGTTCCTTCTCATCTTTCCTCACTGGTTTTAACACATGGACTGAAACGTGGTAGGGACCTTTAGCAGCCAACAGCAGTAACTCTGGTGACAACCCGGAGTGAGACCTTGGCAGCACTCCAGCATGGAAACATATCATCGCTGACAGTTCGGTCTGGAGCATCAGCTGTGCATTGCACTGGCAGTCTGCAGGACAGGGGTCTGCATAATGCTGAGTCATCCAGTCTTAGGAATGGCTGGGGTTTAATTTCTTCTTCCAACTGTTATTTCTTCCCCATCACATCAGCTTTGCTCTTCGGGTGTCCCAGCCTTCAGTGGTGGCTTGTCCAGCCCTGGCCTGGGGAGCAAGGGTGGTGAGGAAAGAAAACAGTAATAAGTGTTCACTGCAGGGGACTGCAGGGCTTCTATCCCTTCCTGTGTCACATGCATCTTCTGGGATGGTAGGAAAACTGTTCAAAATATCATTTTCACAGGTGATTTCCACTTGTGTGATCCATAAGTGGCTCCATTAGTGAATTTGCCCTCCTTAAATGCTTGAATGTGTAGAGAGGTTTACAGATTATTTAGAGGTTCTACTTCTGATAGAGCTTTGTAAGGAGAAGGTATGTAGGAGGAACATAGGACCCGGTGCTTAAAAGCACTGGAAAGGAAGAAAAGATTACCCAAAAAAAGTGGGTTTAGTGTTGGGTGATGCAAACATATTTTCAAAAGTGCCTGTGAGAGTTTACTCTGTGCATACAACGTGAGTAGCCTTCCACAGAGGGCTCAGTGTTTCTTGAAGAAGTTGACAAACCTCTTTGCTGGGCATTTACATTCCCTGGCGGAAAGTCACCTGATTGGAAATACGCACTAAATCGTTTTTGCCCCTTACTGAGCTGGGGAGTCAGTTCCAGGGGACAGACAAAATGTGTAAGCTGGTTTGGAGCTACTTTCCTTTCACACTATGGATGCTTTAAGGCCTGTATCACCTTCAATTGAAGTAACACAGACCTCAATTGTCCCAGATACTTTGCGCTACGTATCTGTTATTTCATCTATAACATATTAATCATTTACCAGATGATACAGAAGCTTTTAGCCAGCCCTTAATAAAAATTTACTTCTTAATTGTGTGTTCAGATTTTTTTTTTCCCAGTGAAATATTTTGAGGGTTACGCTCCAATATGCTTCATATTTTTGTAGGTACAGAGGATGGCTTGCAAGACGACTTTGTTACGTCCTTTTTGTGCAAGAGAGGGATGTTCATAAGGGTATGTTTGCCAAGAATCTGACAGAAAACGTGCTGAACAACAGCAGGTAAGATAATGCAAAATAACCTAGTTTTTATATGGTGGGTCTATTGTAATTATTGTATAGTTATTATAATATGATTTAAGAATATAGAAACAGCAGGTTTTGAAAAATAAGTCTATTTAAAATGTTAGAAGATACAATATCTTCAGCACATCCATTCAGCATATCTTCAGCATATTGCCTTGCAGTTTCTGTTTGAATAATAAAAGAGGAGAGATTAAGAATTATAAATCTCCAGATGAATTATTCATAGTGAGTGGACAGCAGACAGTACGGAGAAAAATAAATTGTTACATCGGAACTCTTCAAGCATTTGTTTATCTGATTCATGTAAATCGTTACCACTGAAGCTGTCCTGCAGCCATCAGAAGTAATAGGAAAGAGACATTTCAGAGTACCTGGAGTGAACACAGAGTGTGATGCAAAACTGGAAAAAGGGTATCGAATGAAACACCCACCTTTTACTTTGTGGAGCTTGTTTTCTGTTTCATATATTGCATTTTAAATAGCACGTTGAGCCCCTGATTAGCTATTAAGGTATTGGTTTTCCTTGCACACAAAGAAATTTAACCACAGGCCCACTGTTTGAATCTACTTGTGTCGGAGGCCACGCACTGCCTACATTAGTGTTCCTAATGCTCCTGAATTTTTAATGTTTGAGTCCCATCTGAAGATGATAGTGTTGCATTTGAAAAGCAAACCAGACTGCCTTGTGCCACAGTTATGATGTGTTAAGACGCTTAAGCAGTCTTAGGTATGTTTTAAATAGGGAAAATAGACCTTATTAACACTTTGTAAAACTGAGAATGCAAGTGGGGAAGATACTGTAGCAGTACAAAATAGCAACTGTGTAAATTTGTGTAATGAGGGAACTGAAGTTGCTCTGGCAAGTAAAAGAAAATAGTAGCAAAGATGAGGCTTCCACTGTTCTTTTTGCATTTTTAACAATTTCTAAAAATTGGCAGTGGCTTACTGTGAACTGAATACATACTGTTTTATATGGTCAGCTTTGAGAACATTCATCCATCTTCCACCTATTTAATCTGAATTAAATTCAATGCATTTGCCATACGATACTTCAGAGTGCATGTTCGTTGCACACTCTGCAAGTTACTCCTGCAGTAATATGTAGCTCATTTCAGTAGTTGTTGTTTGTATTGACAACTCTTCTGTTGTGGTACTGCTTCATAAGTTTTACTTTTGAATGTTAGAGTCCAGAAGGCTATTGTAGATGAAGCTTCTGAACCAAGTGCTCCAGGCAGTTTTGCTCAGACGGATCCCAAAGCTATCAGCAAAGTGAAGAAGAAAGCTAGGAAAATCCTGCAGGAAATGGTTGCAAATGTGTCGCCTGCTTTAATCAGGTAAGGAAAAGGGCTCATCAGTAGTTGGGTAGAAGAACAGCCAAGCTTTCTCTGTATTATGCCAGCAGAACTCACAACACATTATTCATAAATAATTACTCTAAAAATAATGCATTATTAATAAAAAATCCATTTTCTGATGCTAACTAATGAAGTATTAGTTAATCTTCATTTTCAGATGCAGCAGAAACCCTCCACTTTTTCAAGAGAAATCTTATGATAAGATTTAGTACAAACTTTTGGGTTGGTTTTTTTTCCCCTCCTGAAATAATGTCTGGTGCTAACACTTAGGCCAGTATTAGGGCCCTTTGTTTTTTCAGGCTGATGGGGTGAGAGCAGCTAGCTGCAGTGTCTGAGGCTGTGGAAGATCTGTTTTCCTGTAGTCCCTTGAATATCATAATCTGTGGTTATTAATATAGGTCTTGCCTCAGGTAAAGTCTTCAACAGTAGTGAAGTCTTTACTACAAAGTATAAAAATCCTTTTATAAGGATGCATTTGTCTCTGTCATGTTCCTAGCCCCCTTCATTGACTTCTAGAATGTAAACCCTGTATTTTTGTAACTATATTAAGACCAGATGCATGCTGTCACCTAACTAGCTGTAGGAATTTATCCTAGGACTTCCTTTAACTTGTCCCATATGTAAAGTGGTCTCTGCCCTTTGAACAGCCTTCACCAAGGTTGACACAAGTCTGTCATAATTGCAAGAGGTTGAAATGTGGTTACTAGCCATGGCTTAGCTGATAGGCAAAAACTTTCTAAGTAATTGGATTTTATAGTAATTTTGTTTGACTATAAAGTAAGCAGATTTTATGGCTTTAGTTGTGTAGCAGCAATATAAAACAGGCAGAAACAAATGAAGCTTTTTTTACAGCTGTGTTTGTTCTTCCTTCAGGTTGACTGGCTGGGTGTTACTGAAGTTGTTTAACAGCTTTTTCTGGAATATTCAGATCCACAGAGGTCAAATAGAAATGGTCAAAGCAGCAACAGAGGTAAGGGAGGGTGGGGAAGAAGCTAGGAAGGCAGATTTCTGATGTAGTTTCTATTAATGTTTACGACACTTCCTCTTTTTAGAAGAGTTCTGCTAAGTCTGTCTGGTATCAGATTGTAGACAGAACTGTCTCATATCTATGAAATAGTGTTCTTAATTAAATGTAATGCTCTTTGAGTTGTGTAATGTAAAATACTATGTGAACTTTGGTTTTACCTGTGCTTCAGGATCAAATTTTAACTATTGGGCTGAATGATTATCTCAGATAACCTGCATCTTGCATTACTTCTCTTTTTGTGCTGAGGAAGCCAGTAATAAGTTAATAGGTTTATTTGGGATTTTTCACTCTTAATTTGGAATAAAAATCTTTAAGAAATAAACCTTTCCTATTTCTTACTAATAATATGTTTCCAGTCCTTTGGTATTTATTGAACTCCTAAAATCTGCTATTTGCTTTACAGTCAAAGGAATTGATTCTTTTTGCAGGGTTTACCTTACAAATATGGAATCGATGAACGAAACAAAAAGGGTTCCTAATATTTTCTGGTATCTTCTGTGTTTGGGAACCCCCCCTATTCATAGATCCTTTCTGATACACAATAGATGATTTGGCCACATCCCTTTAATTGTTTGATTGCTGTCTTAGTACTGGGAGTCTGAAGAAATTGGGAATATTAGTCATAGTTAATGTAATGCATACAACTGAAAACTGCAGTCCATGAAAATTATGTTCAGTTGACTAAAATGTTCTTGTTGTCACAGCTGAATGAAAACCAGAAGTAAACAAACAGAATTATTGTAACTGGAAAATACCATCAATTCTGATAGTATGATGCCAGCAATCTCAATGATGGATTTTTAGAAAAGGCATAATACTCCACATTTCTTATCAGCTGTCTTCTCCCTTTTTTCCTTGTCTCATCACCACAGATGAATTTGCCTCTTATCTTCTTGCCTGTTCACAAATCCCACATTGATTACCTGCTCCTTACATTCATTCTCTTCTGCCACAACATCAAAGCACCCTACATTGCTGCAGGGAACAATCTCAACATCCCCATCTTCAGGTAATAACCTCCTTTTATTTGAAAAAGACTCTTCAGGTGACCTAGTGCTCAATTATGTCCAGGCATAAAATAATTTGGATATTATTGGGCCATCATGTAGAACTACTTTGGTTCCTACTGCATGCTCAGAGAGAGAGTATAGTAAAATCCTTCTGAGAACTTCTGTCATGACCTAAGTAGGACAAGGAAGGATATTCCTGTCTTCAAGTTCCAAAGTTGATAGGTGACTAAGGAAAGATGAGTATGTGGAAAAAGTGTTGTGAATGGACAACTCATTCATGAAGTTTAATGAGCTGGCTAATGGGCAGCAGCAGTACTGAGTGAATAATACTTGTGGGAAAGTACTCTCTGCTTAAATTTCTGGTGGCTGAAGAACCTGAGGTCTTTTAGGTAGTATTTAGCCAGCGGGACAGAATTTGGAGATAACTGATTTCTGAAAAGCCACTGGATATTGCAGGAAATTATGAGGAAAAAAGAGGGATGATGACTTTCTGTGATGATCCCAGTAAGAAAGGCTATGTAAAGTATCGATTAAATTGTATTTATTGGTGCTAGCAGTACAGAGAGGGACTAGCATAGGTAATCTAATGTCCCTTTAGACCCTGGGGACCCTGAGTTGTGCAGCATCCTGTAGGCCTCTGATCCACAAGGAGCATACCATGTGGATCCTGTCTGCAGAAAGGGTTACCCTGTTTTGCTTATTTGAGCTGTTTTCTTGTAAGAAAATCCTATATTCATCAGCTCTTCAGTCAAGCAGAAAGGATGTTCTCACAAGAACTTGCTGCAATGTTACATAAAGGCAAGGCCACACCAGTGGTGCAGTGGCTGGTGCCAAGCGGGAGCTGCCTGCAGGCAGCTGGCTGGGCTGATCCTGCAGCCAAGGGGTATGTGCAGTACAATAAGGGCATGATGGCAGGCTTGGGCCAGCTCAGGTTAACAGTTGTGTGGGTCACCAACATCTCAGTGGTCTCCTGGTCAGGGTAGAGGGTTGGTGTGGTCTTCCAAGGGAGTGAAACGCAGAGAAGCCTGGTTCTTTAGTTAAATAGAGTGATATTTGTGTGGTGCCATCAGGTGTGAAGTGTAGTATGTTTTCATAACTGCAGTTCCTGGTGTGTGCTAGGGATTCTGTACCGGATGTGTAGTGTCTTCCTGCAAACTAAAATCAATGAATACAATTCTTCTTTATTATGTAGCACACTGATCCGCAAGCTGGGAGGATTTTTCATTCGTCGGAAGTTAGATCAGAGCCCTGATGGTCGTAAGGACTTCCTCTACAGAGCTCTGCTCTATGTGGTATGTATTTCTTGTCTTTATTTCTGTAGACATCATTTTGGTTGGGTGACAAGTGGGAAAGTGAGTTCCATCAGTCTGGGGACCTTTTTTTACTGCTTTGAATTTGTCTGGAGTTTCTTGTGGCAAAAGCAGGAAACATCTTTATACCGAGTCTTTAATGTCTGAAATAAGAGACTTGAATACACAGCACCTTTGAGGATGAAATTTTTATTTTAAGTAAACTTTCTTGTTAAAAGAAAGTGGGGTTAATACTCTATGAATTACTGTTATACTAAAGCCTTGTTTCTCTGATTTGTCTGGGGGAGGGGTGGGTTGGGGATGTATCTACACTAATTCTGTGAATGTAATGGAAGTCTCTGTTAATGATGGGTTGATGTAGTCCTTTCCACCATTCAATAAAACTGCTGTATGTGCATTTTGGAAGCTGGTGTGTACTGGGGGACCAGAAGAGACTACTAAAAACCAGCTAGGTTAACTGCTGCTAGAGATGGTGCATCCTGGAATGGCATGATATTGCTTGTGGATTCATCATTCAAATTTGATTGCAGTTTGTTCTGGGTTTGTGTCAGGCATTAATTACCACTTTTTTTTTTTTTCACAAGTATTTATGCCAACTCATGATCTTCTGATGTTTTTAAAAGGAGATGGTTGCTGACAATATATTTCAAATGTAAATTTGCCATTAAATAATATGTTGGGTTTTTTTCCCCCTCTCTTTCAATCTTTTTGTATTCAGCACATAGAAGAATTGTTGAGACAGCAGCAGTTTTTAGAAATATTCTTGGAAGGTACACGGTCTCGAAGTGGAAAGACATCTGGAGCTAGAGCAGGTCTTTTATCTGTGGTGGTGGATGCACTCTTCTCAAATGCTACTCCCGATGTCCTAATTATACCTGTGGGAATCTCCTACGATCGCATAATTGAAGGTCACTATAACAGTGAACAGCTGGTAAGAGCAATTGAACAACTTGTTTTGCCTAGGGGATTTTCTGTTTATGTGCAGGAAAATGTGTTACATAGTTAAAGGATGTGCTAGTAGCCCTCTGTCACATGTACTTGGCACTAGTGCTGAAGAGAATAGAACCATGAGTGACAAAACCTCTCAGCATGTATGGGTGACATACTTAAAAATGCAAATTCATGGCATAACAAATAATAAGTGGATGCATATGAAAAACAATAGTTCTCTGGATCTACTTGAAGTCACAAGGTGTGTCAAAAGATTTGTCCTTGTTTTGCCTGCTGCTGCATGCATTTTAATTTTAAACATAACCTTTTAATTGCACATTTCAATAAACCCAAACCACCCACCTGTTTTTTCCAGGGCAAGCCTAAGAAGAATGAAAGCCTTTGGAGTATAGCTAGAGGAGTCTTCAGGATGCTGCGGAAGAATTATGGGTGTGTCAGAGTAGATTTTGCACAACCATTTTCCTTAAAAGTAAGTTTGATATTTTGAAGATCCTTCTGAAGGTTTGACTTTTTTTTTTTAATCTTTCAACAGTGGGATGTGTTTATTTTGACTTTTCTCTTTGTGGGTTATCAGTACTAACATTACCTGCTGAAATCTGTTCCAGTGGGACAAAAGTATCCTTGTTTTGCTGAAGGCATGAGTCTTCAGACGTGTTTGTGTTAAGTTGAAATAGTCTCAGAGTTGATACAAAGAGTTACGTTAGGTTTGAAATGGTGCAAGTATTCTCACTGGGGTTCTTTGTTTCATTTGAACAGTCTTTAAAATGATCCTTGCACTTTGTTTAAGTGCAGACATTTGGTGTTGAAGGAAACCATGTCCTGTTCTCCAGTTTGAGAAATTGAAAGGTGTGCACTGGTGTTCTAGAAAGGCATCTCACTGGACATTTAAAACTACCAAGCAAATTAGTAACTATAGAAGTGTCATAGAAGATCATGTATCATAAAAATCGGCATATTCTTGCCATGTCATATTTATTATTCATTTACAATTATAACCTATACTAGTTCACCAAATACTGCTGTGTAGTTTCTCAGGGAATGGGGTGGTGCAGTACTAGCTGCCTTCACTGTTTAAATTTTCTCTGATCTCTTTGCAGAATCTGCTAGTGCTACACCTAATTGATCTGCCTTTCGCTAATCTGTGTTCTGCTACAGTATACCTTATTTTTAGTGTGACTTTAATAAGATTAACTACTGTAACAACAGCCTACTAGAACATTATTCAAATTAATTAGGTGTTCTTCTTTCTGCCCTACTTCTCTCGGAAAAGCAGTAGGTTGGAGAGCTTTGAGGGTTCAATTACCACAGCATGAAATTATTGTGACCGTCTGCACTGCATTATAATTAGCGTAGTAGGGAAAGATATTAATTCACTTCCAAAGGAGAAGGCTTGGGTCATTTCCAGGCTATTCTTGGTAGGGAGTTAACGATTGTTCTTGGATCAGGATAAGGAAAAGAAGGTTATCTGCCTTCTTAATCTAGTGAAATGCTAATCACTCTGTACCTTCCTAGCAACCTCTGCCAGGTCTCATATGTATGTGTATTCTTTTTTTTGATACCAGAAAGCTAAAAGCATGACACAAATTATTTACATGTGCTTTAACCAAGATTTGCAGAGGTGTAACTGTTATCTTTTGAGGTAGTTATGTCACTGCAAGTATTTCTGAAAGAGGTGAGCTTTGGGGGTTAATTTTGGGCATCTGCAGTTCTCTGAGTGCAGGTTTAGAAGCAGAAGAGGGTGAGCTGGCTGCGAAAGTCTTTTAAGCAGCTTTCCTGGGAGGGAACTCTTTTCCTGACCAGCAGGTTAAGTGTCTCTTTAGTTTCCCACATTAGTCTTCATAGAAACAGAAAGAACAGTGTGTCCTGAAAACAGGGTAATGGAAGTGGTGACCTGTAAGGAGAGAGGTGCTTGGCTTTTGAGAAATTTGGGATTCAAGAATCCCAAGCATGCAGTACCCTGTCTGCTTTCCCAGCACTTTAGTTTGAGGCTCTGTGATGGGTCTTGCAAGTGGAGCTACTGCAGTGGTGTTCACCTATGGAGCAGTTCCCTGTGCTGGTATTCAGGAAGGCAGCAGCAAGCAATAATTGCTGTCTCTGTGTTGGTTCTGAAAGGGTATTAGACTTTGCTCTCATTCATGTTAATGAAGACAGCTCTCATTAATTTAATCAAGGAGAAGCTCGTCTCAAAGGAGTTGTTCCCAGCAGGGTGATGACAGGGGTTATGTGTTGGGTTTGTTGCAGTGTTTTTTAATGAAGTGTGGTTTCCTTGCTGTGTAAAGTTTGCCTTTCCATAAAATAAAATCAAAAGCGAATAAACTGTTGAAAACTTTTAATTTCTGTGACCTTATTACTGCTCTTTTAGCATGAACTATTTTTAATCAGAGTTGCATTTTTAAATAATTGCCTTTTTCATATAATGTTATCAGATGAATGCAAGAATAAAGTGGAAAAGTACAAAAAATAACAAGTCTTCTCTTAACAGGAATATGTAAACAGCCAAAGTCAAAAACCTGTGCCTGCTCCTCTTTCTCTGGAACAAGCCTTGTTACCAGCTATCCTTCCATCAAGGTAGAGAAGTTTTGGATGTTGGGGAGAGGAAGGACAGGTTGGGGGGTTATTTTAATTTTTTTTTTAGTGCTCTGCATTACATTCCAAGCAGTGTTTGAGCTCCCTAAGGGCAATCTGATCGTGTATAGAAAAACTAAAAGCTTAAGACAGTTGTAACTGTGCCATTTATCAGGAGAGTTGCATTCTGCCTGGGAAGCTCTGTTTAAACAAGCATGAGGAGGTTTTGTTGGGGTTTTTTTTTTCTTTTTTTAATCTTAGTGACCTCTGGGTTTAAATTTTGTAGAATAACTTGGCAAAAAAAACAAACCCTTTAAAGCAAATCCTTCGTTTTTTGTTAAACCTCACAAACATTTCAGTTTAAAAATCAGTCTAGATTATTTTTACATTTTTGATCAAAACCAAAATGTCATACTATGATTTTAATTTTTTTTTTAACAATTATTATATTATTCTGTATTCAGACCTAATGATGCTGTGGATGAAGGTACAGAGGCCTCACTGCCCAACTCCAGGGATATTACCAGTGAGCCCTTCCGAAGAGAGCTGATATCCAACTTGGCCGAGCATATTTTATTCAGTAAGTGTTCTGGCATCACTATCAGCTACCTGTTTTGCTTTGCTGGTTGCATGAACTGACTAGGTGTTTGCTAATGTGGAACTTCCCAATTCCCTCTGTTCAAGTAATTTCATGACTTCAAATGCTGTCTTAACAACTCTCCATCCTTTACCTCCTTCCTCTTCAGAGTTTAATAAACACTTTCTGATTAAGTTCAAGATTTTTTTTCTGCTTGTTCTGTTAACTTTTGTATTCCTTGGACTAGTATACTGAACTTGCTGTACTATGAAGTGTTTGATTGTTATATTGATACCTTGATTTCTTACTATTTCATGTATGAAGTTATTGCAGTGTCTTAATGGAGTTATTTAAGATTGTACACACATGAACTCATCTAGCTGAGTAGACCAGCGTTGCCAGGTTTTATAGGTTACATGGCATACACTTCAGTCTGAGTTTTATAGGTGACATGGTGTATGCTTCAGATCTATGGTTTGTGGTATGAGATGCATACAAAGTGGTACTTAGCTTAGTAAGCATTTTACAGCTTTACTCATCCACTTTACTTCAGGTTACTTTAATTTGATTAATATTGTTACTGTATGGACGTAATACACTTTTGTATTTCATTTGGAAGGCACAGTGCTCTTCCAGCATAGAATCACAGAATGCATTAGGTTGGAAAGGACATTTAGAGGTCATCTAATCCAACCCCCCTGCAGTAAACAGGGACATTTTCACTAGAGCAGGTTGCTCAGAGCCCCATCAAGCCTAACCACGAATATCTCCAGAGAATGAGCCTCTGCTCTGTCTCTGGGCAGCCTGTTCCAGATATCCACCATCCTCATATGGAAGGATTTTTTCCTGATATCCAACCTAAATCTCCCCTTGTCTAGTTTAAAACCATTACCCCTTGTCCTATTGCTACATGCCCTCATGAACAGTTCTTCCCTAGGTATTGGAAGGCTGCTATAAGGTCCCCCCCAGAGCCTTCTCAATAGTATTACTGTTACTAATTTTTTTTTTTAAATAGTGGGTATTGTAATGAAGTTAAAAACTTCTCAGACACTTAACAAGTTTATCTTGCTTACCTCTAGCTGCTAACAAGTCCTGTGCTGTGATGTCTACCCACATCGTTGCCTGTTTGCTGCTGTACAGACACAGGCAGGTAAGGCTTCCATGCTGTTTAAATCACCAAACATTACTTTGGCCTTATTATGTAAGTAGTATGCAGTTTACTATTGTATGATTTTTTTAATAAAAGAAGAAAGTTACCTTTAATTTAAAGTAGATTTCAGGTAGTCTGCATGCTAATATTTTAGTTAGTATTAGCTGCTTGAAGATAAGCCATTATTGATGAAATGCTAATGAGTACTCATTGGAAATACCTTTTAGTAATTGAAAATGTTGATTTGGTTCATTGTATTAAGATTGGTTTTTAGATCTTAAACACATTCACTCTTGAATATGCTGGCAACTCCTCTGTTAATATTTAAATGAGTTTTCCTGTTCTTTGGCACTAGAATATTATAGCCCAATGGCAAAATGATAATAATATTTAACCTGTCTTGTGCATGGGGCATTTCTCCTACAAGTGTGTTTAGCATTTCTTTTGCAATTCTTCCTGCCTCTAATCTGAAACACTTGTTGCACATACATCAAGAACAAATTGAAAAATATTGGTCAGACATGTAATCATCCTAGTTAAGGACAGTATCACTAGTCATGTCAGTCCAGTCTTTCCAGTTTCCTAAAGTAATGTGATCAAAGAAGCATTTTACAACGTGATCTAAGGAGAGTTTTACAAAAAAGCAAAGAAAGAAAATGCTTGAGGACAAGTTTTTCCTCAGGTCTTCAAACAGTTGAAGAGAAGTTCTGCTTATTACAATGTTCCCAGATAATTAATCATTAATTTTATAGCATAGGTAATGGAAGTATGATATCCCTGATATGTTCTTAAAGAGCAACTCGGGTGTCTGCAGGTTGTGCAAGAAGAAAACAAAAAGTGTGGATTCTCAAATAGCTGCATGGCTTTAAAATATAATAGCATATAATTCCAACCCAGGGGACTATTTTAGCAGTATCTCTGTGAAAGCTGGTGCTGCTGTTGTGCTTTGGATTTTTGAAAATGAATGCCTCATTTATGCTTTTGCTGTATACATGCTTATGTGATTTAGGGATAAACTGTGCAAAAAAGTCTGTTTCACATTGTGATTCTGATTTTATTTCTAGGGAACTGACCTTTCCAGGTTGGTAGAAGATTTCTTTTCCATGAAGGAAGAGGTCTTAGCCCGTGACTTTGACTTGGGATTTTCAGGGAACTCAGATGATGTTGTCATGCATGCCATCCACTTGCTGGGGAACTGTGTAAATATCACAAACACCAGCCGAAACAACGAGTTCTTCATCACTCCCAGCACGACAATACCTGCTGTCTTTGAACTCAACTTCTACAGCAACGGAGTATTTCATGTATTCATTAAAGAGGCCATTATTGGTATGTGTTGGAGCTTATCAAGGAGAGACTTTCTTGTGACCGATGAAGTCAGAGTATCTGCATGACTCCACAACCCCATCACCCTTCCTGCTTCACCCCATGCTTACCCTAACAAAAGCTATTTTAAAGTAAACTTGGTTGTTGTTTGTGGAAAGTTTCCACTAATTTTTCACATCATCATCCTTTGTCTTTCTTGAAGTATTTCTGTATTGGTCACTGCCATGGTCAAGGTACTATCAGAGTTTTGAGCCAACATAGCAAAACGTGTTCTGGTTACTGAAATTTTAATGAGATTTTGTTTTGATCTGATATTAACTGGATACAGATGGAGTAGTGGTGAATTCTGTCTTTATTCTGCAGTTGCATGCGTAGTGTTTGACTATTTCTAGGCCTGGAAATAGAAAAAACAAAAGTTTTAGGTTTCCTTTGCTATAAAGCTCTTTGGAAGAATAAACTCTGCCTATGTTTGTTTCTGCTCTAGCCTGCAGTCTTCATGCAGTTCAGAGTAGGAGGTACAGAAATGGTACCAATGGTGCTTCTCCCAGTTTGATCAGTCAAGAGCACCTGGTCCGAAAAGCAGCCAGCTTGTGTTACTTGCTTTCCAATGAATTCACTGTGTCTCTGGTAAGTAACTGCATTAATTGTCTAAGTTTCAAATTTCTGTTCTGCTTGTAACTGCCTGTGTTGTTTTGGAATTAATTGATACTTTCAAGTGTCACAGTTCTGATATCTTCACTGTAAGTACAGTCTGAGGGTAATGGTTAGCAAAAAGTTGAATATAATTTGTAAAAGGAAGATGGCATTGTCCCTGTTTGCTTCGAGGAAGTGTCTGGACATTTGAATGAACATAGTTCCATCAGCATGGTTCATCCAAACCATGCCTGGCCTAAGATAACATGTGAATTAACCTGCCACACTCCTGTTGCTACCTTGTTTCCTTGACTAGGTGTGACAAAATCAATTGTTTAGGTGCAGGGGATGTGTATGCTGAGTATTGCTCTGGCAAGTGACAAGAGGGTGATAATTGGGTGAGCCTGCAGCATTGATGCTGGGCTGGCTGCAGGCTGTTCATGAGAAAGAAAAGCCTCTCTTGGTCAGTATCCCACAACTTGAAGTTGGGCTTTTTAATGCCTTCTACCAGATTTTGTCTCGCTTGTGCCATTAGACCATCACACCTCTATCTGCATTCTGCTCAAACTATTTACATAATTTTTTACTTAAACAAATCCAAGTCTTCAGGAGTACCCAACTCATATGAGTTTGCATAGATGATTGAAATTATACTGGGAATGGAGGCTCCAGATTCTGAAGATCGTCTTAATTTGCATAGGAGTGCAGTAGTCCCAGAGTGCCACACCTAGTACTTAGTGGCGATTTTAAACATGGCCTGACTTTGGGGTTTGTTTTGTTACAGAACACTGGAGAGCTGATGTTATCTCAGTTTTCAGACACTCCATATGCTTACACTCTGTATGCTTGCAGTTTTAAGTGCTCTTTTTTTTTTTTAATGTAGAAGCTACTTAAAATTCTAGAGATTCTTGAATTAGTTCATAAGTTCACTCACACATAGTTCTGACTTGTGCCTTTTTAAATCAAGCGTAAGCCAGTTCTAGTATTTTTGTCTGGGCAGTAATGTAGCTCATCTGGTGGGGTTCTTTACGAATCATATCTTCCTTTCAGAGTTAATAATTGACTTTTTTAACTTAGAAAATGTTTCCTGTGTGATTATGAACAGTGTAGAAGAGGCTGGGTTTTTTTATTCAGAGTTTCAAAACATACAAGGGCTATTCTTAAAAATGTACTTTCCTTTAAACTCCAAGTAATTCACTGCTAGTGTGAATCTCAATGCTTTTAGTTTCATGATGACTTTAATTTGTTAACAATTCTGGAATTAAATTCGGTTAGAGGTGATTAAAAGGGGAAAATATTTAATGGGGCTTTCTACCAGTATAATAATACACTTAAATACTTTGGCAAATTTTAAATATTCCTATTTCACTGTAATTTTTTGAATGTCTGCTTGCCTGCCAGGATATACATAAGAGTATATGCTGGGATTGTGATGGTGAAAGTTTAATAACTTGCTTAAAAGGAGTAATTCTGCTGTATGTAAACCACTCCCACCGCACAGGGGGGTGGTGTTGCTATAATGGGTATAATGAATGTGGGATTTTTCACTGTATTTCTTCTATGTTTTCTTTTATGCAGCCTTGCCAGGTGATATATCAAGTTTGCCATGAATCTGTGGAAAGGCTGATACAGTATGGCATTCTTCTGGTGGCCGAGGTAAGGTGGTAGAAATGCTATGTGAGCTTTGTTTGTTGTACTTTTAGCCATCGTTCATTTATGCTGCTTAGTTGTGAGTCCTGTAAATCTATGCTGTTACTGAAAGCTTGTAACAGTTTACCAAGTCCAGGACTGCTGCTACTACATTCTTGCATTTGTAAGCACCAGGCATTTGGGTATAGTCATCCTCTGATGCTATGAATGCCTGTGTGCAATTTCATTGTGCCATTAAACATGCTAAGGAAGACATGTATTTTATACTGCCTTGTAAAGAGGGGATTTGTTTTATTACTGGAGGTCTTTCAAATTGTAGCATGGCCACATAGATGCCATGGAGCATGGCCACATAGATGCCAGGAATCAACAGGCATGATCACTTGGTGTTTCTTGATTCCTTTGTATCGATCTCGAAATGATTGTAACCCTCCTCTGCTAGCACAGTTGGGCATTTCAGGAGGTGTCCGTACAGGTAGCTGTGTGGCATGGTCTACCAGAGGTGTACAGACTAAATAAAACCTGGGAACCAGGGTACAATGGGCTCAGCATACCTTTGCTTCCCAATTTTATTTTTTTTTTTCATGCCTGGTGAACAAACCTTGGTGCTCAGGAGGAAGCAACAAAATTTAAGGAGCACACGGAAGAAAGTTACATATTGACTACTTTCTTGCAGCTCCTCCAGTGCCAAAGGAGGGTAGAGCTGCCTCTGGTATATTTGCACATGGCCTCTGTGTCACCCTGACCTTGCTGCCTACCTTTTGATCCATGCTTACCTTTTCGATATATGTAGCCATAGGTGCTATTTACTTGCTGTACCTGCTCCAGGGGTGGATTAGTGTGGGGCATCTGTAGGCTAAACTTGGATGATGCTTATAAGGGTGATTAGTACAAGGGAACTGCTGTGATGCAACAGGTGGAGTGGTCTTAATGTTTCAGTGTAATCAAGGTTTAAACAATTTGGGGCCTTTGTGATTAAAACCAGCTCGTTCTTTTCCAACCCATATCGTGGGGATGAATGTGAGAACAGCATCATTAGAGGCAGTGAGTTACCTCTTCCACATAGTAACTTGTGGCATTCTGCAATGATTGAGATTTCAGCTATTCTAATATGATGACACAGCATTTACTACTCTGTCTTTAAGGCAACAGTAGTGTGGAGGTTAGCATCACCCACAGCCACATAGCATCTCAGCTTTCTGTCCTAACAAAACTGATAATACTTTCTTGGCAACTGCTACCACACAGCTTCTGCTAGAAAGATTCAGCAACCGTTCCAATGACCCCCAAACTAAAGGAAAACTGTCTTTTTCACCACATCTCTTCTGTCTGCTTATCTCAACCCTGTCTGTAATTGGGTCTCAGCTGCTTTCATTAAATACTGGTTAATGAATAGACTAAGCCAGGTAATGTTATAAAATAAATGTATTTGCCTGGATTTGGAGTTTCTTACCTATTTTCCTGTTTCTCTTTCACATTGAAGCAGGATGATCAGGAGGATGTTAGCCCCAGTCTTACAGAGCAGCAGTGGGATAAAAAACTTCCTGAACCGTTATCTTGGAGAAGTGATGAGGAAGATGAAGACAGTGATTTTGGAGAAGAGCAGAGAGATTGCTACCTGAAGGTAATGTTACCCTAAGGCTAGTAATGCTACAGCTGCTTGCAAGAGATACTTCACTAGTTCAGGAAGGGTAATGATAACTTTTTTAGGTTTTATTTTGCTGGTTCGTGGTATTAGTGTATTGTATTTTGTTGCACTCAGTAAGACACCTTTCTCTCCTTCCCATGGGGAAAACAGCTAAAGAAACATCAAATAATCTTCTAAGGAGGTTAAAGGGCAATGGTTAGTGTCATCAGCACTGGTAAAGATACTGCTCAAGTATCTTAGCATCTAAATGTAGTATTCTTTACTGATAGCATGCACTCTGAAAGGAATACATCTGGCTGGTATTGATTTTCAGCCAAAATTTCACTGTATAAATTAATCATGTTGATTTTAGACATACTACCAGTTTTCTCCCAGAGCTGGCACCAGCACTATTTTGGATATCTTGCTAAAACTTAAAAACTTATGTCCATCTCTGTGAATGTATGGCAGCCCTTCTATTGGATGCAGAATGGTACAACATCTTTAATTTTATCTTGGGAAAATAATTATTAATATGCTGGAGGAGAAAAAAGTGTTATTGCTCTGTGATGTGCAGTACCTGTCTTGTCCCTCATGGTAAACTGCTTTGTTGCTCTCCTTTCACTATGCTCTGTGTTGGGCCCCTACACTAAGAATTATTTTGGCTGCAACATGCAGGTCACTTGTTGTTTCCACTGGTCTCTGTCACTTAGGCTCTTGTTGCCCTTTCTTAGGTGAGCCAGTCTCAAGAGCACCAGCAGTACATCACCTTCCTGCAGAGGTTGTTGGGACCTTTACTGGAAGCATACAGCTCTGCTGTCATCTTTGTGCACAATTTTAGTGGTCCTGTTTCGGAGTCTGAATACCTTCAAAAGTTGCACAGGCACTTAATAAGCAGGACAGAGAAGAATGTTGCAGTATATGGTATGTTAAACTGGTTGTGGAACTAGTCTTGATTAACTCTGTTCTTCCTAGCTCAAGGTTGGAAGTTTATTTATCTCTGGGTTTTCTTTGCAGCTGAGAGTGCTACTTACAGCCATGTGAAAAACGCAGTGAAGGTCTTTAAAGAAATTGGGGTAAGTGTTTGGTGATCAAAGCCAGGAACTGTTAAGCATCATCTCAATAATGAGTACAATTTTGACAATTCAAGGAGCCTGTTTGGTGTCAGTTTAAAATCTGTGAATGTGTCTGTGCAAATGTATTGTGGGTTTTGAGCATTTTGCTTTCCTTAAAGCTCAGGGCTGTAGAAGAGTACACACTGCAGAACAGAGCACTTCTTGCCCCTCAGAAAACCTGCCTAGATGAGGGTTAGGTGTCTAGGTAGTGTTACTCACAGCAAACGAAGTTTCTCTGCCCTATGCCATTTCATTATTGGACATCAGTGACAATGTTGGTAGGCTGAGAGCATGCTCTGTGCTTTTGTGACAGCTAAATCTAAGTTTGAAGGACTACTTAAATCTTCAAAAGGTTCCTCAATTTTGCCTGTCTTGATTTTGCAAATGAATGGCCTGGCTTCCTGAATACCAGATGAGATTTAGTGTTACAATTTTGAAAGCATTGGCATTTAGGCAAAGTATTGCTAGATGAGGGTTCTGAAATTCTTGAATTCTGCTGTATTAAGTAATCTAATGCTAGTTAGCGTGTAGTAAAGCCTATAGTAAGGGTGGTTTCCTGTGGATTTTAAGAGCTGTGAAGGAAGCACATACCAAATCCATCATTTTAATTCTAGTTTATTCCGCTGTTGGAAATATGGAACTAGATAGCATCTGCTGAGCATCCATTCAGAGCATAACATCTGAATTCTTGTCATCAGAGTGCTTACACTTTGAGTTCAGATGCCTCTTGAGTGCATGATTTATCCCTTGCTGTTTAAAGCTTGATGTTTCCTATAAACTGTGCTTATTTCTCATTTTCTCTTCTTCCCTGCCACTTGAAAGGCTTCAACACTCAGTGAGTTCTAATGATATCTAAAGGTGTTGCCATCTAAGCCTTCAAGAAGGGACGGGGGGGTGGGGGTAAGGTCTTGTAAATTAGGGCAAATTTACTAGAGACCATAAATTTCTCATCATGAAAGAAAGGAAATTCCTTGAACCTGGTGATACTTAGACGTGTTCATGCTGTGCCTTAGGTCTTTAATCAGACGAAGCAAAGGAGAGACACCATTTTGGAACTGAGCACTACGTTCCTACCTCAGCGCAACAGGCAAAAGCTACTGGAATTCATCATGAGCTTCATGGTATTATAGAGCGCATACAGCACCTTTGTCCAGGGACATGAAGACAGGTTTTGAGACTGTCAAAGCCTGGGGACATTTGCTAATCCTTCAAAGTGTAAGGTGCCACTGTCTGGGTAAGGCCGCCTCTGACTTGAACTACTGGAAGACAAGTGCCTTCTTATGTATGCATTTATGGGTTTCTTACAATCCCAATCCTGTTGTAATACAGCGATACTCAGATGACACTTTGGATACACCTAATTAAACATGTTGCAAAAAATAAGATAAATTATTAGAATTAGATTTAAAATGAAGAGCAACGTTTTATCAGTGTTATGTTTTAAATCTACTTTTAAAGACTGTAACAGGTGCACAAATACACATATTTGTGATCTGTAGCTAACCCTGAGATCTTGAGTTTAGTGGCAACACAGCTTATGGCATAAACAAATAAGTTTCATTCCAATTCAGTTTTACTGTTTTAAATAAATGGCTTAAATTTTTTCTTAGGCAGGATATCTGTTTCATGGATAAAGCCATAGTTCTCATAAATGTTAACATAAATGCCAAAATTCTAATAACAGTTGCAGACATCTGAGAGTAATGATCATGTAGCAGATGATTGTGAGAAACACTGTTAACAGGCACACCTTGCACTATTAGAGCTGTGTAGTGCAGTGGTAAATTGCACTAATCACTGCTGTCATGAAGAATGTGAGAGTAGCGTTCTTGTTTGTATTGTGGCATCTGTCATTCAGCCAGATGGAAGTCACGAGACAGTTGCCTGAATGTGAATATCTTGTAAAATCTTAGATTATTATTTAATTGAAAAAAGCTATTAAGTTGGTTTGGTGGGGGTTTTTTAATTAATAGGATGTCTTTTTTTTTTTTTTCTTGATTTGGTGAAATAATTTTTAATTTTGGCCCTAAAAAATTCAGCAATAACTTCTGCAGTTCTTTGGAAATGAATGTTCATATTGTAATCCATTGCTGAGGAGATGTAAATTGGCATGAAGCAGTAACACAGAGAAATACCATAAGCAATGTACTTTTTGACTCTGATCTGACTTACCAAAAACAAATCCACAAACAAAAACTGAATGATGAATAAATTCTGCCCTACAAAACAGGACTCTGGTCTTGCGATTTGATCCTTCTGCATGGAGAACTTGCACTGTAGATTTCATCTTCTCTTCATGTGAGTGGAGATTTGATAGCAAGCTGTAGTCCTGTATTTTAGTACAGCTGATCTAGCTGAAGCAATAACTTGGTGGGACATGAAGCTGGTTTGCTTGTGAAATGTGTTTTTCCTCACTGAGATTGCTTTCTATCTGAGGGAAATCACACATTTCAATTACTGCAATGTTTCGCTTGATTCTCGCATCCTGGCCTTGTGAGCAGAACCTCCCCCCCCAAACTTCATCATGTATTCTCTGTCACTTAACATAAATCCAGAAGAGCATACTTGAATCCCAGCACTTGCACTGTTATGCCAGCACAAAACTGATGCACACACTTTGAGTTTGTGGCCAAGGAGCTTGCATTTGTACTGCACATTTGTCAACAAGAATACTTCTGTAAATTTTTTTATTAAATGCTATTAATATTTGAAACCTGCAGTTTATAGTTTATTAGCATTATACTGTTAGCACTGTGAGATGCGTGTGTTTTTGTCACTAAACCAGGTGCTCTACAACACTTAAAGAATTTCTGAACCAAAGCTACATTAATACAGATAGAAACTGACTCTAGGGTTGCTTTTGTTCTTGGGTCCTTCTGTTGCCTCGGCAGGATAGTGACAATGTCACGCATAATTTGTTTTGTGAAGTCTAATAGCTATTTGGGAAACAGCTTCATCTCATACTCACTGCTCTGCACCTCTCCTTAACCTGACGAATGCTCCATACAACGGTTGTTGCTGATGGCTCCCATTTAATGTCAAAAAAAAAAAAAGAAGACTAGATGCTTCTGAATAATGAGCTCTCATAGTTTGCTGCACTTCAGTAAATCTGAAATGTACTAACAGTGGAGATTGCACATAAAAAGGATTTTTAAAAATGAAGCAATATGAAGCAAATGAAACTTGAGTTATTTTATTAAGAATGTTCTGCCAACTGATGTATTAATTACCATAAAACCCAGGAGTACTGTGGTCACTGGAGCGTTCTGGCCAGGTGTTGCGACTAAGATAAGTTATGGCTTAACTTAAAAATAAAAAATAATCTGGTTAATATAATTCAGTGCGTGGGTAGGGTACTAATGCCTGTGAATACACATTAATGAATGCATTTAGTATGCAGAGGGAGGGGGCACCTCTAAAATTGGTTTGGTTTTGTATGAAAAAAACCTGCATGTGAGAAGTCAGTACTACACATCATATGCCACTGGCAGCCCTTGCATTCTGCAGCAAGTGTGTAGGTATGCATCTATATGCAAGCGTGTATATTATGACACACCACAATTATGCTTTTCCCTGAAAATAAAGCACAGAATAAAAATTATGAGGCTGTAACAGTCAAAACTAAACCCAACACTTGCACTGTATTTACACCTTCAGTGTCTTCTGACTTTACTTAACCTCTCATGTTTCTGTGGCTGATAGAATGCCAGGTTGAGTTAATTTTGGTAAAAAGAAAGGACTGGCCCTGAATTACCACAGTGGTATTTTAAGACTCTACTCTTACAAAGACTTACACAAGTCTCATCATTGTTATGAACGTATTACTCAGGTGTGCAAGTCTTCTTGGGGCCAGGATCTTTCCTGATAGGAGAAATCTTTCCATGTGCATCCTGTAGATACTGCATTTTTAGTGACGAAAATGTAGAGCTCCATTTCCCATGCTGCCACAGCTGCACAGGCCCCCAGGGATCATAAACCTATTAAAATGTTTAATTTGTACTCACGATGACATTGGAGGCACATCTGCCTTGCCTTTGGCAGCATAGGGCTTTATTCACCCATCTCTGGTTAGGAAGCATTACACACACTTGCATTCGGCTGACTCTGTGCTCCCCAGAGAAGTATCAGGAGCTCAGTGTAGGAGAAGGTTGAGCTGGGAGGGGATGGAAGATTCTGCTGCTCTTGTGTTTCTGTGCTGATGGGCCTGATACTGCTTTCTTGAGAATGTTACCATGTTTTACCTGTTGTATGTAATGCTGTGTCTGTTGTAGAAGCACAGAGGTGTACTGGAGTCATTTTAATAAATTAAACTGTTTGCTAATATGACATTTAAAAAGCTCCTCGAGTGTTTTTTGTTTGTTTGTTTTTAAATTTATCTACTAAGATATTAATTCAGTAACTTTGTCCTGTTCCAGGTAGTTTTTGAAACTAAACTGTGAAAAGCTTTCATTGTAGAAGTGTCTCTACCAGTGTACAGATGGGAGTAGAACCATTTAAAAAGCAGATTGAGCTGACATCTTGAAGCCTGAGTCACTGTCTGTTTTGTTGTGAAGCAGAGGTGCTGGTTTTTTTCTTCTTCCCCATTCCTGCAAGGCTTTTGTGTGTGGCTTCCTCTCTTGAAAGTTCCTCTCACCTTACAGGGGTGTGACGAGTGTCACAGAGGAGCCTGGGATGCTCTGATGCTGCAGACTGTCCTTTCTGGTGGTGGTTTTCCAGCTGACCTGGAGTATAATAAGCACCTGTCAGCAATTCTGACAGCATCTGGCAAATGTGAATCAATTGTGGTGGGGCTTTAATATAATAAAACCTGCATAGATGATGGTTACTTAAATTGGGAAGGAGGGATGCTGGTTCGACCTTCAGGAGGGAAAAAAACCAATGTGTGAGCAGCTGATTCTTTAGGAGGCCTCTAGCAATGTTCACATGCAAGCAAGGCTTGGTTAATTGACAAGCCTGGGCAGAGGCAGGAAACTAAAATTCAATTATTGTCAATAGCTTGAATAAAACCCAATTCTTATTGGTGATGACCTTACATGCTATTTTTTCTGCAAATGTCTTCCTATTTCTCAGTCTTTTAAAATCCCAAATGTCAGATAAAGCACTTATCTCTGGGTTTTATTTAATTCAGTTTTCTTGTAATAAAAGCTTGTCAGGCTTATTTAGAAGGATCACTTGATTTGAGCTCTCTGCTTTGTTCTCTTTTATGGTACACCAAGTTTTCAGCAGCCCTGTATTTTCAAGGTAAGATCCACATTGATTTGAATTGCTGCTTGAAACTTTTGCCTTTCAGTCCTTTCTAGATGTTCATTGCACTTTGCATTTGCTGGGTGAGAAGTATAGTCCTTATTAATTCTTCTATAAGTTGGCCCACTTCTTAAGATAATTGTCCAAAGAGTTGATGCTGTCATTAGAATAAGGAACTTTCAGGGTTTTAGAAAGAAATGTGTATGAAGTGTTCATGGCTATGTGTTTTGCCAGAATTCAGACTGGAGAGACCATAAACCCCAAAGAGACATTTAGATTTCAGCTGTCGTAAAGCACTGACAGTTACAGAACCAAAAGCTATTTAATCAATAATTCTATATTAATTATATGAATGCACATGTATGCAGATATGCAATGCATAATTTCAGTAAAAGATGCATGGCATAACTGCTATGAGTAATTTACATTAAAAGGGTGTTCTGCAGCATGGTAATACTATTGGTCCTTAAACTTGTAGCAATTGCAATCTCTTGGCCTCCAGTGTTTTACAGAGCAACAATCTTTGTGAGGTGAAGAAACATAGACGCGGACATCAGATAAGGTGTGTCAGGCCATGCATGGGTTCTGTGACACCGGCCTGCCTATTCTTTTGCTCCTAATTTAGACATCACTTCTGATGCTGTCTTGCCAAGTGCTGATGGTGTGAGAAAGTGTACAGGCACTAAGAGGAATGTTTTTCTCTCCTTAAAGCAACATTGACAGTCAGAATGGAAGAATTACTGTTAGTATAGGATATAATTCTACTAGCATCTGTTCTGAGTCTCATCTGTTCAGTATCTTCATTAGTGACCTGGGGAATGGAAGGGAGAGTTTGCTTTTTATATTTGCAGAGAAGGTCTGGGAGAGCCAGAGATTGTCGTGATCCCCGTTTTTCTAAAGAGCTGAAGGCAAAAAGAATGCAGGTCAACAAGGGAAGTACAAGGTGTTCACGACTGAGAGAAGAAAAAGTAAATGCAAAGGCAAGGAAACAAACTGGCTGTGTAGCAATTCTTTGGAGAAAACTCCAATTTACTGGCCAGATCACAAGCAGAATGTGTCGAAAGTGACGTGCTGTTCTGGAAAGGGCAGATGCGCAGGTACCTTACACCTGCACATGAATGACAAACACGGAGCAAAACTTCCTGGGAAGGGATTGATAAAGTCTCAGCTGGGACACCATGTTCTGTTTGAGGAGCTAGGAGCCCTGTTTGAAGGCTGATATGGGCAAGATGCAGGGGAGGGGGGAGGGGGGATGGGGACATGGGATTGGCTTTTATTTTCCTCACTGAGAAGAAAAAGAAGGATCATGATTATACCCTGGATATGGGAGTACCCAGATTGGATGAAAGTAGTGAATTTAGTTTTCAGTTGCAGTGAAAAGAATCAGGTTAGATACTGGAAAATCTTTTTACCTCAAGCATAGTGAAGCGCTGGAATAGGTGGCCGGGGAGGTGCTGGTGTTGTGTAAAAGGGTTGTTCTGTAAAAAGTGTTTGCTTAGTGTCTCTGCTGGTAAAAAAGCAGATGCAGGGCCAGCAGGGATCAGAAAAGGAATAGAGAAGAATCCAGGTAGCATCGCCATGCCTCTGCACTGCATCTCAAGCATCCTGTGAGTGTTTTGGTGGGGAAATATGTAGGAGCCAATGGTAAAACCCCAGTGACTGGAAAGGGGGTGAGGAAGCCTGCCCCTGGCATTTTCACCTTCCAGACTGTTCCTGGCAGATCACAAAAAGAAATTACAGATTAACTCTGTAATCTGTTAGCAGATTAGAGTTTAACTCTGACCCTGCTTCGGAAAGGCTGAAAGCCAAGGGATACTTTCTGAGTTGTTTGGTTTACCTCTGCCTTGACTATTGCTTTACCCCAGGAGTTCATTTTCTGGTGATTGTATCTACTCAAAGGAAGCAACAACATTTATAGATGCCACAGGATTGATAGTGGCACTACCTTCCATTAACACCTTTTCTTTGGAAGACTTCCCAGGATCCCCCCCAAAAAATATTTAAGCAACCTCTTCAAGTGTGATATTGCTGTGTAATTAATGGCTTGTTAACAGCTAGCTAGAGCCCTTTTCTAAAACCAACCTCTCACCTTTCTTTCATTCTCCTTCAGATGAGGCTAAGGCAGGGCTGGCAGATAGTTTGTTCGCCTGTTAAGTATTTGGCTATCTCTGGAAAGCTTTCCAGGCTCACCTTGTGGCTGTGTTCATGCTCTCTAAGTAGCAGTGGTCCTAGGTTCCTTTTTGAACCAGCATTCCTTTTGTCTCTGCAGGATGGAGAAGGCCAATCAAACTGTGAGAAAACTGTAAAAGCTCTTTTTCAGTGTTGATATTTCTTCTGCATTAAACTTAATTACCATAATTCAGCACCTTTGCCTACAAATCTCTCCCTCTCTCTGTTTGGCCATTTATAACCCCTAGTTTCTTCTTTCTGTGTGCGACAGGTTTAGATACTCATCATCCTCATGCTTGTTCCTGTTCCCAGGGGGTTCTCATCATCCTTCTTTGCAGCAGCTCTTTGGCTGGGAGACTTGGCTTTCTCATCCAAACACAGACCCCAGAATATAAAAATAAATCCAGACATGGTAATTAAAAGTAATTAGCATTTTTTATCTTTTCTTTTTCCTAAGATCCTGTCTCCTTAAAAATTGTGTTAAAAAGCAGGTATATTCCTGTGCAAGAATTGTTGGTGTTAGAAGAAAGACTTTGCACTGAAGTATTGGCCTTGTTCAGTTTGGGGTTTTGAAAGTGAAGGTAGAACAAGATTTTTCTCGAAAAAGTTTTTCATAAAAACTTTCAACAAAACTACAGGATTTGAAATGTTTGTGACGTTTCATTCAGCTCTTGCTGAAATGTCATTAGTCTCCTTTTTGGAGGTTAGATTGATTAATCCAGTAATCTTTGTTTTCCTGAATAAACGTTACTCGCTATTTTTGAAAATGATCATCCTGACTCAATGAGATGAACTTTAATGCTATGCTGCAGAATATCATGTTCTGTGAAAGAAATTATGATTTGAGGAAACCACACCACAGGACACATTCCTTGGAAAATATTTTGAATATATTTTAAAAAGAAATCATTACATGCATTAAAATGAATGTTCCCTGCCTCTCCGGGAAGTTTAGACACCTCTTGTGTTTACATTTTTGTAATACTTTAGATATAATGTGAATTAATGCTAACATTGGGGTTTAGAGCTCCAGTTCTTCCCTCAAAACTGCAAATTCCATTCCTTTTACCCCAAAGTGTTTCTTTTTTTGCCCAAGAGTCCACAAAAACTATTTTAGATATTGGGAGAATTCTGTCCCTTTGCTAGCTGTAATCATTAACTCAGGCTGTCATTTAAGGAAGTCTGAAGCAAAGAAGCATGGAAATACTAGACACTGGTATTTCTGGAAATACTCCAGAGAGTGAGGAGAGCAAACCAGGGCAGGAGGTTGTATGTGTTTTTGTCTTTTAATTGGTTTATATGAAGTTATCCCTTTGCCAATGCAGAAGGCAGTAAAAATGAAAAATGTTGGAACCAGTGACACATGTAGTTAATTTTCTGAACTAAGTAAATTAAGTACAAATTGGTTATTAATAATTCAAAGCAAAATGCTAGATAAGGAATTGGAGCAGCTTGTCTATCATCTTCAACCATTAAAAGATTAGTCTGAGCAAGGCAGTCCAAGACTCCCTTATCTCTTATTAAAGCCTCACTTCTTCATTTATTAAAGAATCAGATCTAAATGATGCAGAAGGCTTTAGACATTGCTGTTGCAATAGCCTGGCATGTCGTGCCCTGTTGTGGACTTGAGATAAAGTGGAAGGTGGGTTCGGTGCAGGAAATTTTGGGTATGCAGGACCTCCTGGAGAGAGCCTGGTCACTTCCTCTGGGATTGTTATTGTGGGTCCTGTGAAGAGGTGATTTGCTGAGAGGGGAAAGCTGGGAGAGCTGTACACCAGAGGAGGGTTGAAGGGATGTTGCTCTGAAGACTCAGCTCTTGGCTCTCAAAGGCTCTCCAAATGTGAACCTGGGATGATGCCTTAATGCACTATGTTTGTTAGAATGTCCTTCAGCACCCAGGAGGTGATGGCATGGTGCCCTGCAGCTGCCAAGAGGATGGATGCCTCTGTAGTGCCACAGGTATTAATGCACACGGTGCTGGCAATCCCCGGGTGTATCTCAGTGCTGGGCATCTATGCCCCATTCCTGGCCTTGAGCAGGACAAGTGGCACCTACTTGGCCACTCCACAGCAGTGATGGAGTATGTGGCATGTGCAGCGGACTGCCACCCCAGCCAGGTTTCAGCCACTCAGCAACAGGTAGGGATAAATGAGGGGATGGGAAGTACATTCAGACACCCAATCCAACTAGCTCAGAGTGATTGTCTTCTTTAATACAAAAAATTCAGTTCTCCCCGTTACTGCTAAGTGACTATAGCAATTTCCACTGTTTGTATGGGCTCTGGTACAGTGATTTCTATCTCCCATCTCATATGGGGGGTTAACTTTGAGTTCAGCTGCTCCCTACTGTGTAAACGACTTCAGGGTTTGGGGGTTTTTTTGTTTAAATGGCCTAAGAAAACATTCTTTCCCCACTGTTTGCCTGTTTTTGTATTCACACTGTACTTTGTGAGGTAAAAATTGCTTCTCAGATGTATTAGGGCTACAAAAAAATGAAATAAAACCAGACTTCCCAGGGAGTTATGTAGTTACCACTTGCGTGGTCGGATAAAAGAAGTTCCCAGTGGCTGGAAAACAAGGGGTTAAGGTCCTGGCGTCTGTAACCTTCCTTTTCCTTAGAGGGATTTTGTGATTTTGCTAATAAACATGAATCAGCAAAGCTCCATCTTCAGTGTGTCCAGCAGATGGTGGTGGAGTTTCATCTACAGCTGTGATGCCGGCCAGGGCCTGGACACCAGCAGTCCCACACCTCAGCCCCAGGCTGTCCATTAGAAACAAAACATCGTATTCTCGGTAGCCAGATGCAGTATTTGCTTGGCATGGAAAGCACTTAGTCTGGGGCCGATTTTTATCTGTCGTTATGATTGATTTTTTATAGTTGCAGGAGTCAGGCCGTGTTTGGCGCCTGACACAAACACCACCAGCTTGAAAGACCATTTTTAATGCCTGTGGGCACAGGGAGGTGTTTATGCTGCTTTAATACAAAATTTGCATTAGGAGAGAAGCTCTTCACCCCACCTTCCTCCTGCAAACTCTGGTCTGGACAGGGATTTTAAAGAAACAAAGCCGTGGCTGCAAGTCCAGACCAGAGCATGCCTCAGTTTGGACTCTAAAACTGACTCCTGGGTTGCATACCCCTTACCCTCCCAACCACAATGCCCCTCTATCTCTGTAGAGGCAGAGAATTTGGTCTTCTTCAAGGTAGGTGAAAAGGAGAAGCTGTATCTTTGTGGTGTTTTGGAGATTTGGCAGGGCTGCCAGCTGAGTTTATCCTGCTTTATATGAAAACCTGCCTCCAATGCTGGAGGGCATCTCCAAGACCTTGGCTGAATGTGGGTACAAGGTGTCCTCATAGTATCACTACATCTCCTGAGTATTCTGCAAAGCATTACAGGCATTAATGTAATTTTAAAATATTCTGCAGGCCTTTCCTTGTGAGGATAATCTTCTGAACTCCAGTGTCCCAGGACGAAGAGTCATTAAAAGATCAGCAAACAGCCAAATTCATCAGTTCACATTGTTTCTTACAGAAAAACATCCTGATGTACCGATGCAAAGTGAATCTGTACTCACCCTAGATAAAAACTGAGCCATCCCCTGAGTTTAATAATCCTTGAGGGTAGGGGAGTCAGTGTAGTTCACTCTACCACACAGCATGTAGGAGTTGGGTCTGGACAGGGAGATGGTCACTGCCCTGCTGAGCACCTCTGTCCTGGTGTTCAGATGATTTTGTGGAGCCAGGAGATGTGGCTCATGTGCATTTCATGACAGCAGTATTGATGTGGGCAAATCCTGTCCTTTCCCCTTCCCTGTCCCTGCTCAGTTCCTCCCAGACCCCCCTGTCTCCTTGTTCCCATGCAGCTGTTTTGAGGCTTTGCTAGGGGCTCAGATAAAAGGAATTCTGAAGCTTCCTCACCCTCCATCCCCCTTTCTTTCAGATTGTTTTTCTAGAGTTGGAGTCCCAGATTGGCACCTTGCAAAGCACCACTGACGTATGTCTGTGCAGTGGAGGGAGCCAAGCTGGGGACAGGAACAAATGATGCACAAAAGTTGAAAGGAGAGCAGGAACACTTTACATCAGCATTTTTTTAGGGCCTCTTACCCTTCAGGATTTTAAATTTCTGTGGCAATTTAAGGAATTTCCAGCTAACCCAAAAAGCAAGGTGAAGGTAATGAAGAAAAAAGAACAGAAGTCCTTCATTCCTCTCAGGTGTTGTGAAGGACAGAGCTTACACCTAGGCCTGGGTCTGAGAAAAGAGCAGTTGCCTTATAGAGGGTTTAAAAGTGAGAAGGATCATGGTTCTCACCCAGAAATCATAAATCCAAAGGCATTCCCTGAGTTGGGAGAGGCTGTATTTACTCCCTGTGGCTGCCCTCAGCTTTAGCAGCAATACCAATTTTATTTTTCTGCCACTGAACTGCTTGGGATCAGAATTTGGTTCCTTTAGTCAAAATAACAAGGGATCAATTGTTCTGTATTAACCTGCTTGTGAGAAGAGGGGTCACTCTGCCACAAGGAGAACTCCAAAGGGATCTCTTCCACACCTGGAATAGGAGCTAATCCAGCTGGGGAAGATTTACACGTACTCATGCAGCCACCGGAGGGCAGCTGGGAAACTCTCCACTGCTCTAGCATCAGATCATCTGTCCCCCTTCTGCTTTCTCACGTTCCTTTTCCTTTCACTCTGGATTCTGGGATTCATCAGCCTTTTGAGCATCCAGGATGGCAGCTCACCTCTTCTCACCTGCCCGCCAGCAGCAGCACAGCCAATGCCACTGCTAACACCAGTTCGGACAAACAACACCTCTTCCCCCCACCTCAGTCCCCTCTGAGCCTCCCTGCTGCTCCTGCTGGAGCTGCTTGCTCCAGAACCCGACAGGGCATTGAGCACGATGGGCAATTTGGGTATTCGTGATGAAAAAGCCTTTTACAGCTCTGAAGCTTCACCTCAAGGGGCTCAATGCAGTGGAAAGAGGGGCCCATACATCATGCATGCCATGGTGAAGGTAATCTGCAGTATGATGCAGCCTGGCAGGAGATGCTGAACTGCGGCAGAGACACCTGTGCCAGAGAGGTTTGGCTGGTGAGACCAGTTACCAACAGCAGGGCCATACTGGTGGAAGGGCTGGCTGGGCTCTCACATGCTTTGACAGGCACAGCAGGAAAGGGGTGTTCTGGGGAGGCACACAGAAGAGGACAAGACTTGACTGGTGTGTGAAAACAAACTCAGCAAAGCAAAACAATGGAGACTTGTCCGACAGATCCCAGTGCTGAAATAGCCCAGCACTGGAGCTGGCACCAGGGAAAGAAAGGGAAGGTGAGATGGGACCATGAGCACCAGTGCTTTGATTGGAGCATGGTGCTGAGGCACCACAGTTCAGGAGCTCAGTCTCAGCCATCCCGCGACTTGACACAGAGTAGGGATGTGAGCATTTCCGTGTCTCTGAGCAGAAGTTGCAGGCATTGCAGGTTAAGAAATAAAACAACTTCCAGCTTTCCATCTCAGGAGCAGCTGCTCCACCGCCCCTCAGCTCCCCAGGAATGGGGAGGGTGGGAGCAGCCTTTGGATCAAGCTAGAGGAGGCTGCTGGGGAGAGGCAGCCACATCCCTGAGGAGCCCTGCCCGCGGGGCTGGGGGAGGATAATGGTGCCGCACTGCTGGGCTGCAGCAGGAGGAGATTGCCTCAGGTTATTCACTGAATTATGCCATATGCCATTAAATCATTCCATATTAGATAAATCTGTGCTCTGGATGATTTCTCTTTTCTGGCATGGTTGAGTGGAGATACAAACACACACAAACACTCTCTCTATAATTTTCCTCTGCGTGGTAGACGAGACCTGAAAAAAATGAACATGCATGTTTCCCTATGGGCTATGATGTTCCACTAACTGGTGCTTTTGTTTGCCAGCTGTAACACATCCCTTCCAGTCCGGTGCCTTTGCTGTTGTCACTGTGATCCCTATTGCAACTCTTTGGTACTGCCCTGCAGCAGGGCAGGACTCTGTGCCAGACAAAGTTAAGCAGTGTTTTCTGCCTTTGCTGGCCCCAACAGCTGTTTGAAAGAAGGAGGCATGGGTAGAAATTAGATATCATCGAGTGGCTTCGAGAGCCTCAGTCCAGCCTGCTCTGCTTAGGGTTGTGCTTGGTAGTTTTAAGCGATGAGGTTCTTCAGACAGCTGGGACGTCTGTCTTCTTTTCCAGACAATTTCAACCAACTTGCACCAGTCAGAGTAATTGCAGATGCACTAACAAGCTGTCATACCATCACTGCACAGGTCAGCTCCTTCACTGTTCGAGATGCGGCAGCAGTCGCGTGGCTGAGCACCACGCACCAGCTGAGCAGCCCCTCAGCTGTGTCAGATCAGCTACTGCTTGTACCGCCACATGCCCCATGGGAGACATAAGGGCAGTGAGAAGATGTGTGACAAGGGGGGTGGTTGGAAGGAGACAGGACACAAATTCACAGGAAACAACATTTCACTGGTTTTGCCATTCGCAGGATGCCATCCTTCACAAGCACAAATAGGTTAACCTCTCTTTTTAAATTCCCTGTGTTACTGGCTTCTGGGCATTGACTGCTTCTACACAACCCATAGAGGACAGAATTGCTGTAGGAAAAGGAGTCTTTAACTTGACCTGCAACATCAGAGGATTTGAAAAATTGTGAGTGTTTTTGTAGAGCTTTTATATCATCACCCTTTTCAACTGAGCATCCTGAATGCTTTATAAATGCTTTATAAATATTAATTAAGTCTCATGTGGCTCCTCTGGATTACGTAAAGACAGAATTGCCTCATCCATCAGAAGAGAGGAACCAGAAACTGCTTAACAATTTGAGACAGCACTAACTGACACCAGCTCAGTGAATAAGAACATAACACCCGTTCAAAACTTCTGGGCAGGAGAAAAATGTAAGTGACTGGACAAGATCTTTCCACCCTTAAAAAAAAGTAGCACTGGATCATGAAGTGCCACATGAGGACTGCCCTTCCCGTACCCTCCTTCTGTCTCTCCTTTTGATTCATGGGTAAACTTTATCTAAGATTAGGTTTTCAGCAAGGGAAAATGCCCATAAAATCCTCGTCCTCTCTCCCAGTGTTAGGAAGTTATTGATGGCTGAAAGATGGGAACTACTGGAAGAGAGGATTACCCCTGGAGGGTGGAGGTGCTGGGGGATCACATGGTAGTTAAGGGAACACTGCGGAGAGGGGAATATACTGTTAAGGTTAAAGGAACACACTGTGCAGTATGGAGCTGGGGAGAGGAGGATGAAGCCATGGAGGATGTGGAAACCTCATAGACAGCAGAAAAGAGGGATTTAAAGGGCTGCTAATGTAGTTTCTGTATGCAGGGGATGCTGCTTGTTTTGGAAGGAATTTCAAGATCATTCCTAGGGATTAGGATCACAGAGACTCACCCAAGGAGATGAGCTAAGAGCAAACAGCCTGTCAATTACATATCAGGTGTTAGATTTAGGTGTTAGCCTTACCCCAGCTGAAGAATGTGGGCTTGAACTCCAGTTCATTAAGACTCAAAGTAGAGACTGGCACTTAATGAATAGAGAGAGGCATCAGTTATTCATTCAGATTTCTCATCTCCCACTGAAATTTTTCTCATTCTTTCTTTCAAATGCCTGAGAAGGGCACTGGATTATATGTTTCTCTTGCTAGACTGCTCCAGATGTGTTATCTAAAGCTGGTAGCGGGTTTGGATCAATGGTTTTTAATAGGATGGCTGCAGACCAGGATAAAATTAAAGTACAGTGCATCAAAAGAAAAAAAAGTTTGTGTTGGAAAACTCAGGGATTTTTTTGTGGTATAGCAGATAGGCCAAGGCAATCTTGGAATGTTCTGAAATCAAAGTGAGCTATTTAGTGCCACTAACCAACCCTTTATATAGAAATTAATTATGGAAAAGGACCTGCATGGCCTGGTGGGCATCAAGCTGCTCATGCACCATCAATGTCTGCTCAAACCTCTAGCTATGTTAGCTACAACTTCGGTGCTTCTTACCCTCTACTGAACAGTTTAGCGGCCACAACTGGAATAATGTACCAAATTTCCACCCACCCACCCCCTCCCTATCCCCAAAACAAAAGCTTGTCCTAAGATGGCCCTGCATAGAGGCTGGGTGGGGTGGTCTTGGACCACCTGACTTCCAGAAGTCCCCCCCAACCTAAATTATTCCATTATTTTGTTCCCATGAGAACTGGAGGCGACCTGTGGATTCTATATATTTTAGTTCCCTAGTCCATACTTAGACAAATTAACAGACACAATCAGCCTTTGGTTTGTGATGCTGTAAGAATTATGATCATTGTAAGGTCATGATTGCTCTGCTTTTTTGAAAATGTAGAAGTGGAACTGTTTTTCTTATTTTAATTCCTTTCTTCACCACATATGAATTCACCCCCGCTGAGTTTTAATCTGTTGTGAATTTTCTGGCTTTATTTCTTGCAGAACTTCATTTGGAGAGCCCTTGCAAAGGATTTCATGGAATTTGAATGGAAATGAAAGGTAGTTCAAAGCATAGATCTGTTAATCCTGAGAGTCTAAGTGCTACCTCTTAATATACATCGGTAAAATATGCAAAGTTATAGCAATCAATTACAGCATGGCTGCAATGAATCTGTTATTAGCTCACACAAGGCACACTACATGAAGATTGATGAGGGAGGAAGGAGGTGAATGTGAATTTATTTTTATTTAAATGGTCCCAGTTGAATGAATTGGGTGCGTTCTTGGCACGATAACCCAATTAATGATTGGCTCTGTGCAACAAGAGGATTGACACTGTTGCAATGCATTTCATTTTACAGCGGTTGTTTTCCTACAAACAATATTTATACAGGAAAACTGACAATACCTGAATAAGTAAATGAAAATAAAGTTAATTATTAGGTAGAATTCACTGTATTTCTCTTCTGTAGGGTCTGTAGAACTTGGGAAAGTTTTTTGATGCTTTTTTGTGTGTATGACAATACTACATAATGAGCATCAAATAAAATACAAATCTCTTGCCTTTCCAGTGAGGAAAAAAGGGGTACGGCTTTGGACTGCCAAGAAACAAATGGCACTCATGGTAAAACAGTGCTGGGAGTATCTCAGGTTATAACTTTGTCCTCATCCAGAGGAGTTTTTGCAGAGCACTATCAGTTTCCATGGAGGATTTCAGCAGTGATTTCACCATTTGTCTTTGTTTTGCTTAATGGTTTCACTTCCAGGTATCATAACAGAAAACACATACTTACTCACAGCAAATTCTCTGTCTTCATTTCTTTCCCCTTTTTGTTTTTAACGTTACCAGCTCCCCTTATAGTTAACTGTGTCCTCATCATCATTACAAACGTGTAGTTCTGGGTTTTATATATGAATTTAAAAAAATTTGCTTTGGGCTTCCAATTTTGTTTGTGGTCTCCTGCTCATGAGATCCTGTAAAACATTTTACAAGTTCATAAAAATATGTGAAACGCTGCTCTGGCTCTTGGATTCAGTCTATTGATTCTCCATGACAAAACGCTACCAAACATATTAAATATATAATACACTTTTATTAGTGATTTTTAAAATAATAAATCTGCCATCAGAGTTTCTTTATAACTTTATTTCTGCTTATCAAAAATTAAAAAGAATCTTGTTGTTTCTGCAGCTTTAGAAATTGATTCTTGGTTTGGGTAACTGGCACACTCTTAGGACTCTCAGAAAGGTTACAATATGCTTGTATACTTGCATGAGTCTCACATTTCCCTGACTTCCACTTCTCCAGTCTGCTTGTTTTAAATATTTCCGGAAGGATTTTGAATGACTTAAGGCAGCGATCTTTAAACAGTGTTACTGTACCTAGAAAATCTCCCTGGGGAGGATCGTAATTCTGCAGAGTACCTCTCCGAAGTGGTTGAGGGATTCAGGTTTCCAGAGGAAGGGCAAGAACCCAGGATTTTCAATTGTGAGGAAGAGCTGAAAGCAAGCGAATTATTTGTGGTATTGTACCATTAACAAACACAACTCTGAACATGACTCTTTAGTTTCTGCAAATTATAGAAACGTGGGATTTGTCCTGCTGGAAGAAAACTGTGTGTGTGTCATCCTGCATCTGACAGCTGCCAGAGCCACATGCCAAGACACAAGCCCAAGAAACTCCACAGTTAAACAACTCGCCCTAAAGAGAAGTTTCTTCCCAGATCTCCAAGTTCATGGCTGAGAGCACAGGCTGAACTGCAGGGTGGCTTTTATCGTGTGATCTCCTGTATCCCTCAGTGCTGTGGTATGGAAGGATGCAATGAGTTTCAAGGGCTAATTAGCGCTTGCGTGAATTGCTTCTACCCGGGCAAATCAACATGCATTTCCTCCGACCAGCCTGCAATGGGTTCTCAATTCACATTAAGTAGATTATCTCCTTCCTTTCACAAGAATATATGCAGGAGAGATCTATTTCCCTTTCTACGTGCCACTTGATATTTTACCTATTTTTACTTCTGTATCCTCCCCTCTTTTAACTGCTATTCCTGCTTTGCAGCTGATCCTTTGGATTACATGCTGGGGTGCCCATCGGTGCATGTGAAAGAGATATTTAGCATGGGATAGGCTTGTTGGTGGTCTATATAGATGTGAAGTTTATTGTTTAGTATTTCTGATAGTGAAATCTTCTCACAGACTTCCTCTGAGCTGGGGGGCACAGGATGACACACTGTCCCAGATCACTACAGGAATGTTTTTAAGCAAATGGCAGTACTATCCTTCTGCAATAGAGAAGGATTTAAGCAATGAGAGGAAGTGAGACTAAATCAGTCAAAGGCAGCATAACAGGAATTAGCTCTTACTGATCAGACTTCGGCAGCGGGGATGTGCCCTGCATGCCATAGCTTTGCACGTGCAGGAATAAACAGTCCCTCCTGATCCCCCTTCAGCAAGATGTACCTTGACCCCATAAACATGGTACATGTTTTCTTTCATAAAGTGGCATCATTACCTGCTGCCAGATTTAGGAAGGAATTAGGACTTCTTTCAAGAATCAGAATTTGAATTCATAGAAATATGTTGTTCTCTCATAATTTTATTCCCCTCTAACCTCCCCTCAGAAATGCCCAATGGGTGCTTCATTGGTCTCGCATGCTGCAGAAGTCCCCATACTCCTTCCCAACACAGACTGCGAGCAAGTGTGGCTGGGTCAGACCTCTGCTCAATGCTCACACCGCTGCTGGGCAGCACTCCATGAGTGCAGCCCTCTTACTGACCATAACACTGCTTAAATGCCTACAAAGTATTTTTCTCCCCACTTGTTCAGGAGTTGGGCACTTGGGTTACCTCTCTTGCTTGGCTGCTGAACTGACATGAGCAATGACTGTCATTGGCCATGCAGAGAATTCTGCAAACAGCTCAGGACACTGGAGGAACTCTGAGGGAACCTTGAGCCCTTTGTTCTGCAAAAGAGATGGTGTGGCAGAAAGGCAGGCAAGAAAATTATTCCTATCTGTTCCATAATAAATCCCTATTTAGGTGTGTTATGAAGAAAGGAAGGAATTTTTTTTTAAATTATTTTTTTTCAATATTGCTCATGTAGGGAACCATCTGAAAGCACTGAGTGAAATGACCCTAAGAGAAGAAAAGATACAGCAGCAGATTTCTTGTCACCTGGATAAGGAAAAGGGCAGGAGGTGACGTTACTGCCACAGGGACTTTAGTCTGCTCAGGTTAATGAATGCTTCAAACAACAACTCAAGTTTGCCTTTCCACAGAATATCAAAAAACACCTAATTGATCCATGCAAAAGCTGTGTTGTCTAGCAAGGTTCTTGCGGCTGGAAAAAGTAAGGAGCAGTATCCCTGAGTGCACAGGCACCAAAGGGTTGGAGAGGCATGGCACTGCTGAGCAGAGCAACGGGCTTCAGGCTTATTTGTGCAGAACTGTAATGCAGGAGTCCCTCCAGTGGGTCTCTTTAGTGTGCCAAACTTTAGAGCACTTCAGAAAGACCTGCATTACATAGGAGTCATCTTTCTGCATCTGCAATGGGACTGGCAAAAGTACCATGGTCCTGGTAAATTCCTGTGATATCTCTTAGGTCTGTCCTTGCAACTCAATGGCAAATGTCTCTGACCTGGCTAATCCCCACCTTTAGATGCTTCTCGAATCATTAGGATAAACATTTGAAAGCTGTAGTGGTGCCTTGGGTCCATCAGTAATAAATTATGTGTGAGCTTAAGCTATCATTTATTTCATTTCTAGTAACACTTTACCTGGGGAAAGGAAGCAGAGAGAGAAAATGGCTGAAAGATATAAATTGCCATGTTGGAGAGTCAGTAAACCTTAACCACAGAGCCCTTTGGCTTGTCATAGGCAAGTGATTTAAAACTTTTATCCCTTAGCTTCTGCTAGCACATCTTGCACATATTATCCTCCTTCACTCCTCTTTACAGCTGTCAACTGCAACACAGTGACTGGAGGTGATACAAAAACAACCTCTACAAACAGGACACAGAGGACCAACAAGAAAGCACATAGAAAACTCATGTACTCATCTGTTCTCTCTAGCAACAGCTGCAGATCAGTGTTTTCCCCCCATGGCATTTCTTACCAAAAGCTTTCCTTGAAAGGAAATCTTAGGCATGGAAATGAGGGTAAAATGCTTCATGGTCCCTAAGGTTTTGGAGCATTCAATTCCCTCTAAAATTAATGGAATTTGGTCCTGTAAATCCCTTATGTGGCTTTGAACATCCTGCCTGACTAATATTTAAACTGCTGAAGTTCATCACAAACTCCCCAGAGTGAGAACTGTTAGGACCTCGCGGGAGTAGAGAATACCGGCAGCCGGCAAGAAGGAAGATGTGCTCTGCTTCACTTTCACAGCTGCAGAGCCACGGAAGTTACAAATCTTCAGTGGGACTTGCAAGTCTTCAATTTCAGATGTCCATATGTTACTGAAGTCTTCAATTACTTAATTAGACAATTAATGGCACTTTTCCCACCCATCATCTGCTCTGGGTTGTGCATGTCCCTTGGGTGGTCTGCTGTGTGACTTTGTCGGAAGACCAAACCTAGTTTTAACTTTACCAGTGCTTAGAGACCCTCTTCACCCCAGGACCACCTTGTCTGCACTGCAGATGGTGTCTACACATAGCAACAAAAACGGGGTTCATGGTAACGACTGTGGTCTGCAAGACCTAGTCCCAGCTGGGGGAATTAGTGGGCATTACTTCCACAAGAAGCAGTGGGACAATTATTAAGGCCACATTTCATGTAAACTTTGGAATGAGAACCCAGACTGGGAATATCTGCAATTTCCTTGCAGCTTTTGTGAAATCTACTTGAATGCCCAAAATATTTGTTAATGTTAAGTACTCCAGCTTGTTCCATGTGAAGTGGTGGTACTGCGTGTTCATTGATGATGCCTCCTCTGAAGATGTGACTGAGCAGATTGTGCTTTGTCTGGTTTCCTCCACTGGAGACTGCTGCAATAAGACACTCTATGGTCAGAACCACTCACTGTAGCACAATAGAAACTGCAGAATAAATCTTGGGAAAATTTGACAAGAATCATGGACTTTCATCTTTGAGCTGAAATGTATTGGTTTTAATAGCTGATCTGAGAGGTGTATTTGGAACTCCTTCTTGAAAAAGCCTTATGTTACAACTGTGAAAGATTGTATTCCTTCAGATTTCATATTGATCTTCTGTCATTTGAGGGTTTAAAAATAGAATAGTTTCTTTTTGCTACTTCTAGAAAATCTTGATTTGCTGCTTCCAGAAAATCCAGGAGCAGAAAACTGCAACATCCCTAGGATGGATCATGCTTTTGATGGCAGGCTTTAATTAGAGCTCTGTAAAACATTGAATTGTTCGAGCCATGCAAATCTGTCTCCTCATACTAGAGAGAATATTCCTTGCTACAGTTCTCTGTTGGGATGTTTTACAGTCCTAATCCCACAGTGTTAGAGGTGCTTTTTCTCCATCAAAACCCTCATGAACTGTTTGAAAGGCACAAGCACACTGTGATGAACTGTGCAAAATCAGTCCAATAGCTGATAACTTTGCATTCTGCGGAAGGACATGACAATTATTTGCTTTTTTTTTTTTTTTTACCTTTTATGCTAGGTTTGCCAAATGTTTTATAAGAATATCACATCCTTGCAATATGTTGTTAAATATTTTTATTCACATGTGATGGACAATGGTAGATGAAGTCAATGACTTCAGAGGCGTCAGAGAGACCTGAGGATGCCTGGAAAGTCAGTGGCAGAGGATTGAAACCAGCTACTGTAGCTTCTAACCCCTGACCCATACAGGTCTGCCAGCTCCAAGGAAATTGTATATGCCCAATACTGGACAGAAACCATATTGGTTGTTACCTTGTTCACTAAGTCTTCAGCTGCAAAATGCAGATTCAATGTCTTGCCCGTTAAGTGACTAAAGACTTTGCATTCTCAAGCATAGATTGCTTTGCACAAATCAAAGGGAATTTCTCTCAGCTTTGCAAACCTTGAAGAAATTTGGGTTTGTAGAACAGGGGAAAAGAAAATTGGCATAATTTGATTGACCTTTCAGTTCTGAGAGAAAACTTTAGAGGTGTCAGTGATTTCATTGTGCCTTAATTACTTGCATAATGGGACAGGGATACTTTGGAATACATGTTTCACTTCAGTTAGGGGTTAGAAGTAACCATGTAAATGATGAAGAGATCATAAAATATGACAGAATAAAGCATTTCTGTGAGCCAAATAGTCAGTTGTCTAACAATTTAAGATCTTGAAATTAATGTACATTGATCCAAACAGCTCAAAATACCCTGCAAGAACTAATCAGTCCAGAAGTACTTACAAGCAATAATTCAGTCAGCTGGTGAAATGAGTGCTAATGATGAGCAAGGAAGGCTCCCTACATATGTGAGCTATTAGCCAGATCATCTAATCTCTGAATATAATTGCCCACCAATATACATGAGAAAAATCAACTGTGGAAAAAAAAAATCCCACCAAGTGTTCCTGTAGTTGAGGGGGATCTCAGCTGCTGAGGTCATAAAATTGAAGGTAATTTTTTGTTGGTTTTTATATTGACAATGATATGTCATCTTTCAAATGAAGGGATGGGTCATGCTATCAGGCCCCTGAAGGCACTAATGGCCCTTCATGTCCCTGTTCAGGCTTCCCTGGGGCCTTCTCCATGTCTGCTCATGGCCCTGGAGATCCGTTTCAGCTCAGACAGGACTGCTAGTTCTTGACTGTAGAAGGTGCTGCCTGTAACACTGCCTCTTGGATGGACTTGGACGCTGTAGGTAGCGTGTCCCCTGAATGGACTCCTTGCAGATATCTATCTTGTAGGCTTGTCTCCAGTCCCATCTTTCTGAAATGGTCACTGCTGCCATATCCTCATTGTAGGAAAAGTCCACTAAACTGTACCTCCTGTGATTTCTTGGATGGTTGCCTGCTTCCACTTGTTTTTCTTTCTGGAATGAAATGCTGTGGAGCAGGTCCTCTTAGGTGGTGTGGAAAGAGAGACCATGGCCACTGCTCAGAGCTCACTATTGGTTTGCTATGGATGGACAGAAAGATCACTTGGACTGGGTTTTAGCAGGGGCTAGAAAGAGATATTCTCAAAGCTTCCAAGCTCTGGGGAAATAAATCTCTTGCTGAACAGTTCTAGCCACTTTGCAGTAGAAAGTTAGGAGATGGAAAATACCCATGAAGCAGGGGAGGTGCAAAACACAGCAACAGCTGCAGATGTTTTGGTGGAGGGGAGCTTCTTGCCACCTCTCGCACCCCTGTGGTGGATCCTGAGGCAAGAAACTGCAGGTGTATGTTCTCCCTTTGAGATGAATCGCAGGTGCTTTGATGAAGCCACTTTTGGTTGAGATTTTCCCAAATGTTTGGTAGTAGTTGGATTTTCAGCTGGGCTCTGGGGGGCTTATTTGTGTCAGTGGGGCTCTGCTCAGTTACAGTGACTGGAAGGCAAGCGTGTGCTTCCCTATCGAGGATACCTGTTGTATCTGGAAAGAATAGGAAGTTTTACAAATATCTTAAGTTTGAAGGAAACAGCCAAATAAGCATTTTACTTGGCAACTTCAGAAGAGCTAAAAAGTAATGATGTTTCTAGAAGCTGGGACAAAATGGAATAACTTTAAGAAAGAGAAGGGAAACATATTTGTTTGGGTTTTTTTCCCCACACTAAATCTTCATTTAATTGTCAGTGAAACATGGCACATCAAAAATGTAGCTTTTTCTTCCATGGTACAATTAATGCTGAAACACATCTGCCAACAGGTCTCCTTGCCCAGCACCAGCCACTTGCATGGCTTTCCCAAGATGTTGGAGAGCTTCTACTCCATCCAAACCCAACCATTGCCTCTGTGCTCACAGGATGAAGAAAACCAAGTTTGCTTGCTGCCTGCCTGCAGCTGTAGGAAGCATCTCTGAGCTTTCTCTTATTTTATAAGAAGGGGAAAGCTACAACCACAGGAGAGTTAGAGACTGTATTTTTGTCACCACAGGCTATTTATTATTATTTCATATCAAAGAAAGATAATCTTTACTTTTAATTTAATTACAGTAGATTCCTGCATATGACTTAATACTTTAATGGGAGCTCACTCTAAAATCTCTGTGGTAATTTTCTCTGCCTCTTTGGGCTCAAGACCTCATGAAGATTTAGGCGATTTGTTTCAAAATCCATTCCTTGTGGACTGCTGGGGGTTTTGTGATATCAGTTGCTATACTAATTTCTACTTGCTGCACAATGTGCTAATTACTTCTGAAAACAATTTCATACTTCACTGGGAAAATAAAAAAGGAATTGCTTTAGATACCTTTTAGAAAATGGTGTGGACAGGAACAGTGACTGAAGATTTGTCCATGATATTATTAATGCCAAATCAATCTTAGTCTTGTTTTAATAGCAGCAGTGGCAAGTGCCACTGCAAGATTAAACAAGCAAAACATCCCTTAAATTTCATGATTTTGGCTTGAAGTGCCAGGTGCAATGAATATAATATGTGCCTATTTAGTGCTTTCAGAATAAATTAACTTTGTACCTGTGCATGTAGTCTGAGTTTGCACAGCTGTGCATTTTTGGTATCTGGGCTCACTTGGATCTCAGCTTGTGTTTCTTTTGCTCCCTGTCCGGGTGCCAGACTTGGAGTTTGAAAGATGCATGGAACTTAGAGATAAAATCATGCTTTTGTGACTTGTTTTGTTGTAGAAATTCTTCAGTTTTTCCTTATCCAGAGGTGAGTTTCAAGGTATAGAAGACTGTCAGAGATCACAACAAACAGCTCTGGAGGAAGACTGGTTCCAGAAAGCTGCTCTGTGAAGTCATGGGCCAGGTTGACTCCCTGCAGACCTTTGGTGATCGAGACTAAGCAGAGGATAAATAATAAATTGTTGAAACGAGTCCCTTCCCAAGGCACAGAAGCACAGGACAGAAAGCTATTGCAGCACAGAGGTTTGTGTTCATTGCAGTAGCCTGCCTAAAATGCCTGCTGTAAGCGGAGGCATTTACAGGGAGGGCATTGCAGCAGTCAAGTTTGAAGGTGATGAGTGCGAGGCCTACCTACATCCAACAGGAAAAGGCAGTTGTTTGCGGTCACCAATGTGTGAAATGTGATACCCTCTGTTTTATGATAAGACTTTCCTAGAAGCAGACTCAGCTAAAAGATTTGAGTCTTCAGCTGTAATTTGAAGGTTGCAAGGCTTGGGTACATGGAAGTTTGTTATTTATGGCTTGACCTGCTGAACCTAAAATAGCAACACAGGCAGGATTTAAATTTCCCCAATGAATACTTAATTATCTTCATCAACTCAGGCAAGGTGTAGGCAACCTGATGCATTTCTACTATGCCCTCAAAACCATGCACCATATTTAAATTCTGCAGCAGCAATAACAGACAAAGCCAAATTCCTTGAGTAATGCATAGCATGCCAAGAGTCTTCTTATAACTGATGGCACTGCTGTTAGTTTTGCTACAATATTAACCAGTTTATATTCATTTTCAGTTCTGTTTTGTAGTTCTTAAGCAAACTGCACATTTGCCAGATAATATCCAGAACACAAAATACTATTTAGTAGAAAATAGCAATAAAATTACTGTATAGCTTCCTGTGTATGTGTTTTAATTAATCAAAGAAAATACTCTGTGTGGAATATAAAACAATTAATTCTGGCTAGGAGGCAAAGATGAAACATTTAAGTGTTCTGTTAGATAATCACAGGGAGAGGCATGTGAAGCTGAAAGGAATAGATTGAGGAAAGAGTCTCTTTAAGTGCAAGGAAACCTTAAAGGGGAAAATAAATGAAAAGGAGAGTTGAGTGGGTTGAGCCTAAAGGAGAAAAGCTTGTTAATGATATTTTGGGGGATTTTAGAATTCTATTGCTATGACAAGATCTTCTGCATGGAGCTCAGGCCTAAGCAAAACCAGATTCAGTCTGATATTACTAAAATGCTTGAGCTTTACTTTACCATGTAGACAAACTCATAAATAAGAAAGAAAACATCTTGGTGGATACTAAGGGAAAGACCCACTGTCACTCTTACAGGTGGAGAGTTTGAGCCTTAATCTGAGATCTTGCTGGCAGCCAGAAGGAGCATGAGTTCACAGGGGTTGCATCAAAGTGAATTGTTTTCAAAGGGGTTTGGGTTCCCAGGAGAGGTAAAGTAGAAGTCAGCTCAGAAATCCTCATGGTTTATTTATGACTAATGCGTAAGAAAACCTGTGGAAATACTTCTGTTGTCTTTAGTGGACTTGGAAGTACACTCAAAATATGTCTTCTACAAAGCACTTTCACAACACCTCAAAAGAAAAAGTATGTAGCTAACTCTTGAAAGTAAACCTAGAGAATAAGGATTTACACAGTTAAATCACAAGACACCCACTGCTTTTTCCCTCTCTCTCATGCCTGGGCCTTAAAGACAAACATATCATCAGATCACCTAGTCTGACCTCTATCATCCACCTATCTTTATTGATCCCATAAACTCCAATTCCAATCAGTCAGCATTGTCACATTGCTCTGACTTAGCTGCTAACTTCATCCAAAGCACCTCTTTCCCACAGGGAAAGAAAATACAAAGCTTTCTTGAGTCAGTTTTTGAGACATCAGTGAGTCAATCCTATTCCTCAATTAATCCTCTGTCTATTGGGGAGGGTGTATCTATATCTAACTCTTGCATTTTAAGTATTACAAGTATTAACACTGACTGATCCAGTTATTTTCTCCTGAGGTCACCTTCATTTCATCCTTAGTTTTGTGAAAAGACCTATATTGTACCAGTGTCACATTATGCATTTCCTGTTTGTGTGGTTTAGTCTCCCAGATTAGCTCATTACTCTCACCTGCAAAATGAAACAGCCCCACCTATTCCAGGTGAAGTGAGTTCCTGGTTTAATAAACCAGTATGTTAAAGAAGATAAAAATCCAAACTAGGAAGCCAAGCTTTGTGCTATGAGATAAAAATTGCTTTTTTCTGTGGGTTTGTTTTTTGTGGTTTTTTTTTTTTTAATGAGCCTTTTGGGAAAGGAGGAGTCTTTTGGACATGGTCTGCTTAAGGTAAGTGCTCTACAGGATCTCTGGTGTGAGCCTTGACTAAAAATGTCATACAGTTGGAATTTAGATGCTTAAAACCATTGTAAATCTGTAACTTAGAAGGTACTGAATTCTGGGGATTTGTGTACTTTATGTCTGCAAAGTGTTCAATAGCCTAGGTGTAAATGCTGTGTCTTTGTTAGGTGATAGTGGAGAGCTGCAGCTAGTTCTGAAAAAGCTAAATGCCAGATCTTGCTGCTGAAGTCCCTCGAAGTGGCTGGTTTGGGAGTGTGAAAGGGTAACTGGCAAAACTTCATGCATGTGTGCATGCTTCCTACCTTCTGCCCTGCTGAACAAAGATCTAGTTCTTTTCTCCCTTCATTAAAGCAGTTGCTTATGTAGAAGCTTCCTAACCAGTGGGCTGTAGTACCACTTTTGGAGACCCCCTTTCTTGGTATCACACGGACTGGAGGCTAATCCCCTCTTGCAGGAGGTGGTGATGCTAGTAACAGAGCTCTAAGCGAGCTTGAAAGGTAGATGTAGTCAGGCCTTCAAGCATTGTGTTTTATTTGTTTCTTAACATAGAAGAGACTTTGTAAATGAAATCTATTTGTCTCTAGGTGCTTTTCATAGTCTAATTAAAAATTAAACTTTTCATGCCCTATTACTGCCTGCTTTTCTTGTGTGGCTCTGTAACAGTGACTAAAACCTGCAAGACTTTCCCCTGGAAGAAAATGTGCTTCAGTAAGAGTAGCTTTATCAAGAGCTACTGATGTAGTACTGAGCCTCAGCAAAGCTCAGCTTTGTAGGAGTTGGAGCTTTACCTGAAGGTATGTGAATTCCCACCCAGTGCCAGGTCTTTCGAACCTTCCTGTTAAGGATTGTACATCAGTGCCCCTGGGAAGGAGCTTTCTTTCTAGACAAGACTTTTAATGAAGGCACTGAGGCAAATTGTGTCTGCAAAACATGTGCCAGGAATGTCATAGGAAGCCCTAGTTACCTCACGTGCTTTATTATGTTGATGCCATTAAAAGGCCTTGGTGATTATTAGGGGTTCCTTATTGCAGCGCTGGGCACACAGGGGATCGCTCTCCCAAACGTGCGCACCGTAGAGGGTCACTTACCCAGCTCTTACACAAGACATGTATGCATATACATAGGGCTTCCATGGGATGGATGATTTTTCCATTATCACCCACCTACACCACCACAAATAATCCCTCGGTAGGCTTCAAAGACATTTGGTGGCTATTTGCTCCTCTTCAATACAGGTCCTTTTGCTGAGCTTTAGCTTTTGTCTTGCTAATAAAGCCTCGGAGCTGGTTCTGCAGACCTGTTCTTTATCCCTCTTTATCACTCCCTTCACAAGTTGCTTCTTCTGAGCTATCACAATGCACGCAGTGTAGTAACATTGTAGTCTGTTAGGCAGAACTTTACACATCCTTTACATAGGTTGTTGCTGACCAACTAATATTTATCCTGTTCCCAGCTTCGATGTCGGAATGGAAAAAAACTGTTCCAAAGCTCGTGCTAGGGACCCGATTTACCTGGGGCTAGTGAGAGCTGCAGCAGCAGTGTTATTCGGGGACCAGAAGCAGTATCATTCAGGGACGTAAGCCTTACTCCACCTTAAGAACAAGTTGTTTAAATTGTTAGATTTGCAGTTCAGTGCACTTTCAGACTTCCAGACTTCAAAGCCTTGCTTGGAAGGGGTAAGATGTTGCAAAGTACAGGATGAGCTCTGAGGTTGGAGAATGGTAAATGAACCGAGTTGTTATATGCTGCCCACTGAATTTAGGAGACTGCTGATAACTCTAGCTTCAGGGCTGTAAAACAAGCTCTATAGGAGGTGAGTAACAACGAATGTAACAAACCACTTCTTAAAGTGAAGGTAGACCTCAATGAGTGAATGAATGTATTAGGTTAGTGATAGAATGTCTGTTGTATGATAAACAACTAAAAGCGCAAAATCCCTCTCCCTTTTGTATGTCAAATGACTCTTTCTTGACAGTGGATTTGTGACTCATTAATTCATCACAAAATAAGGCTCTGTCAGCATATTAGTTTTAGTAGCAGCCAGAGAATTTTTTTGAACTCTGTAATATGAGGACCCAAGACTCGGATACCGGATTTGGTTTAGTGAAAAGTAATGGATATCTTTCAAGTCTGTGTAATTTGACTACTCAGGTGATTAATGGATCAAAGGTGGCATGTTAAACAAGTATAACTGATTATATTCTCACACTCCCCCGTAACCTGCAGGGCAGCCAGTGGGGTGCTGTAGCTTACAGCCAAGTCCTGTAACAGAGGTCTCTGCAGGCTGTAATAAATGGAGCACGTTACCCAGCAGGGAGTGGGTATTTCTCAGAGTGGAAGGGCAGCACAGTGAGAGTGAAGGGATGCAGGGCTATTTTTTTTTCTGTGTGTATGTGGTAGGGTTGCTTTTAATCTGGCACGTATTGAGTGGCTGCATAAAGAAGCAAATCAGTAAATTGTAACAAATGTCAGCCTTATGCCCAGTTTCAGGAAAATGCTGTGCTAGGCTAAATAGGAAAAATGAGGTGCTGGGGGGTGAGGCTGACTGAATGGAAGAACTTGTTATTCATAATATGTTGTTTTGGTTTTTAACACACACCACTGTGTGACTAATGGTCCCTGAATAGGTGAAGGCCTTAGTCAGCAATAAAACTTGGTGAAAAGTTGAGCAAATGGGTAAATATTCAGCGGTGTTTGTGGGTATGGCTGTTGGACTTGAAGAAGAAGCTTGGAAGATATTTAAGTATGGACCAGAAGGGGCTTGCAGAGCTGCTGTGTGAGAAGTCCTACAAAATTTCTCTGGAGGGAGTATACCTGAGGCTCTTGTCACGCAGTGTGGATCTATATCTCTTTCTTCTGCTTTAACTAAGCTAGTGTCCACTAGAGCTGCTGCAGATATGAGTGGATGGAATGAAGTTGAGTTTGGACAGGGATATGTAGCACTGAGCCTGCTGATGCACAATCCGTGGACTACGTGTTGAAGGGAAGGTCTGCATGGGTAGCTAAGATTAGGCCCAAATAGTACAAGTGAAGATGGGGAATGTATCTTGTGATAGCTGTTTAAGTTCTGTGTGCTAGGAGGGATTGAAGTGTCTGTGATACTTTCAGGCCCAGGCTGGAGGTGTGCAGGTAGTAGTTAAATTTTGTGAGTATCAACCTGGAAAATGCAGCTGTCTGAAATGAGTAGAATGTGAGAGGTCATAGTGTGGGTTGTTTCACTTCAAAAGCAAGAACAGGTATCCTTTTTTTTTTTAAATTCTCTTGGCAGGTGCTCTCAATCTCATAGCATCACATTAAATCTTTACTGCATTAAACATAGGTGTGCTCTCATTTTTTTTCTGAAAGTGTTGACTCTAACTTCCTTAAGGTGATTATCTTTCACACAGTCTACAAGCAAATAATACAACTGCATGGAAAAAAATAAATATGTCTTTAGCTTCCATGGATCTCAGATGTGACTTCTGAACATGGAACATTCCTTTGAAAAATGTTTTAGGTTTTTTTCTCTCCCTCTGGCAAAGATTTGTTTAACGTGTGTTTTCTTTTCTGAGGTTCTGCCCATTATTGTTCAGTAAAATAGGGCTTTGCTCTGGAAAGTGACTCCAGCAGTGAGTACTCTGTTCAGTGTTCAGTGCCAAAACTATACCAGTCTAAATGCCTTTCTTTTAGAAGTACATGGTGTGGGTACGTTAATCTGAGTCAGATTTTTCCTGAGCTTACAGGAGGCTTGTACTAAATTCCTTGCCATGCGTGGGTCTCCTAATAAACTAAGAATTTGCCTGTTAAGTTAATTGCATCTCCTTTATTCTCTAATAAGACATGCCATCTGTGTAGCTTCTTCAGTCTCTTTCACAAAGAGGGAGAAGGGAAGCTTTTTATTCTTTCCGGTGGAATACTCTTTTAAAGTGTAGGCAAAAGCACTCTGGAGGATTTTAATGCTTCTCCTTAATGAGCGTAGAGCATGAACTTGCAAATGAAATAAAATCATCAGTGGTAACCCATGAGGTCTGGCTGAACAATGGAAAGACTCTTGCAGCTTATGCATCTGCACTCCAAATGCAGAAGTGCTGACTCGGTTTAACTAGGAGTTGGAATGCATTAGTGATATCAAGCCCTGACAGAATGATGCCCCAATGACATCTGTCCTATAGAAGTTTCTTGTGACTGGTAGGTTCAACTGAGTGTCCCAAAAGTGTCTGTGACAGCCTGGGTACCAGTGCTGCTCAAGCACGTCCAAATCTCTACTCTTAAGTTCAAGCTTTTTGAAAAAACTTGCTAGTCAATGCTGTCCTTTGTGCCTTCTCACAAAAAGAAGTCTTTCAGGTGGTGTGTGTTTCTCAGGCATTCGGGCTGTTCTGAAGTGAAGTCCGCAAGTCTGTCTGCGGCAGCGCCAACATGTCACCTTTATTGTCTTGATGTTAGGAACTATGTCAACTTCTTTAATTCCTTATGAATTCCCAGCTGCAGTGTTGCTGTATAGGATTAGTTCTATCTTGAAGACTGTCTTTGTTGTGGGAGACGTCCTGCCCAGGGTGATGAAAGCAAAGGCAACTCATGCCCACAAGCTGTTGTGGTTTCTGTGCTGATGAACAATGGTGCACTTCTTCCCCCTTATAAGAAGGGGCAGTATTATGTGTGTGCATAAGTCAGGTAAAGACCATGGCTTGACTTGTGAAAGCTCTGCTCTTATCTGTCGAGCTGATGTGAAATTTGGGGTGAAGAAATGTGAGTAGGCTTTTGAATAGCTTGATGTGTTATGTAATACTTTTAAAATAATGCTCTCCTATTGCTTTAGTTCTGCTAGCTCTGGCTCTCCACTACCCTATTTTTCTCATCAGGCAATGTTATAACATCAAGCCCCAAATCTTTGTGTTGTGTTTGTGTGTCTCTGGGACCCTTAGGCTTTGTTGCAGCTGACTCTGAGGACATGCAGAATCTATTTGTACTTGTGTGTGCTTCAAGGGATTTGATTACAGTTGGGAGGCAGTGTGTGCTGGTGTTGGCAATGATGTTCATGCTCTGCCTGTGCTGATGCGGTGTTTGATGTATAATTCTGCTGTATTCCTCTTATGGGAACTCCATATCCCCCCCCCTCCTTCTTTTTTACTTTGTAAGTGTGTTTGTCTGTGATTCAAGAGCAGTTTTTTGCTTGTTCATCTTTTAGTCTTTCATCTGTGTCACAAGTGATCTATAATTATTCAGATATGTCCCAGAGCCCTCACATCCAAATGGTTTTTAATGTACAACAAAACCTTACTGTGTACTTAAGGAAGTTATGTACTTTAAAGAAATGAAAGGACTCAAGCTGGAGGAATAGCCAATGTGGTTGCTGTGTGGACAGGGACAAGATGAAGAAGAGTCACTGAAGTACCTGCTGAAAGGTGATGTGTACTTCTGTCTAATACCTTGTCACCATGTACTCAATGGTGCCAAGGTATTATTTGTTGCAGTGGTCAGGAGTGCCATTTAAAATGCTTTTGTTATTCCTGACAGTGCAGTGCTGAGGAGAGATGACCAGCCAGCAACTGTGACAGGCTGTTTCTGGGTGCAGTGCAGAGTTCTGCTGACTCAGCAGAATGTGCAAGCAGTGGGGACTGATCCCTACATGGGCATTTGCCTTTGTGTACTGGCTTCCTTTTAAGCTGAAGGCATTCGGTATGGGGGGATGTTCAGGGATTGTGAGGGTGTGCTCCTCCCATTCATTTGGTAGGAACTGAGAACTGTGGTCTGGGGCTTTAGTACAGGGCTGCAATAAGGAATTTGAATTGTGGGCTGGGCTGATGGAGTTCTGCTGGGTTAGAAGTTTCTCACATTGTCTGAGTTGTTGGAGTTCATCTTTAGCTGACAGTGCTTAACACTATTGTAGTATACTTCGATCCTGGTTCCATTTGTTTGTAACAGGTATACAACAACTCAGGATCAAGCCTGCACTTGCAGTCTTGCTTCTGCTATTCTCTAATTGGTCTCAGTCATATCACAAAGTAGAGGATGTTTTCCCCTTTCTCCACAACTGACTGGAAACAGCTGCTCAAGGCTATGAAACACTACAGGTAGACCTTTTAAAAACAAACAAGAAAACTCCTTGGATATTGTTTTCTTGCCTTCAGCATGAAAATGTGGACAATGGACTATGTTCTGGAAAGTCTATTTGTCTTTCCTTATTCTAATCTACTTCATGGGGAGCTTAGCTGCTTGTCTGTGAGCTAAAAAGTGTAACTAAGTGTTAAGCAACTTGGTAAACTTTGTGTTTCAGCCTAATATATGAGTAGACAATTGATGGCTGTTATTAATTTTAAAGGAAGTAATCATCGTGGGAGGCAGCCCTTGCTACCTGGCCAGGGGATTGGTCTTCACTGTTTTTTATCAAAACACTCAGCCTCGACAAATAATATCCTGGAGGAAATGATTCTTGGCAAAAGAGTTCTTAATTACATTCTATTTCACATTTATTCTACATCTTGATCTTTACAGCAAACAAGTGTAATGGCTTACTTCTGAGAAACTGGTATTGTGGCCTGCCCCTTGGGGACTTCTGGGGCAGCACAGAGAATTACAGCTGCCATTAAACTTCTTGCAGCAATCACAAACTAAAAACAAGAAGCCGGGAAAAGTGTCTTGCAATTATCTTTGAGTCACAAACGCACAGCAAAGTCTAATTCACTCCTAGATTAGAAAGGAGATGGTTCTGTTGGTGAGAAACATGCCTGCATACTTTAAAAATATGAATTACTTGGAAGCTTTCAATCTGGTGTCACAGTGTTTACTCAATCTGCATACAGTATTTTAATTAGTGCAAACAATTAAGTTACAAAGGTGAAGTTTTTAGCAAGTATCTAGACTTGCATGGGAAATGGTGCAGGGAATAGCCTCTGAAGAAGAAAACAAGACTTCCAATTTGTGTATATATGTACAAGAAGGCTGTGGTGACGCAAAATGTGGGTAATTGATATAAGAGCTTCTCTTGAACAACTCCTTTCCTGCTCTTCTGGTGGGAACAGGGTTTTTTTCTGGCAGCTGGATAACTGGCATTACTATTATACTTTCTTCCTTTGAATGCTGCAGCTATGCCACCAAAAGCATTTTTGTACTCTGAATACAGCTATGGTTCAGGAAATCAGCATCGTCTTTGTGTAAAAACAGTCAGCTGTGGGTGGAGTGGGAGCTTGAATTTCCTAGCAGGGGTCACCTTGTCTGTTCCCAAAGCTGACTGCTTGGCAGGGGATGGTGTATTTGAGGCTTCTCTTTGGTAACTGCCCTGTGGTAGCAGTGACCTTCTCAAATCAAGAGAACTGAGGTGTAAGAAGCAGAGCTCCATCTTTAGAATATCAGTTTATGGACACCAACTCATGCCATATGTGATCTTTGCAGCATCAGAGTTCCTGTTTCATGGGCTTAGTCCTGTGGCATGGAAGCTTCAGAGCTCAGAGACTTTGGCTGTGTGTAAGCTACGAGATGGTGCTGGGTGACAAGCACAGCCCTGCTGCTGACTAACACTAGTGAGGTTCAGCGCAGGGAGCTGTTGTTTGCTGGGGATGCCAGGAAGCAAGCTAGACATAATGAAATTTAGAGTAACTCCAAAACCATTATGCCCGCAGCACTCTCTTTGCCTGATGTGAAGTCATTACCCCTCATGGGAGGGTTTCCTGTGTGTGCCTCTCTGGAAAGACCACTGGTTCTTTCTGCTGGGCCTGGATTGTCACCACATAATTTCTGCTTTGTGCATGGCTCTTTTTTTGAATGTTTACCACATGAGAAGTGGCTCTTGTCCAGCACATATTGCCTGGGTGAAATAATGGCTAGACTTTGCAGTGCTGAAATTGGAAAGAGTATAACTGTGACCTGTCTGAAGTTTTGCTGCTGATCTGTGTGCTCTGCCTCTTTGTGAGGCTAAATGTTGGGTAACCTTCCTCTAAATTTGGCCAATCCTGTAAATTTCTAGGACCCAAAAAAGCCCCCCTGTAGTGTGTATTAAACACAGTGTGAATAAACACTCATGGGATGGCCAGGGATACTTTAAGACCTGCTTAGCAAGTGACTGCTGAATTAAGCAAATTAGTGCATTTGCCTTAACTGCAGTGCAGAATCACTAATGCCTTTTGTGAGTTACTCCTCTGGAGTATGGGATTTACTTCTCAAGGAAAAAACCACTAGGAATAATAATCATTAGCAATTCCCTGGATGATGGCCAATTTTAAGCTTGAGTTTCGATTCTATAAAGCAATACCTGAACTGAAATAAATCTTTAGACGTACTCTGGGAAGAATCTGTCTATTGGAGTAATTTAAAATAGGAGAAATAATAATTAATGCTTTTGCCCTTTAAGAACAACTCTGCATGCCCATTAACAAATTATGCTCCTGCTTACTGATATTAAACTTAATGCTGAAACATTGCATTCATATCCACAGCTGCCATTTTGTCTATAAATAATTTTAATTATGCACACAGAAAATTGTAAGGCACTTGCATTGTGCATAGAGTACTGAGATTTAATTATTACTTGATTGCATGTAAAGAAGGGACTCAGGGTAAATAACTCTGAAAACCCAGACCAAAGCATATAATGGTGCTTCTACAAAGCAAGTGTTTTCATATCCCTGGTGGTTTAAGTCAGGCTGTGACACTTGATTATTTTATTTACTTTTTCCACTTAGCTTGAATTTTTGACTAGAAAAGTAGTCAGTGTTTTCTACTAAGATTTTCTTACTAAAAGGAATTCAAATAAGTTTTGTTGATCCCAGTGGAACCAGAGGTTGTTTTCTATGGCTTTCTATGTCATCTAATAAGATACAAATTCCCACCTGAAGCTTTTCTCGTAGTTCACTTTTCTGTATCTTTCTCCTGAGTCTCAGGAGTCCTTCACCTAAACCTTCCATAATAAGTTTTGTATGACCCCAAAATGCATTTCACTTAGCCTCTTATGAAAAGTCTTACCTCCCTTGAGGCAATAACTTGCCTTCAGTTTGCTGGACTTTCCAGGGAGAGCTTCTTTCCTTGGCTGACCCTTGCTTGTTTGCAAGAGGATGCTGGTCTAATTGTTTTCCTTGGTCTTCAGAGAAACTATGTGCTTGATGTGCTCCAGCTGTACTGATGAAGTTACTGGTTTTCTTCGATCCCCAGTCAGTGTTTGCTCTGATGTGCCTTATGATGTAGCCTGATAACCTTGGGACAAAAGGGGCTGTTAGTGTTATAGAAGGAAGGGCTGGGTTGATGGTGTCTACATGTAAAGTCCTGCTCCAGAGCAATGCCTCATCTTCAGCTCAGTAGCAGGGCTGCTGTAAGTGACCATGAGAAGGAAGGACAGTGGTTTTAGGCTTCATTGCTCTTCCCTTGCTTCACTTAAGCTTAAGTTTACCAAACTTGAGCCCACTAAGACAAAATACTGTTGGAAAGATGATTTCTGCAAGAGCATTAGTGTCTAGAAGCTCATAACTAGTCTCAAATGATGAAGTGACATCTGGTTCTGTCCATTTTTTCTGACTTTTTGGGTGGACAAGTTCAAGTTCATTTGACAGATGTGATGTGGCTCAGTGAAGTTAAGCCCTGATGAATAATATCTATTTTAATGGTCCATATAGCACTATATCTGACTCCAGCAGTGGTCTAAGGGTATGCTTGGGGGGGAGGAGGTGATTTACCTTGAGTGCTCTATCCCCTATTTTTCAGTGCAGAGAAATTCCTGATCTGGGAATGGGTTCTGTCTATTTAGATTACTTATTATTTTCTCTTTACATAATTCCTAGAAGAAACTTGTTAACACCAACATCCATCTGCCCAAGAAAGAATACTTTGTCTCTTAAACCTGAACATCCCACCCATTTGGCTGAATGCTTTTTTTAATACAACTTTTCTTGTTTTCCTCATCTTGTCATAAGACTACTGCAGAGTTGAAAGCTAGTCAGAAAATACAAGTCCTGAGGCCTTTTATGCTGCTTCCAAGAATTGACTTGCGAAGGTAGCGGCCTGCTAATGTGGATATTCTGCTCCACAGACTACCAGGGTACCCTGTGTTGCACAGAAGTCACAAGGCTGCCTTTTTTTTCAGGTGTCTTCCACTTTCTTAACATGAAACTACTTTTTAACTGGAGCTGTCAGAAGGAGGAAGATAAATAAGGCTGTGGTTAGTTCTTGGGACCAAATTTGGAAAGGCACATCCAGGCTTCCCAGCAGGAGATGAATGGGTACTGACATACACCTGCAGACAAAGTATTGCACAAAAGATGCTGATTACAAGGTGCTTTTCACTTAAGATATCTCAGATTTGAAGGGAAAGAAAAATGTGTGGGAAAACTTGTCAGGTATGGTGCAGCAAAATTCTTTAAAATAAGAACAAGAAGCCTGTCTTGGTGGACAAGTTGACAAAATGTTCTTGTGTCAAATCAGTTCTTCATAGTGTTATAACATCCTGGAGGATGAAATGATCTCATCTTTCATATGAGAAGTGTCTCCAGAGCAACATTGCTGACTTTGAAATTGTACCTTGAATTTATATCCCTACCATGCAGCATGCCAGCTGAAACGCTTTGAGTCCAGGCCAGTAGTGACTGGTCCCTACAATTATGGCTTTGAAACATCTTAATTTCCTTGTACTTCTGGGCACATCTGTATATTGCTCTTTAGGACTTGCCCCTTTCTCTGACTAGTGCTGACGACTTGGCATATTGAAGGACCTGCATTTGGCATCTGGTTCTGTGCCAGGCATCATGGTGGCTTCTACTTTGCACACCCCAAATGGCTGCTTGTCCTCCACATATACTCAGTGTGCTGTTTCCTTTCCTGGCTCCAGCTGCTGCATTGCATTGATCCCTCTGGCCAACTAGGCTGCCAGGTCTAAGGACCCTGCTGCTGAAATGCCTGGGGACCATCCTGAAGGGAGAAGGGAACTGCTGAGCTGTTCCTTCTTTTTTCTCTTCTGTGAAAGCAGCAGCAGGCTGCAAGGAGAGTCTGCGAGGTGCTTTAATGTTACCCTGTGAAGTAGCCAGGTCAGACAACCTGGTGTTGGTTCTGAAGGGGTAAGTGCAACCTTGCCTGGCTTAGTGCTCCAGAGCTCTTGAGGTCTGTTTTAGTTGGTCAGCAGTATAGCTCTGAGTGTTAGACCTCTCTGGAGCTACAGACAGCTCTTCCCCCTGTCATCCTGGAACTGCTGGCTGGGTTCTGAGGAAAGCTAAAGTTAGGCATTTAAAGGCATGCTTTTTACAAGTCATTTCTGTCACTTAATAAGAAAAGATGTTTCTTCTGTTCATTCTCAGAACTGTTGTTGGGGCAGAGCTGGAGGAAGGAAATTTGAAGATCTGATCCTTTTGAACTATAACACTTCTGAGATGTATAGAAAGCCCTTTTTTGTGCTTTGTGGCTTTTTTCTAAATGGCAGAGCAGAACTGTTGTCAGAAATACTAGGTTATGGATATATGTAACATGGTAGAAATCATAAATAACAGGCTGTTTCAAGGAGCAGCCTGTTTTCCTGAGGTCTTTTAAGTCAAAGTTGGGAAAATAAGTGGGGAACTTCTTTTATTTCCTTAGCCTTAATCTTTTCAGGCCACTTTTTATGTGAAATACTTGCTTCTAAGACCAACATGGGGTTTGAGTTGCTCATCCAGTTTACTGCTGATTACTCTCATATATGCTGATTCTAAGGTGGCCTAAATTATTCTTCCCTGTCCCTCCCTCTCTTTGAGAAGTCATGGAGAAGGGTACGTGAAGTTAATCAAAACAATGACTGACATGCAGCTGAGCCTTCTGCCTTGGAAAACAAATGAAAATATTTCCTGGGAGACCCTTTGAAAAGCTCTGATAGCTTGTCAGTCCACTTTGTGCACTCCTGAGAGGCATTCTGTGTCTTGGAGAAATCAAATCTGGTAGATGCTCCTGTTGCCATAGTGACAATCTTTTTTTAATAACTGTAAATAATTGTGCAACTGATCAGCTCATTAGTTGCTATTGCAGAGGCTTGAACTTGCCTCTGTTGCCTTGTCTTGAGGCTTTTCAACACACTAGTGAACAGGAACCGTCTTCAGTGTCTGTTTCTTGTAACGTATCAAGACAGAAACTGTTTTAGTTTTTAAAATGAAGCCTTCCTACGGACTTGCACAGCACAAAAATGAGGTAAGCATTTAGTGGAGAATTTGTGGGGCAAGTTCAACCTGACTAAAGCCCTCCCTGGCAGTTGCAGCCGGGGCTGAACATCTCACTGCAAGCATGGGTGGCACTACCCTATATAGAGTATCTCTTCCTTCTGTATAGCTCCCTGCTCTTATTCCTCCTGACTTCTGCTTGCCAAGAGAAAGCAAGATGAGGCAGGGAAGGTCTTACCATCTCACGATGTGTTAAAATCACAGCTGGCTCAGTTCTATTAAGTTGAATTAAGTGGATTATTCTATATTTATTTCAACCCCATCTCTTCCAGAGCAAATTCCAGTTTGCATACAACATTTTCATGTGGTATTCTTCCTTGTGAAGGTGTAAGAGTATTAACCTAGTATATGAACAAAAGACTGGAGAACAAAAAAGTTTTAAATCTGCATAATGCTTTTATAGTAGTGCAAGAACTAAATCTAGACCAGCTGTGGTCTGGACTGGAGAAGAGCTCTCTAGTGCAAAGGCTTATACGGGAATGAATTAAATTATCCAGTGTCTAGTGTAAATCCTTTTTTTAAAAAAAATATATTTGGAAAGTCAGATGTAGGATCCAAGATTAAAGACTTGAAACTCTGCCCTCTGTTTAACTAATGCTTTTTAAACTTTTTTTTAAACTAATGCTATTTGGGAGCTCTTGTGCCTTTCATGGGAAGCAGCTAATATTATAGACAAGCTTGTATGCTTCATGAACAAATCCCACTTCTAATCAGTGAAAGATATGACCAGTGAACAGGAGAAACGTGAGATTCAGAGGAAATCTTTTTACCTGGATGTTCTGAGAAGGCAGCCACTATTTGTCATCCTTGACCAAATTGCATCTTTTGATTTGTTTTGCAAACCAAAACCTTTCTAATGTGTATGCTTCTGCCTTTTTTTCTTTAGCTTGGCAATGTTCCTGTTGTGTCTTGGAGAACATCTTCCAGTTCCCTCCAGACACAAAGACATGAGTCAAGCTAAGAAAATATGCATGCATTTTCACAAAACTTCTATGATAACAATTTGGAGAGGTCCTTCTGTTAAGAAAATGCACCCAGGAATTGAGCCAAGTTCTTGTGAGCCCTTAGCTAATGTTTTGCTGTTAGGAAAATGCCCCGTCTCTTTTAGTGTCAGAATTGGGAGTTACATTTTAATGTCAAAACTACTTTTTCTACTTAGCTGACCTGCCTCTGTGTATTTTATATAGTAAATTGGTTTAGTCAGAACCAGTCTTTGCTTCTACCAACTGGGAAGGGAATATCAGTTGTCAACTGCTAACATGGTTGTTTTGACTTGTCTTCTAAATGAGTTTGTGTATAAATCCAGAGTACAAAATTTGAATACAGGCCTTAGGCTTTGACTGACAAGGAATAAATTGGAAGGGGAAATTGTGGCTTCTTCTGGAGTCTTAGGGATAGTCATGGGGGCCAGGACTTTGCCACCTGATACCATGGCAGAAATACAATCACAAGGCAAGACCTGCGGCTGGTTTTTTTTGTTGTTTTTACATGTTAGTTATGATTTAAGTGAGATGCTTGGGATATACAAAATGGGGTTGGAGAGAAGATAAATCATTGCTCACATTGATTTCCTTAGAGATGACTTCTGTAAGTATCTCCTCCCTCATGTCTTTCCCTTTCTTCTCTCTTGCCCCCTTGAAAATAAGACTAGATGTAAGGAGAAGCTTGCATTTGTCTTGAGTGAGGAGAAAATTCCTCAGCAGGAAAATAAGACTAAAGTGACTCTAAAAAGTTAGTGTTGAACCTGTCTTAGGTAGTCTTATCAGCTGCTGAAATAAAGGAAAAGACACAAAAACATAGGGTGCTATCTACATGATAGCTGCTCCTTGCATCTCAATATAAATGTTAAGTAATAGCTAATACCTTGTTTTGGGGAACTAGATGATACAGCAGTCCATTAGCTTCTCCCTCTCCCTGAGCTGGGTTGAGATCCCCCTGTTCCCCTTGTAGGTGGCCTGGGGCTCTGTTGCTGCCAATCTTTCCCAATGAACCGTGGGTATGAAAACAGTAATGTTGTCTCCCATGCAAACCCTGGCCTGCCTCCTCTAGTCACAATAATGCATGCTGGGGTAAAAATCAGATTACTTTCCCCATGTGGAAAGTGTGCCTCTTAAATTGCCATATCCACCATGGACTGTAATAAGGCAGTATTATAAAGCAATTATTTATTTTGCAAAATGTAACAATTAAAGCACCAGATTTGCAACTTTGTCATTATCTTTGTGGGCAAATTTATCTTTTAAGCCTGAAGTGAGCATTTTAAAACCATTTTGATAGCCAAATAAACAAGTCATTGGAATGCTTCTTCATTCCAATATATAGATTTCAAAGATTTTATTTCTCATTGAATGCTTCGATTATTCATGAAACTGTAGTCTGCCAGTATGGAGTTTATGGTGTGGGAGGGAAGGGAGAGTTAAGTAGATAGTCCCTGGGGTTTGGGTTCTACACAGGAAAATAGATGTCCCTTGTTCTTTGCCATTATTTGATTTAAGTAGCAGACAGAAAGTGTTTTTCCTCCATCTAGACCCCTTCACTCTGCCCCAGTTTCCTTGACTATGCAAGTCAGACTAAGAAAACATCTCACCTTGGTAATATGCAGTGTAATAGATTTACAAATTTATTCAGTTCTACCAGTAATGACTCTTCTCAGGGTTTAGGGTACCCTAGTAATAGAGGTGGGAAAATGTTAGGCTTTCCCTGGCTGAAGTAAGAATTGTCCTGGCTGCTAAAGCTAATTTCTTCCCTGATGTTAGTGATGGAAGGGAACAGATCAGGTAGACTAATGCCTTTACCATGTCCTTTAGGCTGTATCAGGAGCAGTGTGGGCTCAAGGATTGCGTATTGCTGGGAGGAAAAAGAAAGAATGACTGTAGTGAATCTTGTGCTAGAGAACAAGCAGAGAAAGATAAGAGAGCATGCAGATGTCTCATCAAGGCTTATGTGTGTTCCATGGATGGCTTATTTACCCTTGACTTTGCCGAAAGAAAGTACAGATGCAGTCTATTGCTTTCACTGTACTTGGCTTTAAAATAATGGTAATCATATGCTTTAGTGTTTTACTGAATGAAGGCCTGTGTAAGGCTGACAAATAGCTGTCTGAATCAGGCTGCTGAGTACAAGCAGGGAACAAACTGTACAGGGGGATTCAGATGTCCCACCACCTTGCTTTTAAAGGATCTAGATCTGCTACTTGGACCTGGATAGGAAGATACTTGCACAAATGTGTTCCTGTGGGATAGAAGTGCTCAGCTCTAGCCTGGGAGTCTTTGTAAGGTTTTGCCATGTTGCCCCTGTTGCTGCCTTCTTTAGTTGTTCTAAGGCAACAATTGGCATTGCAGACTGGCAATTGGACCAAATCTACCTGAACTTCTCTTCATGGCTTGCTTTGCCTGAGACTTCATCTGCTGGCCTGGCTTAAAGATTTCATACAAGTTCTTTTATCTCCTGATGCTTTAAAAAGGGGGAACATATCTGAGCAGTCTCTTGCTTACAGACAATTGTTTGAGAAGATCTTGGAGCTTCAAGCTCTGATCTTTCTACACGGATATATATCAGCAAAGATTGTCATAGGAGAGAGAATCTGCTGTAGGAAGCAAGAAAATCTAGATTAAAAAAATGGTTCTGTGTCCTGAGCCCATGAAACTGCCACTGTTGCACAGCTCCCTTCTGTAGCTCTCCTAGATGATGTCAGTATTATTCAAATAAAAACCAAACTACTGTAAAGGAACCTCCTCCTATGAATTCTGGAGCTCTTACCTCTGAACCTTTGAGCAGCTTGTTCTACTGAAAGCAAGTAGCTAAGCAGCACTTCTGGATGCCTAGTGAGTGCCTCATGGAGTCTTCTAGTGACAACAGGACGAAGGAGAAAAACAAAACAATATTGAAAATAAATGACTGAGCTGTCTCCCTTCCTGGTGTTGAAAGCTGCACTCGAACAATAGCATGAAGAAACAGATATTGGGTTAAAAACTGCTGTCTTGTAATCTAGGAGAGCTGGGTTGGATACTATGCTCTGCTAGTGACTTCTTGTGTGCCCTTGGTTAAGGCTGTGTCTGACCCCAGAGCCCAAAAGTTGCATTATGGCTGGAATAGACCTGAACTGGTCTTAAATTGTCTCACTCCAGTGTTTAATAGATAATGCAGTTGCAACAGTATGGCAGACATCCTGTGTTGCATGCTGTGCTTTCACAGCTACCATGCATGGTACCTCTCAGACCTGGCTTGCCCCTGAGTGTGCTTCAGTTGTACTGCAGGTATGCTGTCAATCACTGAATGTCACTAAGACATCCCTGTCTATAAATGGGGCATGATTAAGCTTTCTGTTCTGCAATGTCTCACTCTCTCAGTGCAGAGATTGTTTTTCTTCATGTGTGTGCACATGTGTAGACAATTGCATGTTTGAGACCCAAAGTATCTGAGTACCTCTGCAATGTGCAATACCTCAGAAAGAAGAATTATAGTTTTGTTTAAGGGTTTAAAACAAGAGTTTGCAAGGTATTTACTTTGAAAGCTACTAACTGAAAAGAATTTCTGGTGTTTCTCTAACAGGCAGATGTACTACTACTCCTGGTAGAGGAGAGCTTGGAACTTGTCTGATCAGTTTTCCTTCAAAAATCCTTTGTGGGTTTATGTGGTGGCAAGGGGAAAAAGCATCTTATAGTTAATGCAAGTTAATGACAGTGATGTTAGCTAGGAGCACACGTATAGGAATGTCTTTCTAATATAGAAAGGCTTTGGGTATGTTTTCTATCTACCTACATCTTCCCATGCTACAGGTGTCAGTCATCCTTAGATGTAACATAAGATTGCCAGTCTATATTTAAGAGCTTATCAGGTTTGAGCTCAGTTGCACAGCTACAATAATTGTACTCTAACTTCTGCAACAGTATTTTAGCATAGAAGGGAGATTGCTTGAATGAAAAAAATTTAGGAAAATGAAGAATTTGGCTGGGTTTGTTGTTTGGTTTTTTTTGCAACTCTGGCTTTTGAAAGCTACAGAAATTGTGCTCCAAGCTGGAAAAAAAGAATATTCTTTGAGCTTTTCCCCACTGTTTTTAGAAACCTATTATGAAGAATAAAAGAAGTCATAAAAGCATACATACAAAAGATGACTGTATGAACTTGGAATCCCGGGGCCTATCCTCTGAGTCTAAAAAGTTTTGTAGTGGACAGTGTTGCAAGGCCTAATTGCTTTCAGCTAAGCAGGAGACATAACTGCTAATCATTAAATTGAAATGTTTATACTAAAACCTTACTATTTATTGTTCTAGTAGTAGTAATTGCAGAACTTCAGGACACTTTTCTGACAAATTACTACCAGTAGGACTGTAAGAGCCCAAACTGGCCAACATAAGTCCTTAGGAAACATTCTTCCTGTTGGCTTCACTCAAGCAATGACAGAAAAAGCAATCATAATTTTCAGCAGTAGCCAGTTTTAATGTTGCACTAGTTCAGTTTCAATTGGCCTTAGTGTTAAATGCAAGAGCTGTTTTTTCTAGAGGTCTTTCCTTTTGAGAGCACTGAACTCTTAAATGTTACCATCTGCAGTTGTGTTCATGTTCACGCTTGTTATTGCTAGCAGTATCTCAATCTAAGCTTCAGGGGTTTTATTCTCAAACTCAGTAGTCCTTTGTGCCACAACTGAATTTTTACTACAAGGTTCATACATACAACTCCTGTGTAAATGAGAACTGAAGTATATTGCTGTTCTGTTGCTAAGCTTGGGGACTACAGTCCCCATAACTGATATGTTATGATGCATGTTCTTCTAAGCTCTGCTCTTGTAACAAGCTGGACTCAACTGGTGTGCTTATGAGGTGTTTTTGGCCAGGTGCACATCATCATCTTGGACCTTACTGGATATCACATTTTTTAGGAGGCCTTTCTGAAGCTCTTGCCTGCAGTTCCTACCTACTGTTAGCAAAAGACTGATTCAGTGAAAAGACCCTTGCATTCCTGTGAGGTGTTTTTCACAGCTTGGGAGGTTGGAGGAATTAGATGTGGTGTTTCCCAGTGAATCTGAAATAGGTTGAGGGGGGTGGGAAGGAGGTGTAGGTAGTGTTGACAAGTAGGAGCTGGGGGACTAAAAAAAAGACTGGAAAAGTACAAAAAATAGAGAAATTACTTAGCAGAATATAAAAAAATAAGGTAATTACTGGTGATACATAAGGTGAAGGACAAGATGACTTGCAAATGGAACTTGGTAACATTAAGAATCTACTATTCCCTGGGAATGAAGTATGTCCTTTGGATATTAAGAACACTTAAAAAAAAAAAGCAGGAGGAGGGAGAATGAAAAAAGGAGTGAATTAAAAAGCTATAAAATGCTCTTCATGGTGTAATCCTCAGTTACGGATATTCAAAGTTCATGTCCATCAGGTTATACAGACTAGCACGAGGTGTTTGTCTATGAAATTGATGTGCCTCAACTGACTCACTTTAGCAGGTCAAAAGCTATTTAATTTTGTGGGATTAATAAATTAGAGCTGGAGTTTACTCTTTGAGTTGAAAATGATATGCCTTATAGAAAAGATGAGCAAAATAGCTGGTGCTACATAGTCTCCTGCTATCAACAGAAGAGAGAGATTCAGTCACACTTTATTGAAAGGTCTTGACTTCCAGCATGAAAAGGAATGAGGAGCCACCTTGCATGTAAAGCAGGATGTGCAGGAGAAAAAAACTGGGTCACAGAAAAGTAAGTTGATCATCAGGTCTATGCCCAAGTTAGGGTGACCTGACTGCATAAATATAAAATGAAAGAGATACTGAGAGTAGAAGATCAGTTACCTGAACCAATGTTTATGCTCCACACAGAGCTTTATGGTTGCACAGTTTTAATGCTCTTGATTTGAAAAAACTGAATGCTCAAAGCTAAATGTCTGTTACTTGCATTCACTAGATCATAAAGACCAATCTGAAGTTAGTTGTTTGATATGTGGAGAACTAATCACCTAAGGTTTTATTTAGAAATGGTTTTAGGAAGTAGCTAATAAGTAATGGTGTCATCTAGAGTTCTTTAAGACTGATAACTATTTT
>VZTU01029281.1:54086-68156 GCA_013400835.1 Zapornia atra | reverse complement strand
ATGTAGTTGAACTTGTCTTCTATACTGGAAGAAGTGAAAATCACCTTCTAAAAGTGTGTGTTAACTTTTGATTCTTGAGGCAGGCTCTTGATATGGTCACTTACAGCACTGGGAACTGAGCATTTAACTATCCATAACCTGAAATAGTTGAGAGGATTAGTGGCCACTTCCTTCTGACTAGCATGAGGATGGGGAATTGACTTTACAAGTTAAACTGATGCCTTTTAACAGGAGCCCATATTTTGGCAGGAAAAAAACAAATCACTGCTGCATTTGTCAGAACTGACAAGTATTTTGACCTTGCAGCAACTTGGGAAAAGAAGGCAGATGTTCCTTGGCAGGACTCTATATTGGAACCTGACAAGTTCTCTACCTCCACTGAACTGGAGTCCAATTCCCAGTGATATTTAAGGCATGTTGAGTTTTGGATGTACTGGTCTACAATCCTGTAGCTGTTTATTGTTGGGTTTATAATAAAAGTAACAGGACTAAACTAGGGTGTGTTAGCTGTTTCTGGAGGAGAGTTACATGGGAGCAGGACTACCTGATTATCTCGCAGTTGCTCTGCTTCCCAGTGAAGTACAGTTGGCTTCCTGAACTGACACCTTGAAACTGCTACCTGTACAGCTGATTGCCCTGACAAGAGTGAAATGATGAGCAAATGATGTCTTTTAAAAGGTTTCTGTCACAGCAGTTATGTTGGAATGGAAAGGTAGTACACTCCTATCAACTCAGTTGAGGTGCAAACTCCTAAATGGCCATTACAGATTGGCATGTCTTAGACCTGCTTACGTTACCTTCTGTTGTACTGGAGGAGGAGGAGGATGCTGTTGGGATTGGCAAAGTGGCTGGAAGGTGTTAATATAAGGATTAAGACTTTTATTTAATATGTCTGAACTTGATCTTCCTCAAATCTTGGTTACTTGAAAAATGTGAATATTAGCTTTGGATTGTATTTGGAAACAATTTTTTTTCTGACTGAAATTTATTTGTGAATTTGCCTGCCTTTTAAAAAAAAGTTCTTAATTATTAGAAAAATAAGAAATCAAACACATGCTGCTGTAATTGCAAAGAGTGAGCTGAAATTATTTAAATGTTAGACCCTCTTTCTGTCATTGATCCATGAAGCATTTTAGCAAACAGATAACTCAGTTCAACAAACCTGTGATCCTGTAACACCAAGGCTTTGTAAAAGTCATATACGAGTCCATCTGTGCAAGGCTCTGTGCACTCTTTCTGTCCTGAGGTTGCTCTCCCCACACCAAACAATCTGTCATTACGAATTAGAGTAAACTAACTTTTCTCTTCCTTGTGAAACTCTTGCAGCCCATAACCAGAACTGCTGTGCTCAGTCTCATCCTTTGGGGAAGTGTGCTGCTGTCCTTGTGTCTGAAAAGGGTTGTTCTTTGTGAGCCTTTTGATGCTTTACAGCCTGTGCTTTAAGAAATGCTGCTTTACCCAGTGCAGTTCAGTTGGGTTCATATTGTTCTACCTCAAGGTTTTATCCTTTGTATATTGCTACTTTTCCTCCCTCTTATGGAATTAATAAATCTTCACCTTATTTAAATGCTGTATTTGGAAACTTTGTCATGCAGAAGTGATGCAGTTCTGTGGTTTTCTGGATGGGAAATGCTGTGGAGAAGAGAACCATAGGGAAAAAGCTAACTACTACCCCAAATAAAACCATAATCTTTACTGTACTCCCATTCTTCATCCAAACAATAACATGTTGTATTCCAGAGCTGCAGGAAATGAAGCTTTCATTAGCTCCTTCTGTTTTGGACTTCTGAGACAAAGCAATTTCTAGTTGGTAGCTTTATCCTCTAGCAAAATGTAGGTCTATAGGATGCTTTTGTGCAGCAGGACTAATATGGTAAACTTGTATTCAGAAGGGGACATTTGCTCTGAATTGCCTGGAAACAGAAAGCAGCTGCCTTGAACCTATTCCAGTACTCATAGTTGGTAGAATTTAATCCTTGATTGTGTCTCTATGGCCAGCAGAGAGGACCACTACTTCTCTTGAATCTTTTTCTCTAAAGTACAGTCCAGTCCTCTCTCTGTAGCAGGATGGTATGCAAAGAAGGTCCAGTAACTCTTCCTACCTCAATCTTTCAGTTTTGAAGTGACAAACTCTCCTTCCAGTGAAATTCTCATGCCTGACAGCAAACTCTTCACCTTGGACCCATGTTTCTGCTTCCCAGTGCATGATGGTTGGTATGACAATTTTTCTGATTTAAAAAAAAGAGGGTGGGAAAAGCAACCGCCAATGCTCTATTGCAGCTTTTGGCTGTGATGCCCCTATTCAGGGATGCAATCTATAAGCAACTCCTGTTATGAGATCAAAGAAGCTGTTTAAAACTTTCCTTGACTAGATCAAGCCTGACTGTCTGCTGTTTCTTTCTTTAATTACCACATATTTTAAAGTGAGGAAAAGTGCAGTCCCTTGAGAACTTAAAAAACACAAATAAAAATATCTGAGAAATTGCTCTACTAATCTCATACTGATCTCTTGCTCTCTGAGTAGAGAAAGCTTTTTTCCTGCCCCTTATGTGTGGGAATAAGAGTATGAAAATAAGTCCAGGTACTTGATGTCAATTATAGTGATACTATTTAAATGCAAATTTTGTTTTGGTCAGGCTGATCCAATAAGATGAATAGAGGGCATTTATGTAAATAAGCATATTGTAATAAGACAATGAAGTATTTGTAATTTTGGTTGTTAGCATTTTCCTCTTTCCCAAAGGATGAGTTGGCTAGGTTTTTAGAAACACAGGGAGGGATGGGAGTGGCACTTGACATTCAGTGTTGTGGGATAAAATTGTATGAAGCCATAGACTGCAGACTGAAACAGATCAGGTTCATTAGGTGCCCAACAAAAGAGAGGACTTGCAATTTTTCATTAGCATCATGCTAATAGAAAACTGTAGGGAGGCAATCTAGTGTCAACCTTTGGGGACATGATTTTTAGAATATGATAACCTTTCTTTTTTTTTTTTTGGAGGTGGCTTTTTTCATCCTCTTTGCAAACTTATTTGTAACACACCCACCAACACTGCCATATGAATGAAATCATTCTTATACATGTGTATACAAAGCAACTTATTTTCATACTGGTAGCTAAAATTAGTTAAATCCTGCACCACTAACACAAAGATCAAGAAACTTCAAATGTTGAAATCTATCTTATTTAGATGTAAAACCTAAGCAAAGCTTCTAGGCTCCCCCTATATTCAATGAAGGTTACCTGACACCTCCAGGAGGACTTAAAGGGAACAAAAACATATCTGGAAAGCAATTTTCTATAAGCTATGAAAAGAATCCAGGTAAATTACTTATATACTTATCAAATTAATCTGGGAAGATGAATCGTACACTAAAGGACTGAATAGTATTTCTCATTGCCCTAAAAGTCTATGTACCAAGTTGGGTTACATAGGCTTGCAGTGGTAGCATTCTTTGGGATTCAGTAGTTCTACAGTGGAATGCCCTTTGAAATTAATAACTAGAGACCTCTTTAGGAGAAATAAAATTATTCTATCCTTTATCTCACTCTAAGCTTTGCTGAACCCCCCAAGTCAAGACAGGAGGTTAACAGGCTGTTGGTATCTTACTAAATACTAGGCTTAAACGACACTGAAAGGAGTCACCAATATAATTTTTTGTGGTTACCCCAAGGTGTATCACATAACTCAATATGCATTGCTTTTTAAAAAAAAAGTCAGTCTGTTCTAAACCTTTACTGTATTGCAGCACACTGAGGAGGGAAAAAGGTAATCAAATGCTCCTTACTTAGAATCAGTTGTGACTTGTTCTCAAATATTTGCAAGAAATATGATGAAATTTTGAATATCACTACTCCAAAATGCAAAGCTCCTGGAAACTTGCAATTTGCTTGAATCTTTATATCAAGATAGTTTCAGGTTGTGCAGCCTGCAATTATCTTATAAAATCTGCAAAAGACATTGCAAATGGGAGCAATATTAATAATTTGATGTAACTACAACACTGATTAGTTAGCAATGTAACTAATACTTAGTCGCTGTACTTAAAAACAGAAGAAAGTAAGAACATGTAATGTAACTTGTTTTAAGGTAGCTTTTTTTTCCCCCCCCACAGTCCTAAAAGCAAGATACTCACTTTCTATTTTCTAAGAAGTACTGATATTTCTAGAAAATCACTGAGCCAGGTTCATCTAGTGTAGCAGACACCCCAAGTAAGAAAGAGCATGCAGTCTGAATGCTTTCAGTGAGGCTTGTCCTAAGCTTCTTGCATGGAGAGCTGTGGCTATCTAGGATCTGGCTTTACAGTCAGCAGTGAGGTATTGCAAGGCATGAGTCAAATACACTGTGGCACTGATAGCCAGCTACTGTGAAAGTGCCACCTTCCTGTCTGGTTTAACAGTGCCCCTGGGTAACCTATCAAGCTGAGGATAGAACCATTGAACTCTAGGTCTCTAGCCATATTATTTATGGATTATATTGAATTTGTGATGATGATGATCAACTAGTAAAAACTAGACTCGTGTTTCTTAATGCTTATGTACAATGGTTGTTGGAACATTGAAAAAGTAAGGCAGGACTTTGCTTTCTTACAGTGACCCTCTGTACAATATGACATTCTCTGGATTGATCTCCCATACAGGAAGAGTTTATATTAGGACTTGATGTTTTAAAGATTCTGGATGACATGTAGTGGTGAGACTAAGACTGCTTTATTCTAGGTGGAAAACTGGCTATAGGAGTCATTCCTGGAGGTACAAGGCCATGTGCTGGATTAAAAATGTCCATTAATTTTAGGACCTGATGGGTTTGGTACAGCTTTGATTGCTAGGTTTGGATGTTCCATGTGGCTATGCTAGCATGTAAAGCCTCTTTCTTATTTCATCTGCTTAGTAGGTAAAGGACAGCTTTTTAAAAAAAGCTCTACTTAAAATGAGAACATAATGTGTTTTTCTTTCTAACCCCTTAAAGAAAATTCTAAGAGAATTGAATAAGCTTTAAAATTCTGAAACTTCCTACTGCTTTTTCTGAAAGGGACTGTCTGATAGAATTTGCTGAAGTAGTAAAGAGTAAATTTTCCTATAACTTGGTTATAAAAGCCTGTGGATGGTTCAGGAGAGCTACAAAAGGGAAGTAATTTCTTCTAAACTATATAGAGATTTAGAATAATTGTTATACAGTCCTATTGTGTTATGTTCTATCTGAATTTTCTGCAAGGGTATGCCGAACAAATAACTTGCAGAAAATAATCCATCTGGCAGTCCTGGCTCTCCTCTTCTGTTACTGGAACATCCACAGCCATGTCACAACTTTTTCAAACTAATTACTACAACTGCACTATGAATGTTCATAGCTAATTGAGAGTCTCTATAATAGCGCAAGGGTATTCTAGTTCGGTCATCTCGTTGATATTTCAAATGTGCCTGGTAAGTCTCAATTGTACAAAAGCCTGTGGAAAAAGAACATGGTGGGAAGATGATCCTCTCAGAACCAAGTTCTTTGAGGAAGCTCTTTCTGATATTTACTGGCTGCTGCTTCAAGGTAACCTAAAGAAGCTATGGTCTGTTTCTCATATGACCTTGCTTAGTTTATTTGTCCTTGAAGTGAGAGTGGAGAATAAGTGAAGTGGGAATTGAAACCTTCACTTATTTTCTTTTTTCCTTTTCTCCAAGTGGAGGTAGTGGCCACAAAAATATCCTTAAAGTACTAAGTCTGAGGGTCTTTAATACTTTTATCACTTCGGTTAACAAGCTGAAAAAAAGGTAAGCCTGTCCTCTATGCTGTTTAAAGAAAGATTATCCTGTCAAGTTTTAAAGATGTGCTTTACTTGGATCAAAAAATGGTATTGAAAAGATAACCAGAGGCAGACAAGTTATGAAACCACTACAAAAGTGGTGGGGAGATGGAAGGGAACCAAGTTGGGAGATGTGATGGAACAGTTGAACACAGCTGTTTGCTTATGATAAATGTTATTTGCCTTCCTGTCTAAGTCCAAGTGGCTTCTACTGACTTGTAGAGAGTTTATATGTATCCATAGACCAGTGTGTTACAGCTACCAAAAGAATATTGGCTCCCATAAAAGCATTTCGGTATGTTTGGAAGCTGTATGAAGCCAAAAATGGGGGAGGGAGGGGACCTTAAAAGGAGTCCTACCTTTCCATAGGGCCTTAATGAGGCATAAACTTGAGAAACAGTGCAAGTGGAAGAACTGCAGAGCTGTCAGCCCTCCTGAAAATCACTCTAATAAAAGGCTGAATAAATGACTATTTTTCCACAGCTGAGGCTTCCCTGATGTTATATAACTTGGTTACAATTTTGTTCTAGCAGTTTAGCTAATTTGCTCATTCCCTTCTGAAGATGTTTATGTGGGTTATGAACTTAGTTTTGATGTTTCTTTCTGTTTCTTACTTTTTCCTACTGCACAGTTTTTATCTATCTTATTTTACCAATAGTAAATAAAATGATGCTTTTATTAAAGGACTAATTCCAATCAAGCCAGGAGATGCAAAGAGGACCCTTAAAATCATTGTTTTTCATCGAAGGCCAAACTGGTGTGAATGTGGTGTGGTTTAACCTGATTTGTCAACTAAGCATCATAAAGATGTTTGCTCAGTTCCCCACCACATGGGAACTGGAAGAGTGCAAGTGAGAACTCATGAGTTGAGATAGACAGTTTAATAAAAGCCACACATGCAAGCAAAACAAAATGAGGAATTCATTCACCATTTCCCATCTCCAGAAAATCAGGGCTCAATTGTGCATAACAGTTACTTGAGAAGATGAATTCTGTTACTCCAAATGCCATTCCCCTCCTCCCCTCAGCTTTATATGCTGAGCATGACATCATATGGTATAGAATATCCCTTTGGTCAATTGGGGTCAGCTGTCATGTCTGTGGCCTCTCCCTAACTCCTTCTGCAGACTACTTGCTGGTGGCAGTGTGAGAGGCAGAAAAGGAATGAATTAACTATGTAAACATTGTTCAGCAGCAGTGAAAACATCTCTGTATTCTGTGACTATCCACACTGGTTTGAGTGCAAATCCAAAACTTACCCTCATACTAGCTCCTATGAAGAAAACTAACTGTATCCCAGCCAAAACAAGCACAGTGTCTTTGGAGAAGAGGTGTATATGAGTTTAAAGTTTAAAACTGGTCTAAAAGACAGCTAGCTATATGACATTTTGCTGCTTTCTAATTCTGTAGCATGTCAAAGTATGGTTCTGCAATGATTCAAAACAAATTTTTCTTTAAAAAAAGCCCACATTTCTCCAAGACCATTGATAAGGTTACTAACTGCTATCTCCATAGCTGCTTGGACTTGCATTGAGGACTGCATAGAACAAAGCCAGTGAATTTAGCTTTTGCCACTGTCAGTGGCAGTACTAATCAGCTGGTTGTAATAACAAGGACTAAGGAAAGTTTTTTTTTAATGAGCATCGATGTGGTGTAAATGCAAGGGAGGGATGATCTGCAGGTGGTGGCTGGTAATGAATGCATGGTAATGTTAGCTGGCCAAATTGCTTTTCTGGCACTGGTGAGATGGTGCCATATGTTTGCTCTGCATCCTGGCACCAACACTAGCCTGCTGCTTCTCATTCCTGCTTTAGGTCAGCTGGAGTTAGCCTAGGGTTCCCTGCATTGATGTGTTCCCTTCTGTGTGGGGCTTTCAGTACTCTTTCATCCTATAATAATAAGTGAAGGGCTGTGACAACCTTTTTTGGTGATTACCCCCTACCTTCTCCCCCTGCTTTGGCCACATGCGTGCCCCTTGGCTCTGTTAACCCTTACTGTCAGTCTTTTGAACGTATTGTGAGGAAGCTGACGGAAGGAAGCTGTATCTATGGCTTGTGCCACAAGAAGACATATAATTAAGCTTTTCAGTTTGAGAATCAGCAAAGTTAAATAAGACGCTTCCTCTGGAAGTCATGGGTGATGCTACATCTCTGTGCCTGGCACCTGTACCACTGACTGGAGAGGGTGCATCCAGCTCTGCCTACAGTTCCATTTCTGCACTGCTCTTGCCAGCTGCTGCTTTTTGGTTTTGCATCTACTTTAATGCCAAGTACACTTGAAATAATAAAATAGAATTTTTGGTCTAGATTGTACTATTCTGCACAACTGAGGTGCAGGCTTAATGGAAAACTGCTGCTCCTGATTTATTTTTTTAATATGTGTTCTTGCAAAGGCATTGTTTGTACTCATTCATGTTCATATGAAATCACTGTTTGCAAAACAATGTTAAGTCTGCATCAAAACCTTCTACTGAATCACTGGAGCTCACTGGTGGTGGATCTTGATACAGAAATTAGTTCATTGCTGAATTCCTTCCAAATATGCAAGTTTTGCAAATGCAGATTGATCATCTCAGAGACTGTATTTAATTTTTTTAGGAAGGCCTGCTTATTCAGGGGAAGGTAGTGGGTGTTTCTATTAGGAGTTATGTAGTCTTCTACAGTTGTGAATGTTTGTTCTGCGGCACAAGTCTTCTACATCACCTGTCTCTAGCCCATCATATGGTTTAATGTGGATCTGAAACAGAGACAGTTCAACAGTAGATTAGACCTTTTCAATCAAGTTTTGCAGGAAGAGAATGTTAATGAGTCTCTTCACTCAGTTTATTTTCCTGCTAAACTGGAAACAGCTGTGAAGTGTTTGTGTCACAAGAAGTGGGTCCAAGGGAACATTGTTCTTGTATATCATGAGCTTGCAGTCGCAGAGAAACTAAGTTATATCAAACAAGACTGGATAACTTGCAGAACACCAAAGGTCTCATAAAGCTGACAAGAGTAGGTAGTATCAGGATCATTTACCTTGGTTTCTGTGCTGGCATTGGAGCTCTGAAGTGTAATGTTCTCAGGCTTAGTGAACACTGAGTTTCCTTCACCCTCTCTAGGTCTGAAATCTTTTGCATCTTTGTGACCACAAGTTCTTAACTCTGAGTAGTGTCCACAAGGCATGTGATGTGTGGGACTTCCTGGATGTTTTTGAAGCTAGGGAGTTTAAACACTTTCCTACTGCATCATTTCACAGCAACAGATGAGGTGTGTACTGCCTCATCCTATTACTCAGAGCTGTCAGCCCATGCTGCATTTTGTGATTGATGTGTGTTGTGGTTTAACCCCAGCCAGTAACTGATCACCACACAGCTGCTTGCTGAGCTCCCAATACCCAGTCTGCTTCTGAGCAGCTCACTTCCCCAGTTACAGAACATGACACACTATGACAGGGAATATCCCTTGGCCAGGCTGGGTCAGCTGTCCTAGCTGTGATCTCCCAGCTTCTTGTGCATGGGAGCTAAAAAATCCTTGATTTAGTGTAAGCACAACTACGTAGCATAGACTTAACACACTGATTTTTATTTTTTTTTTTAGATTTTTTTTTACCAGCATCACAGAATGGTTTGTGTCAGCAAGTATCTAAAGATTACCCAGTCCCAACCCCCTGCCATGGGCATGGACACCCTCCATTAACCCAGGTTGCCCAAAGCCCCCTCCAACTTGTTCCTGAACACTGATGGGGCAGCCACAGCATCTCTGTATCTCACTCATACAAAATCTAAAGCACAGCACTATACCAGCTCCTAGAAACAAAAATCAACTCTATCTTGCTGAAGCTAGGACAATGTGATAATGCTTTACAGTGATTGTAGTGAAGGTTGAGTCCTTATTATGTCAAAATGTTTGTATCATCTTAACTCTCACTCTTCTGGACTCACACCTTACAGCAGCTGTGTCCTAATATTGCTGTAAAGACTAGATGTAGTCCTTCCTGGGTTGTTAAAACTGATGATTGATCCTGGAGCCAGTCATGATGAGAACAGAACTGTAGAGGAAAAGAGAGGTATTCTTAGAAGCAAAATACCAGGCACTGATCTAGGATATCTGGATTCAGCTTCTAGTTCCTCCAACTTATAACCACTCTATCAATACTGTAGTGGTCTTAACAAAATCATTTGTTTTCCGTAGCTCTGGTGTGCTTTGAGGCTGCAGTAAAAAGTCAAGGAATAAATTTGTGGTAGACTCCATAATAGATGCAAGAAGTTAATAACAAAGTCAAAACTATTGTCATCCTCACTGTAAAGAGTAAAAAGTTGAAATGTTTGGTTTGATGCTTAGACTAGACATGGCAGGTGCACCGAGAGTTGAACAGCAGGCAATGTGATTCTGCAGAAATGAGCCTTCTATTAGCTGATCCATTTGATCAGCAGTTTGCACGCTCATAGTTTAATGTTGCTTCTCTATGTGTTTAGTGTAAACAGCTAGGAACTATTACAGTGTTCCTTCAGCTGAAAGCTACAGAAAACACTTGTGCCAGTTGCTAATTGAAGTAACCTCTTGTATCAAAAAATCCCAACTTAGTAATATTTCTGTTCAGTGCTTCTTCCATGAAGTGACATTTAGTGTGTAAAGATGAAAATAGAAAATAATCAGCCTGGTTTTTTTTCTGCTTGCCAACACTGGATCTCTGTAGTTTATCCTTTACAGATTACTGTCAAAAAGTTATGCCTTATTCTCAGTCTGATAAGCAATGATACAAGCAACTAGTAAAGCTCAGAAATCTAAAAGGTGAGACTTTTGTGACTGTACAGCTAAAGACTGCAGATTTTCCTGTGAAAATCCTTATCTGTATGTTCCAATACACTTAACAACAAAATGCCTTTGGAAGTTGAATTATGGTGATAAGGATGTCACTAATTCCAAGGTGAATTCTGTTTTCTTCTAGCCTATGGTCAAACCAGAGAATATGGGCTTCTAGCTACAAAACTTTTGGGTTTACGATTTACTTTGATATCTAGAGCTGAAAACATTAGAATGACTCTTACAAGTCAAGTGCCTTTTTGTGAGCTTTTGATCACACTTGTCACTAATGATATAGGAATATGAAACTTCCTATCTGATGTCACCTAATGAGATGCAAAGACATTCCAAAGCTTGAGATACCTGACAGTGTTTACTCTTTAAGCAGGTTTCCCATTGAAAGGGTTATCATGAATGCACATCTGACTTGTTGAAGGTTGGGATGAAGATGTTAATGAGTTATTCCTTACACAGAAACTCGAGATTTGGTCACAGTGTTGAAATGCTCCTCATGGTTTGTTAAGGAACGGTTCTGGCAGCAAGCAGACTGCGCAATCCACAGAAAAACTTTCTTGAAAGTCAAGAAAGATTGTTGCTGTGAGGAATGTGCTGGTACAAAACCCCACAGAGGTTATGCCTCAACAAAAAGATATTTCCTGAGGGCTTGCTGTGCTGCTGAATAGAAATTGTGACCAGCAAGACGAGGCGATGTGAAATTAATGGCAAGAGTATAGAAATTGCTTGTTGCTTTCACATGAGTATAGCAAAAATTTCTGTTAAGAGCACTTAATTCTGGTAGTACTGTTATTGAGTAGGTGTAGTAAAATTACCACTTTGCTCAGACTTCCCTCAATCTTCTGGTATGTTTAAAACTGAACACATAGAAAACTTATTGCTAGCAAAAACATATTGCAGCTGTAGCTGGGTACGAGAAATGTGTATTTGTAATGTATTAGGTGGTTGATGGGCTGTGTCAGGATTGTGGGGATAGTAATGCACAGAACTGAGCTTGTATATTAGTTGAACTCAGACTTCAATAAAGATACTCATGAGTAGATATATATGGCATGATTAAAATGTTTATAAGCAAAATTTATTCTATGCTTTTTGACATGTTTCTACAGTTCAGATTTTACGCTAGTCTGTTTTCCAAAGCTGTTGCTTGGCAAAGTGTCTGGGCATTTCATTCATCTTGGGCTTCTGGGTCCACAGAGAAGCTACTGGAAGTAGTTCAGACTGATTTCTGAGAAGTCTCTTATGCTGCTAAAATTCCTGCCTTGTGCATCCTGAGGGAAACAAAGTAAGACCCCAACAATTTCCAAAGCTTAACTTTATTCTTGAAAATGACTGCTGGCTGACTGGAAAGCTACCTGAACCATGGAATATTCCCCCAGCCTGTGGCTGTGTGGGTGGAGGGACTTTGCTATAAAATCACTTACCTTGTGGCATTAGAAAAAAGCCATTGAAGCGTGAGGTATCTGGAAGCTTTGGACAGAATGCATTTGTGTTGCCATTCTGAGGACGGAGAACCACAGAGAAATGTGTTTGGTGAACTTCCATCTGGGACAGATTCAAACAGCTTTCTCCAAAGTGACCTTTAGTTGGGGGTGGGGGCTTGTTTTTTTAAAAGGTATTTGAACAAAACATTTTGGTCATATCAAAATGTGGTGTCCTAATTCACTTCAAATCTAAGCATTTGAAGATGCTTGAAAAGGCAACTAAGAGGAAATGTAGAGCCTATGCAAACTATATTCTTATGAAAAAAGGGCTTCTGGTTCCCATGCCTTCTACCTGAAGAAAATTATTAGCCTTTTCTGTGCCATAACCAGTAGGTGCTATGGAGAGTGTAAATTCACATTGGAACTGAGAACATTCCAGCTATTTGCTGAAGTATTATTATGATAATGCTGCACATTATTGATTCTACTGTGAGAATGCAGGTTAGAGCTGGTTTTCCCACTGCCATGAGAGCAATCACTAGCAAACATAATATGTGTATTAATACACGTATGTGCTTTCCTGAGCACTTTGGTCATAGATGGAAACTAGTGTTTCATTCCTGATCTGATCCTGAATGCTCATATTCTTTTAATAAATTGAATTAGTCCTATCTACTCTAGCTCTCTTCCAAACACATCTAACTGGTGAGAAGCAACTGTACAATTGGACTCTGAGTAGTTTAATTACTAATTTACCTCTCTGCTCTCAAGTGACTTCACAAGTGAGGTGTGACTGACTTGACCCTGATCTGCAACCAGAGCTTGGATAAGGGTTTTGTGTAGTTTTTTTTTTTTTTTTTTTGGCCTAAACTCTGTGCAGTTTCACCAAAACTACAACTTATATTTGGTGTGTTAGTATTGCTATGGAAAAACATGCTAGGATATGTCCACAGATGAGCTGAAATTTCAAGATCTCTAAAGTACTATGAATGGCTTTGGAACTGTGCAGGAAGGAACGGTTAAAGGAAACAAAGCTTCTTGACCTAGAAAGCCAAAGAAAGCATCTGACTTGCTGGATCACATTCTCTCCGTATTATTTTCTTTTTTGGTTGTCCAGTAAAGGTTTTTTAGGCCTATCTTTCTTTCCAGATGTAAGAGACCTACATGAAACTGTGTAGCGCTCTGCAGGTAACATAGCAATCTTGTTCATGATCCTGTGGTCTCCAAGCTTCACTAGCAATGAAGCTTTGATATGTTCCACAGGAATAATGAATGAACAGATAAGGGACTGCCTAGGATCAGTCACCCTCATGTTTAGTGGGAGCAGTCTTGTGAAGTACATTGCTTCCGTGTATCTTGCTGAGAAGTACCAGTAACAGAGGTGGGAGCAGCATGTAGAATCTCCTGCTTGTGGAAGACCCTAATGTGATGACTTAAGTGTAAACCCCTCTTCTGGATAGGATTTTCTTACGACAACAGAAAGGGTAAATGGCGTGAGAATCCTGTGCTGCTTATAGTCAAGATGTCTGGTGGACAACTGGTGTCATTTTCTAGCTGTATCACAGAATCGTAGGGGTTGGAAGGGACCTCGAGAGATCATTGAGTCCAACCCCCCTGCCAAAGCAGCTCCCTATCTCTTATTACATAGATAGGTGTCCAGACAAGACTTGAATATTTCCAGAGAAGGAGACTCCACCACCTCCCTGGGCAGCCTATTCCACTGCTCTGTCACCCTCACTGTGAAAAAGTTCTTCCGCATGTTGGTGCAGAAGAATCCTATGCTCCAGCTTACAGCCATTGCCCCTTGTCCTGTCCCCACAGACCACTGAAAAGGGGCTGGCCAATTCCCCCTGCATCCCATGCCTAAGATATTTATAAACACTAATTAGGTCCCCCCTAAGTCTTCTTTTCTCCAGACTAAACAGTCCCAGCTCACTCATCCTGTCCTCATACCGGAGATGTTCCAGGCCCCTAATCATCTTCATAGCCCTTCTCTGGACTCTCTCCAGGAGGTCCTTGTCTTTTTTATCCCAGGGAGCCCAGAACTGGACACA
>VZTU01029281.1:0-53878 GCA_013400835.1 Zapornia atra | reverse complement strand
TGTCAGCCACCCCTCCCAGCTTTGTATCATTGGCGTACTTGCTGAGGGTGGATGCTATTCCCTCATCAAGGTCGTCAATAAAGATATTAAACAGGCCTGGATCCAACACTGCGTCCTGGGGAACACTGCTAGTCACAGGCCTCCATTCAGATTCTACTCTGCTCATCACAACCCTCTGAGCCCAGTTTGACAGCCAGTTCTCAACCCACCTTACTGTCCACTCATCTATTCCTTGTTCTCTCAGCTTTTCTATCAGGATGTTGTGGGAGACAGTGTCAAAAGCCTTGCTGAAGTCAAGGTAGATTATCTCTGTGTTCAGGACACTGTTCAATAGTGATCTATGTGATCCTCTCCTCACGCCAAGAGGAGATACTGTGCCACTACTGCAGGTAGGAGTCAATGCAGTCCCCTCATAGCTTGCAATAGATGACAGGTAAATGTCATGTTTGATGCCAACAGCCTTATTGCAGGGGACTGATCTGGAAAGATTAGCAGAGCATGTAAGACATGGAGTTGGAGCTTATTAGAGAGTAGAAGTTCTGTTTTGGGAACTGTTTATTATTCTGTGTACAACTGTTGTGCAAGGAGCCCAAAACATTCTGAATCTTTCCTTCAGAGCCTGGTAACTTGAGCACTAATCCTATTTACAGCAGTTTCAACTGTGGAATAGTGGGAACTAATTAGAGTTCAGCAGAATAGGGCTTTGAAATAGGGCTGGAGTATGTGGCTTCCTAATGAAGCTGTGGTATCCATCATGGTCAAAGGACATCAAGTCCTCAACAAACAGCAATTTGCTGGTTTGTGGACTCTAAGCTGCTGCTCACCTACTACTATATTGGTGTCACAGTTAATTTTGCTCAGGTGCATGTGCCTCAAGTCACTAGCTTTTCAGTTATGTGTGACTTGACACACTGCAGGACTTGCAGAAGTGTGGGACATCAAATAGGAAGTTTTTGGGTGGTCAGAATTTTGTGATTTGCAAGTTCTCTGAAAGCAGGTGCACTTGACCTACTGTCAGTCTTTGGAAGAAGGTCAGAAAGGACTAGCCCAGTGTCAGTACTGCTTTACTCTGAAGCTGAAGAAACTTCACCAGGAATATCTAAATCTATGCTTCTATAGGAAATATGAGCCCATCGAAAAATTTTGGTGTAAAGATTGTTATAGCTGAAGAATGAAAGCAGACCTAAGGTGCTTCAGAATTTATTACTTCTATTTCAATTAAGCATCTGTTTTTCTCAAGTCTAAAAACCTTTTGCCTAAAACTCGTGTACCTACTGTAACAGATCAACGTCTGCCTGATTTCATCTGACAGGGCTTTGCTATATATATGTTTGGGGAGGATGGTCCCCCAAGCAAAGAGCACAGGCAAGCAGCTCTCACCTTGAAGCTTTGAACCACATGGTATGTGCTGCATATAATGTCTTTTTATACATTATGTATAAACCGATGGAGTAAGAGCTGTCTGAAATGGTATTGATATGCAGCCTTCCTAGGCTTCTCTGCAAGTTACTGCAAAAGAACTGGATAATGGTGGGAGCTTCAGGTCTTGAGATGTTAAAGCCTCAGTAGCTGTTTGAAGCCACCCCACAGCTGTCAGTACTTGGTTTACAAATTCTTGAGTCTTCACAGGAGATGTTAGATAAAATACTCAGCCATTCCAATCAAACGCTTTCCTCTTGAAAAATGACAATTTAAAACTATTAGAGTATGGATTCCTCAGCTTGGTATGTGTATGGAGTGACCAGCCTGTGAAATCCAAAGGTACACAGCATTCAGGTGCTGTTTGAACAGTCAACACTTGTATTTGCTGCTACTGCCAATGGCTAGACAGAGATCCAGAGTTTTGGAAGCCTGGCTCTAGGCATAAGATTGCTATTATAATTACTTCACTGTCTTTTTGCATGAGGTGTGTGTGCATACCACTAGAGACTCTGACCTTTCCTGCCTATAATTTATTAGAAGTAGAATGCTTGCAATCTGGCTAAGTAATATTCTTAAATGACAAGTAAAGTCCTTAAAAGACAAGAGATACCAAACCAAAACTGTCATCTGCCCAACAAGTTCGGCAGCTGGGTGTAAGTTAAAATGAGAAGGGAACATTAAAGATAACAGGATTCATATTTTTGTCAGATGCTTCTCTTTGCTCCTCTGAAACTTGTTGACCTAAAGCCTGTGGGATTTCCTGCTCCTTAAAGGGGACACTTGCCTCATGCTGTTCTAGCATTGTTCCTTTCTTCCTGGCTGAAGGTTTTTGGTATTACTGTATAACCAGTATATGTTATGAAAGATGCTTTTTAAAGGAGAGCTTCCCCTAACATGGACATCTCTGAAAGCACTGGGGATACATCTATATCTGTCCTTGCTCTTAAGATCCTGTGAGAGCAGAATAAAGGTCAGGGTTCTCTTGGGGGAGTGGGGTGCCCTGAGAAGAGGATGAAAGAGCACTTCCAACTCCTTTATACATAACAGATATTAATTGCATCATGTAATTTACTAGTGGGAAGTGTTTCTTTAATGAAGGTAATGAAATACCCCATAAAGATCAGAGTAGGCATCTGCATGACTGGAATTGGATCTGCTTTCTACTTGTGAGTGGCAGAATACTTCACTGGTTGCTCTCAATCCATGTAAGAAATTATTTTGGGAATTGCATGACACTGATCTCCTAACTAAAGCCAAACTGAAAAATTCTTTGTAGATTTAATAGCAGATTGAGTCTAATATTTAGACTGGGCAATGTCAGAAGATATCTTCCCTGCTGGAAGCACATCCTCAGCCTGTCTGAGAAATCAGTTTTCTCCTAGGATCCCCTTGGCATCACTGAGGCTCTGACAATGCCAAGAGTTTTGATTTGAACCCTATGGTGCCTCCTGTGGGATCAGGGCTTGAAGTTGAGCTTTGCTTTTACTAGTCAGAGTGATTTACTGGGTGAGCAACACCTCGCATCTGTGAAGTGCTGGAGCATTTATCTTTTCAGCTTAATTGTGGTGGTAATGTCATCCAGGAAAAAACACACCACTAAACAGGGCTTATGTTCAGTATGATATTTAATTCAACACCTTAATACTAAAAACATTCTCAGTGACTCTGCTTTGTTAGCTTTCCATATCTTCAAATCTGGTCATATGATACATCTTTGTGTCCTTTGCCCTGCACCTTAATTTCTCTGTTTTGTAATAGCTCTGTGCCTCAGTGCCTGCATCCTGCAAAGTCTTACGATGCAACATAGGCTACTTGCTGGCCTACACGAGCTAATACTTCTGCAGTAGCTTTAGAACATAAAGCTATATCCAATTGTAACTGTCTGGATTGTATAATGGGGTGACATTTAGTACCAGAAAGCCAAACACAGCTTAGTAGAACCAATAGCATACTTGGTTACAATAAACATGCTTTGGGTCTCTTTAGAAAAGCTGAAAATCAATTCTAAGCTTACCTGGTCTTATGGAAAAGCCCAGTAAGAGATGAAATATGTTAATATATAGCGGATTTCGTGCTGTCATGTAAAATTTAATAGACAGTTTGCTGCTAAAACTGAAAATCTCTGGGATATAATTATTCCCTCAATTCTACTTGGTGGTTTAAGGAAAAGTTATAGAAATAAGATTATGCTATCTAAAAAATCTGCAGGTTGTTATAACTGTCCCTTTAGGATCTGTTACACTTCTGTAGTGCCTACTTCTTTTTTTACACTTATTGTAATTTGGAAAGCTTTTCTGCGGAAAGAGAAAATATCTGTTTTAAACAACCTACACTTCCCACTCTTAAACTGCCTAATACTACCAGAAACAGGCTTTTAAATGTCACTGAAAGTCATCATGCTGTTTCTAGCCTTTGTATCTATGTTTGATAAGGCCAGACTATGAGAATGGATGAAAAGTAGAACTTGAACAGTCTGTTCTTATTGTCCAAGCTAAAAGAAGTAACAGGTATGCAACAGGTAAGAACCCCAACACAACCCTGCTCTTAAATATCAAGCTTCCTTGTGCTCCTACAAGGGCTTTGCTTTAATGCTGCTTGTGGTGAAGCTTTGTGCATATTGTAAGCAGTCTGCTTGGGTGAGATGAAGCCCACCCAAACTCAGTGCTGTAAAGATCTATAGGGTGACCTGATTTTGGAGCTCTGTTTTATAGGTGGCTAAAGGAATCTAGAAAACAAGGTTAGATGAACTGCCTAACTTTCAGAGGGGAAACTAATTCTCCTCTGCCTCTTCTGTGCAAAATAGATCAGCTGAGGAGTAGCAAACATACATTGAAATGAGAAGGACTCAAATTCACAGTATAATAGTCAAGACCAACAAGAAACTTGACTGAAAGCTCCCCTTTTTATCTCACTTCAATTACTTGAGAAATCAAGACTGATAGGACTGTACTGACAGCTGTAACTGATGCTTTCTTATATTCCCAAAACTTAGTATTCATATCAAGAAACTCATGGGGAAGGGAGGACTTATTTATCCAGCTGTGCAGATGTAATCCCAAAGCTCTTCCCTAGTGTGGTGATCCCGCTGCATGAGAGGATAAAGAAGTGGGTTAAGTGGTGAGAGGCTGCTGTGTTTGTGCTAATGAGGAAGATGCCTTGAATAAGTGTCTTGCCTAAGTTTAAAGAAGGGCTTGGATTGGGGTGATGTCCAGGGCATTTGCTGGTACCCTTGAAAAAGAAACACTGTGGGGATCCAGGGGCTGGATTGGGTTGGGGCTGACCAGACCAGTAGTCCTGTGGATAAGACAGCAACAGTGTATGATGGTGAGCATCAATGCTGGGTGGCCAGGCTCTTCTGGAAGCATTTGTAGTTGCACCTTTTGACTGTATCACTGTTGTGATCATCTGACATGTGCTGCATATGCAGGTGAAAAGGCTAAGCCACAGAGACCTCCCACTTGAAGTGTTCTCTGTTGACAAGAAGTTCAAAAATCTTTCTGCAGCAGAGAGTATAGGAGGGAGTTTCTTAGTTTAGCTGCTGATTTCAGTGGATTTCCTTCAAGGACATCAGTCTGGCCCTTGGTGGCATTTGTTTCTCCTTATATGCTTCTGAATTTAAGCAGTTGAAATCATGAACAGAGGAACCACAATGCATGACGTCATAATGTGAGATAGGACAGTTCACTTGCTCTTAAAGTGTGAATAAACCACAATGTTTTCATTAGGAATACAGCTGCTTATCTTGGCTCATAAGCATACAGAAATTTGGGGTGTTGCCTGCACAGAACTGCTTTCTGCAGTGAGGGACAAAATGGGGTTATTTTCAAATTAAGTTTTCTTTGACTTAAACACCTCTACTTCCCATCCTCACTCTTCTACCTTCAAACACCTTTGTGTAGTAGTGGTTATTCTGAAAGATTGTTTCTGGTAATTTTAGTTACATAAAATAAATCTGTTGAGATTATAGTATATGTCCTGGTTTTAGTTAGGATAGGGCTAGTTTTCACAAGGAGCCAGCACAGATGAGCTGAGCTGGCCAAGGGTGTTTCCATACCACTTGATACTATGTCCCCCATAAAAGGGGCTGGCTGGCTCCAGGCTGCTCTAAGTGGGGCTGAGCATCCAGTTAGTCATCGGGTCAGTAGAGTGCTTTGTGTTATCTCTAGTTGTATAGAATTCTGTCGTAAGTCCTGTTGTTGTCACTTCCCTCTGCTCATGCTGCCCCAGCAAACCGTCCTTACCTCCCCATGGTTGCCTTTGGCTGTCCTCCCTGATCCCTAATCCTACCAGAGGAGGGGTGGGCAAGCCACATGTGGTACTCAACTGCTGTGGGGCTGGACCGTAACAGTATAGTGAATACAAAACAACGATGAGGAAATACATTATGTTCTTGTTGCATCCCCACTGAATGGGAAATAGGAGGGTGAGTTCTGCTATTGCTTCTTGGCTCCCAGGTTTTTGGAGATTGTGACTTTAAGCAGCTTCTTGAAGAAAAGCTTTCAAGGTAAGAAAAATAAATTATTTTAGTGTATATTTGAACAGGAAGCATTTATTACAATTGCTGAAAGGAAGAGAGGAAATTGCTGAACTTTCCAGGAGAGTTGTGCAAGTCTCAGGTGTCCAGTTTTTATGGGTTTTGGTATCCATTATTCATGTGCCCTACATTTGTGCTTCCTCCAAACTGTATTAGCCCTTTTCTCTTCCTCTATGCTGCACTCCAAATCTGACTCTTCTTTTTCCTGAAGTACTGCAGTAACATGAACAAAATGTAAAATGGCTAGAAGAATACTAGAAACAGGATTGACCTCTAGGAGTTATTTACAGAAAGACCAAAAAAACTCCATCAAACCCAAGTAGAGAAATTGGAAAGGATATAGTATTGTTGCAGAGTGATTTGAGGAGACCCTGCCTAGTGTTTTTTTGTTCCCTTTTTTTCTTGGATAGAGTCCACCTTTTGAGCAGTGGCTATCTGGGCTTCCTCTCACATTTTCTCTGAGCTTGGGAAAATCAAACTGTTGTCATTCAGTAACAAGTGATCTGAATGTGACTCATGAATGTGATCAGTAACAAGTGATCTCAGGGGTCTGTACTGGGGCCAGTACTGTTTAATAGTTTCATATCTGACATAAGTGGGACAGAGTGTGCCCTCATCAAGTTTGGATAAGCTTGAGAAGTGGGCCAATGTGAACCTGATGAGGTTTGAGGCCACATGCAGGATCCTGCACCTGGGTCTGGGCAACCTCTGGTATCTGTACAGCCTGGGGGCTGAAGGGACTTATAGCAGTCCTGCTGAAAAGCACTCAGGATTACAGGTGGATGTAAAGCTGGACATGAGCCAGCAATGTGTGTTTGCAGCCCAGAAAGCTAACAATATCCTGGGCTGCATCAAAAGAAAGAAGTATTGCTGGCCAAAGCAGGTGATTCTGCCCCTCTAGTCTGCTCTTGTGAAACCTCATCTCGAGTGCTCTGCCCAGCTCTGGGGTCGTCAGCACAGGAAAAACAGACCTGTTGTAGTGGATCCAGATGATGGCCACAAACGTAATCAGAGGGCTGGAATACCTCTCCTATGAAAAAAGACTGAGATATGTGGTAGATGCCCCATCCTTGGAAACATTCAAAGTCAAGTTGTACAGGGCTCTGGGCATCCTGATCTAGCTGAAGATGTCCCTGCTCCTTGTGGGGGTGGGGAGGTGGACTAGACCTTTAAAGGTCCCTTCCAGTCCAAACTAGTCTATGTTTATATCTTACCTAAATCTGGATTTCCAAGATATCTGGGAAATGAAAAAGAGGCCATTGTTGAAACAGTATGGTGGCTGTAGCAGTATTGTTCCTTACCTCTGTTGTAAATGCATCTCCTGGGCTCTCAGAGCTGCTGCAAAGGCTGTGTACCTCCTCTTTAAGAACTAAATAACTGTTTCTGAAACTAGCCCTATAGACTTGATGCCCGGACTACAAATGCTTGATTTATACTGCTTGGCTGGCCCCACCTCATTGCCTTGAATGCACTCCAAATTATGAAGTTACCAAGTTCAGCTGCTCTCAGCTTAGTGCTGTCTTCTGATGGAAGTGTTGACATGTGCTTGTATGTAGGTCCCTAACGAAAAAGCAGAGATCTTTACAATCTGGTGGATGTTTTTCATCACCAGTGCTTCTGTTGCTGCTTCGAAGACTAGAAATATTCTGTCAAAGAAGTTTAGATGCTCAACATCTCTCTATTTTTTTTTTATGAATGTTAAATTTTTCTTAAGTGTCATTGCAGCCTGTGTCTATAGCAAATGATTGTGTGCTACAAATTGTTTTAATGGCTATCATTACTGCTTTTTGAGCAGATTCTAAAAGAAATATCTTTGATATTTTAGAGGAACTGTTAGCAAATTCTGATTTGGTAATGTGTACTACATGCTCTCCTCTGATTGCTGTTGTCACCCAGTAGAGATTTGCAGTTTCTTCAAAAATGAAGATCTCTGAAATCTGCTGGGCAGTGTCTAGACCTTCTAGTTGCCAACTGCCAGCTTTCATCAGCGATGACTAGAGAGAAATCTGCCCTTTCCCAAGTTTCTTTATGCATACAGTTATTGCTTATATAATCTGCTGCTTTTAAGTGTTCATCTCTTTCTCTGGTGATTAGAGAGTCAGAAGCCTGTACCACTCACTTCAGTTACTGTTCTGGGAGCTACAGAGCGCTACAGGAGTGAGTGCACAACAAACTCCAAAGATTTCCTTTTGCTTTCTTTCCTTTCTCCTTCACATAACTATGCTCATAGAGCCAGCTGTTTCTCCTGAAGAGAAAGGAGATGTAGATTTACACTAGTTGAGATACAATGATGTTTACATTGGTCGGCAGTTCAGTGATCTTCATTTTAATCCAGGTTTGTGTCTACCGCTGGAGTGAAACAGCTGTATCTTTCCCCACTTAAAAATCCATAAACTGCTCCTGTTGGGAAATACATCTCCTTCCACCCCAGAATAACCAAACCCAACCACCATCTTCCCCCATCATCCCCAACAGCAGCCTGTAAGAGGAAGTTTACCTCAAAGTGTTTTTGCTGTGTGAGCATTCAAGCTATTTGAGGATTACAGAGGTAGTGCTTTTAAAGGAGTGATGGGGAAGTAGGCAAGAAGACAGCAGTGACCAAACTCAAATCTCAGGTTCTGCATTTCTATTGTTCCCAATTGTCATACAGTTAATTACAATTGGGCAACGACTTTGGTCTTACACCTATATCTAATACAGATCCTATAACTTTAGTTTTGTTCATTTCAAGGATTAATGACCCAGCTTCTGATGCTAACAACATGCTATCAACTTTGGGTTACAATTTTCATTGTTTTTCAAAAAACATGATCACAACTTTGAGTTCAGTCAAGCATTGGAAAAAAGCTTATGAAATAAGAGAAAAACCTAAAACCTAAATGTAACCTGTGAAAATGTATCTGCTGGTAGATTTGTGCAGGTCTAAGGGTATATAGGGTTGGTCTTTGTGGCAGTAGCAGTGCTTAATGTTCCTGCTGCAGCCTAGCAGTTGGAGCTGAACTGGAAGCTTAGCCTGCCAGGGGTTAGAGGTTGACTCTGTTTTAAACTCCTTATCTTTGTTATGAGTACTACAAGAACACAATGATTTTCTTAAAATTTTTTTTCAAGACAGCACAGAGTTCACCAACCCTTTCTGGAACAGTGCAAATGGCTTTTCTCCTTGCCACAAGCATCAGTCAGAGCTAGCCCAAAAATACCAGTCAGAAACAAACAAACAAAACCCTGGTAGATTTTGACATAATGCTTGTCAAAAGTCAGTATCAAAGTACATGGAGGTCATTTAAACCTGTGTTGCTTTTCTTTTCTACAGCATGCACCCTTAGCTGTTTTTAATTTACTCTGTCCTCCCCCTATCCTTGCTGGGTTTTTTTCTTTCCCACACAGGTTTTTATAATTTAATAAAGAACAGACTGTTCTTACTGGAACTGGAAAAAACAGCCTGCCCTTACTGGAAAGGGGAGGCAAAGAAGGCCTACCTCTCCTTCCCCAAAAGGGAAGCAATAAAGTTTTAAAAAGAGGACAAGTGGCAAGTGTCTATATTGGGGATGTTTGATCAAGATTTCTAAAAGAAAAGGCAAAATTATTGAACTGCTGACAGTCATGATAAAAACACAAGCCAGTGGAAAAGAGCTGCTAGCTGTTATCAAAATGCACTTTTTTTATTGTGTCCTTTCCAGGAGAAATTAGAGCTCTTAAGTTTTATGGGAGCCAATGAATGTGTGAAACAGAAAGATCTGGGTACCGTGGTATAGGTAGCTTACTAAAACCCCCTTTCTTTTAGTTTCAGCCACAGGTTTTTGCAGTATACAAACATCAGTGATTTTTTGGTGAAGTGATAAGTTGTAAAAGATGTTTTAAGAAAAAATAAGTTTGTGTGGAGGGGGAAGTTGTATGTTCATAACAATATGGAAAAGTGGTGTGTGAAAAGAGAACTGAGGCTGGATACAAACAGAGATAGAATTAAAACTGTTGTAGAAGCGTTTTATTATCCTGAGTTTCTGAAGGAAAAATTGGCAGAATAATTCCGCTGTTATCAGCCAAGTGATGAACACAGGAAGGCTATTCCCCTAATTGTATGTGTACAGTGATGGGCTTAGAATTAAATATTGGTGTTCAGGAAAGACCTGTAAATTACATTCCTGGTCAGGACAAAAACTTGAAGGCCACATTAAACATCCTTTTAACACATTTGTTGGCAACATGGGCAGTAGGATCACTGTGCAATCAAGTTTGCCTATGACACAAAGATTTGTGGTGTTCTCAACACACTGGAGGGAAGGGATGCCATCCAGAGGGACCTTGACAGGCTTGAGAGATGGGCCCGTGCAAACTGCTTGAAGTTCACCAAAGCCAAGTGCATGTGGGCTGGGGCAATCCCAAGCACGACTGCAGGCCAGGTAGAGAATAGATTGAGAGCAGCCCTGAGGAAGACATGGGGGTCTTACTGAAGGTGAAGCTCAACTTGAGCTGGTAGCGTGTGCTTTTGCCCCAGCAAGCTGTCAGCTTTTTACTGTACTTCTGTACAGAGGATGGTAGTAGGCTTGTATTAACTTTCTATATAAGGCTAGTGTAATTTAATCTTTCTAGTTTGTTACCACTCAAGTACTACATGATGCCAGTAGGAGGGATGAAAATAAGTCCAGACACCAGTCTTCTCTGAATGAGACAAAATACTGCAGAAGAACAGTGCTGTTGTGATATCAAGACGTCTGAGGAAAACCTCTTAAGTTTTGATGCAAGAGTCAAGGAAACCTGGGGGAACAGGAGGCCTCTGAGTGCAATTAAAAGATAGTCTAAAGGCTGTTATCAGAAGAAGGGGCTAAACATGAGAACTCTTGAGGTTGTTCCCATAGTAGGAAGAAAACAGTCCTCTAGCTCAATGTTCCTTTTCCCAGGAAACAAACATTTGAACTGAAGTGGTTAATACTATAAAATACATCATGGGTAAAGAGGCTCATGGTTTAAAATGCTAGAGCTGAAGAACTGAGGAAATTCCATTTCAGGAGGAACTTTTCTCAGTCTCTGTCACTTTGATGCAGAAAGCTAACAGATGTGTTTCTGGACAAGGAAGAATGACATGAAAGTTTCATGAATCCCAAGATAAATGGAGATTTGGAGGGAATCTTGTTAGTAAGAGATGAAGAGAAACAACCGAGAGGTTATCTAATATTCTTTGTGAGAAGTAAAAAAATTTCTGTGTTATTGTGGTTGTGATAATGGAAAATGGCTTGCTGAGTGACAGAAAGATATTGTCTGCAAAGGAATAGGGAAGCCATCTACTGACTTTTTTCCTTTTTTACTCAAATTATCTATCATTCTGTCAAATGTCAGTAGAAAACACTTTTTACAGTATGGTCAGTTAAAAAAGTGATCAACATGGTGATAAAGCTAAAGTCTCTCTTTCCCTGTGAGCAGAGTATTTCTCAAAGCTTTAACTTGCTTAAAATCTGGAAAAGGGTTCTGCTGTTCTCTGTGCTCCCCCCACCTGAAGCTTTGTGGCCCAGACTTCAAGGCTGTCCAAACCTCCTCAGCAGTATGATGTAAAGGTTTTTCAAGTACTAATTCCTGTTTGAATCAGAGGGAAAAATGTGCACTTGCATTCTAAATATAATCTTTGATGCGGAAATCACTGTAGATGCTGAAACTGTTCACCCAAGATTAATCATCTTTGTTGCTGGTGGAAATAAAAATGTACTTTTATTTTTAGCCTGAATAAACAGTACTGTTAGTGAGACAGTTTGAAAATATGGACTTGAACATTAAGAGGATGTCCTGGCTCTTCCTGATTGTGCAAGAAACTTCCCATTTAGCCTAATTCCTTCAGCTCCCTATTCCTCGTTCATTCCTCTAATGTCATGATGGTAATGCGAATGCCCTTCCTGCCTGTTCCTTTGTGAAGCAGCATGAAAAATGCTATTCTGTGTAACCAGCTTACTGCTGTTACCTATTGATGTCTAAGGGTTATTGCTTCTTATTTTTTAAATGAAACATTGTCCTCCTCTTTATGCCTGTACAGGTCCTAGGATATATCTGGAATGGGGACTCCAAGAACTGCACTTGGTTGCTGTCCAAATAACCAAAATAGGGGAACACAGAACTTGTACACTGTGTAAATATACAGCGAAAGGTGTCTGGTCTAGGGTCTTAGCAGACCATTCCTTCAAATTGTGCTCAGGTTTAGTGGATTATGCTGCCTCCCTGCTGCAAAGCACAGAAAGGATTATTGCTGGCTTTGTGCCTTCAGATACAAGAGAGAATTATTTAATTAGCAAGTTAGAGTAAATATAAAGTGTGCTTAATCACTTTTAGGTGTTGGGCATGTGGGAAATCATGAACCTAATGAGCATAAGGGCTGCCTAGGATGTTTAGAATAACAGAGAAAAATTTTTTCATGGAACAAATTTTCTTTGAAAATACTTGAAATCATTTTAATAACACAAGGTATGTCTTAGGGGCACTGGTGCTTTATAGAAGGTACTGAGATTTTGTACATCTGGCATCATAGAATGAAGGTGAAGTATAAGTGTCTACAAGAAAAAAACCACATTTGTCATCTCTAATGAAATATTGTAACTAATTTTTAGGGGAATTTCAGAAGCTCCTGCCATACAATGGTTTAGCTTGTTTGTTTTGAGGCAAGGAGAGAGGAAAAGGAATTGTTATCAAAATGATTTTTTTTTTAATTGAAAAGTTTCAGCTATCTCTTAACCTGTATGACTAGGGCAGTAGACATTATTTCCTCTCCTAAATTGTCTCCTGATAAATAAACTTCTAAATAGCATCTTGCATTTTAATGGCTACAAATTGCAGAGATGCTGAATCTCTTCCCGTCTAATCTTATCTGGCACTTTTCTTAGATGCTGCTTGACCCTGCAAACTCTTCTGGCATATCTGATGTTCTCCCTTATTTCAGGAAGAAAGGCTTTTGAAAAGTCAGTGACCCATTATGCTGGCAGGTTGCTGACTTCCTTTAAAACAAGGATGGAATTCTGTGCCCTCATTTAAAAGTCCTAAGAAGGGATCTTGTTGAGACTTAGGTTATACTGGGCAATGCAATCAGACCTTTCTGAGGTTTAAAGAGACTGAAACCAGACAGAGGAGTTTGATTTCTTAAAACAATTGCTGTAAGAAAACTGTCCTCCAGTCTTGTGCAGCCAGTAAAGTTGCTAACAAGAAACCCTGAAAGTATGTAGCTTATTCTGCTTCTCCTTGCCAAAAAAAGTCCTGTAACATATAGTGGTCCTGAGCTCCCTAGTGAGGTCGCAGATCACCTGCTTGAACATGTACCTGGAGCCCTGATAAGTTTAACAATAGCTGAAATTCTTTCCTGCTCAGGAATTGACCTTTCACAAATTAAATTTTAAACTACAGTAAAAAATCGTGAAAGCTGCTATGAGCTGAGAATATGTGTTTGTATGTGTGTATAATATATATATATATATACAGTGCTTTGGATAATACTTAGAATTACATTATCATATTACTTGAATATAACTGTTCCTTGATGATTCTAAAAGCCATAGTAGTACTTCTTCTAATAAATAGGCAGCATTGTATTCTTGAGTTTTAAATATTTTTCTTGTTAATGTTTAGGTTTTTGTCCATAATTAGTAAGGCTAGAAAGGCTGAAGTCTTCCTATGTATACTAGAGCTGATATTTACTCTGCTTCTTTAACCATTTCTAATTCTTACATTTGAGTAGTGCAGAATTAAATTTTCTAATTTCATATAATTTGTGATCCTGGAGATGCATTAGGATGAATTTTTAATAGAAAAAACTGAACTGTGGTGACTTGATGTCTTTTCTCGGACAGTTAATATTCTAATAAACTCTAATTCTGTTCCTTTGAATTTTTGCTTTTACTCGAAATGAACACTCAGCACCTGCTCTGCTTGCAGACCCAAGAACATGCTTTTTAGCTGTTTTCAGTGTGTTTATTGCTGCTAGCTCTGTAGAAGAAATGAGAGAGAGAGCTGTAAAGTCTTGGTAAAAGAAGTAACATTTTGATGCTAAAAGATATATATTTGCTTTCTAGTTGACAGCTGAATGTAAAATGTTGCTTACACAACTGTTTTATTCTTGGCTTGGAAGTGGTGCAAGATAGGACCAATGTGTGCTGGCAGAGTGACCATGGGCTGCTCGAATGGTCTCTCTGAGATTAGGCATGAGTTGTGATCTGTTCCTAGAGAACCAACGTTGTCCATAGTTTGAGAAGACCATCACAGATAAATAAAACTGAGCAGACTCCGGGACCCTTATCTTAGGTTTGTAGGTAACTTGCTGTGTGGGGTTAACCTCATACATGTGGCAGGAGATCTGAAAAAGCCACAGACTGTGGTGTGGCTTGTGCTGCCAACAGGATGGATGTTGGCATGTGTGCGAGTGAAACCTATGATGCAGCCAGTGGCACTGTGGCTTTTTGGGATGGTGACTCACAGCTCCTCTAAGGTGTGGTGGGCAGAGAGAGGTCACTGGCATATGTAAAAGCTTCTCTTCCAGCAACATCAATAAAGATCGAGACATCTCTCTGCTCAGTGTCCTGTCTTCTGAGCATCATCTGTTGTCCTTGCCCAGGGCTCTGTGGTCATCTGGTTTCCAGCGAGCTGGAAGTTTAACTGGAAATTACTTCAAGTTGGTGACAGAAGAATAGAGAAAACATTAGCATGTTTGATTTCCTTCTTTCTTAAAATCAAGCTACTTTCATAAGGACATCTTATTTTGATATTGCAAAATGGAAATACTGACTTGTTTTGGAGAGACACAGTTTGAGTAAAGGCTGTCCTGTGCATAAGGAAAGTAAAAGCTTACAAAGTAGTAACAAATAATTTGAAAAATGAAAACAACCTCATCTCCTCAGGTTTTCTATTTTACTGGAAAAATAAATAACCTCTCACTGTGAATGATTATTTTTTTCCCCACTCCTTTTTGCTGGGCTTTTGAACTAAAAAATATATTTGTATTAACCATCCAATTACACTGCTGTTAACTTACATGGCCATTTTCCTGGGTAAACAAAGCTAATGAATGTGTGGTATATACTTAAAAGCTATTCTCAGTAGTGGGATGTTCTCTCCTCCTCCTCCACACCCCGCTGCATAAATGGGGATGGTCACACCGCAGTAATTGTGGGGTTTTTTCCTCACTTTGCTTCCTTTTTCTTTTTTTTATAAATAGGAGGGCCCTCCTGCTCTGTTGCCTAGGTTTTTCCATAGGCTACCAAGCAATCTGCGTGGTATCTGGCAATTATGCAGCAAAGCTAGACCACAAATGACAAAAGAAAACCCATAGCGGTCTCAGTGCCAGGAACATCCCTGACTATACTGCTAGCTGAATTTTGTCCTTTGCTGGTGCCTAGTGCTGGGAGTGAAACGAACAGTCACTTGTTTCTCAGTAACTAAACAGTACAAACTGCTAATTGCCAAAGCCGGGTGATGCTAAACAAATATACAAATGGGTGCTGATGCTGACCCCTGCACATAGAAGAGCAATTGCCTCTTGCCCCAGCTAAGCTATTTCACTGGTGAGCAATGAAGATGCACTTTTTTGTGTGTGTTTTGAGACTGATTTATCGTTTCCTCTTGCCCTTCTAGTAAATTGCTCTGACAGCCCAAAGTGGCTGCTAAACTCTGACCAAGAGTGGGTATGAGACAGACTGCTGGAGGCGGATTAGGCCAAGCTCCAAGGGGGAAACAGTAACAAGGGAAAACTTGGTCTTTTTGTAGCATGGCTAGGGGAGCCATGGAAGCGCTCTGCATCCTTGGATCTGCCCTCCAAAGTGGATTTATCTGCTGAGAAGAACTCTCCTGCCCTGTCCTCTGCTTTCACTGTATGGCTATAGAATGACTGTCTGGTATTTCCTCCTGGAGAGCAGGAGGGAGGGAGGGACAGCTGAAGGAGAGATTTGTTTCTCTGTCTAGAGCCAAGGGGTGGGGGGAAGTCTGGAGAGGAATATCAAGTGGTTGTCAGCGTGTCACAAACAGGAGCAATTGCATGCACCTTCCTAGCCACTGTGTTTGCATTATTTATTCTTAAAAGTCATCCGTGACGGATATTTAATTCCCTCTCTCCCAGTAGTTTATTTCAATGTTCAGTACTCCCTGTTATTAACAGTCCTTACTACTAGCACACTTTTCCTTATGCTTCCAGATTGTTTTCATACTGCTGCAGAAGTGCCCCGGAGTGATGAATTTTGACCAGGGAGAGGGGGATATGAAACCCTGGACAGCTGCTCTTCTTGTGGGAAAGGTGGCCAAAGTTGTCTCTGTTGGTCCAGCTCACTGGGTTGTGTTGTACTGCCATGTGGGTGAGAGAAGTAGAAGAAAAAGAAATCATTAAACATTATTGGGAATAACTTTGTGTAGGCTGTGGTTCTAATACATAAAAGCTGGCTTCAACCTCCCTGAGGCAGATGGGAAAAGAAGGTTGGATACTAACAAGCTAGTAAATCAACAGGAAGGAGAATAAGATTTAATTAAGATTCAGCCATCATGTTAATAAATGCTACAATCTAGAGAGGTGTATGAAGTTGCTTTCTGTCACAACTCAGGAACAGCTAGAAGACTGTCCTATTAGATTAGGTAATGGGGGTCATGTACTACAAGAGTAGAGAACAAGACTCAGCATTACAACCACTTGCCGGTTATAAGTAAAGAAGGTTGCAAAATACAGATAATGTGCTAAGAAACCTCCAAGGATTTTCCTCACCCTTTCAAACCAGGTTTCCTGTCTAATCTAGTTTTCCAGTTATTGATCTATTAACTTATGTACCCCATGTATAATAGATAGTAATTTTGGTTAGTTTTGTTGTATTGCAGCAAATCCTGGGATTCCTTTGCGGAGCTGTGTATGAATGAACTCCCTTTAATAAAACAACCAAAACACAGGCAATCCCACCACCCCCCAAATCTGCTGGCACTACAGCACTGAATGACTTTGCCTTGGCTATGGCTAAGTTAGTTACTGCGTGTTTTCTGCATGCAGTTGCACAATATCTTTATCAATCCAAAGCATTCTTCACCAACATGATTTTTCTAGTATAGGGAGGGTAGCTGAATTTTGGCCTTGTTTTCCCAGAGGATGTGCACCCCTGAGGGTATGGTAATGCAGCTGCCAATGCCAAGCTGTTCTTCAGGGTTTGAGGAGGAACTGAGAGTTGAGAACAGTAATTAAACCTGCAGGTCCTGGCAGAGAATCCTCCCCCTCCCTGACCCTATCAAAGTTAGCTATCTGATGAGTCCAGAGAGGAAAGATAGTAGTTTGGAAATGGAAAGTCAGTTCCTGTTTTTTTGTAGCCTTAGACAGGCTTCTTGCATACCTCTCCTTAGGCTGATTGTGAGCCTTTGCTTAGTTTCTCTTTTCTTGCCAAGGATGTAGCCTTGGGAATCTGTGCCTCATGGTGCTGAGCTAAAAAAGCAGCCTTAGCTCCTTGAGGTCATAATCTCTTTGCATTGTGTGACAATAGCCGCTTATGGCGTGTTAAAATCTAAATATGTGTGAACGTGGGATGTGGGTATAGCTAGGCTGAAAAAATAATTGTTGGATGTTCCTGTTATCTTTTTCTCTCCTGGATGTGGTCAGTGGGAGTCTAATGACTGGTTTAGAAGATTGCAGGAGACAATTGCTAAAGCAATCAGCAAATATGATTATAATGTCTCAGTTCAGTAGTCTTTGAATCTTAAGTGGATTTGGAAGTGAAACATCTAATTCAAAAAGCAGTGTAAGAGGAAGAAAGCATAAATTAAAAGTTGTCAATTATTCCGCTGTCAGTTATTCAGTATTACAGTCATAAATTGTACTTTTTAACGTTGTATATATATTTTGCCTTGCAGTTCTAGTTAAAAAATGTTTTGAATTAAAGAAAGGGTCTTAGTTCAAGGGAGACTTCTTGGATGTAAATAATGCATGCAAAAGATTTCAGCACCAGAATGAAGGGTTTTAGAGCCTTCAGAATGAGTCCCCTTTCATATCATTAATAAAAAATGAACCATTATAACGGCCAAAGTGCTTGTTTAGTCACAGCAGGGTAATTCAGTAAGTGAAGCTTTGCTTTAGACAAGTGAGACTTTGTGTTTGGTTTGGGTTTTTTCTTCTTTTATTAGATCAGCCACTAATTGTGGATTGGATTAATTTTTAAGGTGAGCCAGTGCCTCTGGACTTGGGCATGTATGTTGTGTGAGATTTGCTTCTTGCTCTGTGCTTGCAACCCTCTGAGTTTTAGCCTGTAAATACTCAGTCTTGACTACAAATGGTGTTCGTTTTCCTTGCATGAGAAACAGATTTGTGAGGAAAATAAATATGTTCTTCTAAAAGAGATGAAGAGGATGGACAAGTGATGCCTTGGAAAGCCGGAATCAAAACTCAATAGCCTTGGTGACTATTAAGCAGGTACCCTTTATTGCAGCGCTGGGCACACAGGGGATCGCTCCTCCAAACGTGTGCCCCCATTAACCCCAAATTTCTCATATTTATACAGATTAATTATGCATATTCATTATAATTTCTAAGAAAAGGCAGGGTTAGGCAAATTATTCCCAGGAAGTCATTTACATTAACTCCTCCCAGATAGAGCATGCTCAGTGACACTCAGGGGGTCTTCTGGTGGTCAGGGATGAAGGCTGGACGTCTTCCTCTCTCTCAGCGCATGCTCCTTACGGTTTTCTCCATGCTTATCTGGGCTCCCAACACCTGCACTGACTAGTTAGTTTTTCACTGAAAACAAGATAGACTCTGACTTTCAATTGGTCGTTAGTCTCATTATTTATGACTCCTCTATCTCCTACTTCCTCTAGTTTCAAGGCTGTTGCACTTGAAATTATGGCTAAGTTTTGTAGCCGCTTTCATGAAACAGCTTATGTGATTACAGCCAAATTCTGCTAAAATTCAAACCTAATCTATTCCTAAAACCACACCAATTCTTACTTCTTTATCTTCAAGGCTGTTACTGTTGTATTGTTATGGTTAAGTTTTGCTCTGGTCTCACAAGCAGCTTACACAGTTACAGCTTTCTCTTAAACTAGTCTATTCTTAAAACTATGAAAATTCTTATATTAAAGTTGTATTAATTGTCTCTTAAGCTACACCTATATCAATCTATTCAGCGTGATTACTTTTCACTGAATCACAAGCAAGCGTGGCTGATCCTACAGAGAGCAGAAATGTAAGTGCTTGGAGCCAGTGAGCAGGGCTGGGTCTCAGGGGAGGGGAAGGGAGCAAGCTCCTGATGCTGCATGCTCTGTTGGTGGGAGTGCCACAGCCCCTCTGGCAGTTGATCGGATGGCAACCTGTCCTTCTGGGCCAATGATGGATGTACATACATGTGCTGTGGCAAGTGGTTAACCTGTGAGAGAGAACCTGTGCTGTTGTCTTCACACTGCAGGCACCAGTGTGTGGTGACAGTCCTAAAAACCCCACGCCTGCAATAATTGAAGGCTGAGCTTGTCTATGGGGCATGTGGCAGGAAAGTCGTCATCTTCCTTGCAGGCATTGTTTTCATAAGCAGCCAGCACAAGATGGAAAAGGCTGTCACTTCCCCAGCCTTTGCAGCACACAGTTAAGGGGCCTGGAAGGACAAGGGGGTGGTGTGGTTTGCTGACCTCTCCCAAGTCAAGGAGAATAGATTTAAATAGCTGTTCAGGTTAAATTTGAAATGATTGCAGGGTAGCTGATGATTTTCTCTGGGAAGATAGCTTATGCTGCCTTTGTTTAAAAAGAACAGTCAGATTTTACCAGTGAGCTGCAGCTGGCTGCGCTGGTGAAGCAGTAGAGAAAACCTCACTGCTTCAAGAAAGCTGTAGGAACATCCAAAGCCTGGTATGGACATTGCTATGGATGCTCCGTTTCCAGACCAGGCGGTTTCCTCCCCTTGGGGACTCCAGCTTATCCAGATGTCATCACCGTGGGGTGGTAACTTGCCCTGTAGTTCAGTCAGGACACTTACAGGTTAGCTCTCTTGGATACCATTTTTATCTCTATCTCCTCCCTTGCACCCTTATCCTGCCCCAGGAAAAGGCAGGCTGAAGGTTGTGACACTGATATTTTCTCCTTGTTATCCTGATGATCTCAGCCTTCCATGCACTGCTGTGGTTCGAAAACCTGCAGAAAGCAACTGATTTCTGCTAAGTTTGTCTTATCTCTTTGTCAAAGTCTTGTTAGTTTTTAGAGCATCAACCTGGTAAATGTGTAATGAATTTATTATATATATATTCTGATATATATTGGAAGCGATGGAAAAATGTTATTGTTTCAGAACATTTTCAATAAACTTCTATTTTTCCTGGTGGCTTAATATGTGTTTTGAAAGGGTTTTCAGCTGTGGGAACTCTGAGAGACCTTGTGGGTTTTGGTTTTTCTTCTTTAATCCTCTCATATTACTGTTGCTTGTCATACTGTTGTGTGAAGTAAGGTCACCAGAGGTACTGGGCACTGGCCTTTTGCTTTGGATCAGGAGAGCATTTCTGAAGTGAATTGTGGGACTGTCTTCACTTATTCACATTCCAAAGCTACTTGAAGTCTATGACTGGTCTCTCTCTTTGAAGATAGGCTCTGGGAGTGCAAGTTATGTAACTGAACTGACAATGGGTGTCTAGTCTGGGTGACTACATTAGAACTACTCCAAATTTAGAACTTAGCCCTCAAGGATCTATAGTGGGGGCTACCTTGTTACCAGCATTTCACTAGAGACCCGCTTTGATCTGATAAAATATCCACAAAAAGTACCTGAAGAGTATACATGTCCTTAATTCCTAGCTTTCTAAATTGTTGAAAGTTGAAAACCTCATGTTTTCCTCAATATGCTCAAACTTCCAAATCTTTTTTCTACCAGACTGGTTTGGATTCTCTTATTTGACTATTTTGAAACATACCATTTTGTAAGGATGTAGCATTAAGCAAATCACTTATCCAGGTCTGGCCTTACTGTTTAAATGTATATTTATATGCACTGAAGTACAAGCAGTTCTGATAGAGCAGGTGGCAGCTTCTCAGTGTAAAAAAAAATCATGTTCAGAAGTGAAGAAGGATGTAATGGGCCCAATGAAACTGAATAAGGTATTTTATTTCCTCTAGTTTATATCTGGTGATACAGTCTGAATCCTTTTGTTCTGGAAATGGAGTGGGAAAGAAACTTTAAAATTTTTTTTGCTATTAGAAATTTATTCTTTCAAAGAGAAATCTCTCTGTAAAACTCTTTACCCCGATAAATGTCCCTCTGCATTGGATTGCAGCAGGCCATGAGGCTCCAATGCTGCCTTCCAGGTCACTAGGAATAAAGTAGCAGTGTCAAATTACTTATTGTTCAAGTCAAAAGGGGTTTCATGCGGAAAAAAGAAGTATGCACTTGTGGATATGTTTGCTGAACAGAGATCAAAGGGAGAACAGTTTAAGATAGAAGAAACTGTAGAAAAGTATAGTTTCAGAAAGTTTGAAGATGGCTTGTCCCAGTAAAGGAAAGGTAGAGATGTTGGAGCAAGTATAGAGGAGGCAGTGAAGTTGATCAGGGACTGGAGCTTCTCTCCTGTGAAGACAGACTGAGAGAGTTGGACTTGTTCATCTTGGAGAAGTGGCCTACTAATACTTAAAGGGATCCTACAGGAAAGAGGGAGAGGATTGTTTATCAGGGAGTGTAGTGATAGGACAAGGAGTAATGGCTTCAAGCTGAAAGAGGGGTAGGTTTAGATTAGACATTAGGAAGAAATGCTTCCCTGTGAGGGTGGGGAGGCACTGGCACAGGTTGCCCAGAGAAGCTGTGGATGTCTCTGGATCTCTGCAGTGTTCAAGGCCAGGTTGGATGGGGCTTTGGGTAACCTGGTCTAGTGGAAGGTATCCCTGCCCATGACAGGGTGTTGGAACTAGATAGGCTTTGAGATCCCTTCCAACCCAAACCATTCTGTGATTCTATGGCTGGGGAAGTGAGCCTATATAAGAACTAAAAGATCATGAATAGCGTAAGGGGCTACTAAGATGAGCTGATGTTTTGGCTACCCTGCATTCCTGGGCTTCCTGGATTTTTCCTCTTCTCGGTGGTACTGAGTCAGTACCACCATGGGGCTAAGACCTTTCTACTTTTTTTGAACAAGCTGGCACCCCATGCAAGCCTTGGTTTTACCCTCTCAGCAATTTTCTCATGCTTAGTCAGGACTGTCAATTTTTCTGCATTAATTTTAAGGCTAAATTCTCTTATATGCTCCATAGAGAAAATAAGCAATGAAAGTGTAAATGTCTTGAGAATACAGCAAAGGCATATATCACACGAGAGCTTGCTGTGCTGCGTCCTCAAATCCTTCCTTGGGTTTTATGTTGATTAATTACTAGGAAGTGCACATGAAGCATTTTGTCAGTGGAAAGGATTTGTTGAATAGGAAGACACAGCAAGTGCTCTTTGTGTCTCTGGGTTTGGCTGGTTGCCCTTTCAACCATCAGAATAATTTTAGCTCTGCGCAGATGCCTTCTCTTAGCTACAGCTGATCTGGGCAAAGATGGTTATGCCTGGCACAAGAGAAGCCCTCTCATGCCTATAAGCACAGCTGCATCTTCTATTCCAGTTGTCCAAATTGTCTAGGTTGGGTAAAAAGAAACTAAAACCACCATAACATCAAATGTGAGAAATGCTAAATCTTATCTAGCAAATTAGCACTAGGCATGGGTCAGGAGCATTGCCTTGGTTGTCGGGGTGGTACACGTGATTATTGCCTTAAAGAAGCCATCTGTAGATTGCAAAAACCCTCTGTAGGAAAAAGTCTTAGCAGAGTTAAATCCACATTTCACAAGCAGTTTCCAGGTTGTTTTTGCTATCAGATCAGTGCAAAACAGATGGACCAATTGCCAAAAGCTGATCATCACATTTACGTTCCACTATAGTAATTTTGCAACTGAGTGCAAAAATACAGATGTTAATTTAGGTCAATTAACAGGACCATTGTGTATCCCTTAAACAAGAGACTGTAAAGGTGGTAATAAATTTAAATAAACTAAATAATAGACCAAAATCTACTTATGAGCTCTTGAGTATGATGCCTTTCCAATAGAATACTCAGCGCCTGTTAAAATGCAAATTTTGACTCATCACCTGGGAGACTAGTGAACACCAGAGAAAGCACTAGAGGCAACTAAATGTATCCAGTTCATTAAAATACATCCTCTTCTAATAAAAAGTATCATTATCTAAGTAGAGTTGTATATCTGAGCTTGCATCTCTGAAGAAAAACTTGCCAAGAGCTTCTAGGTATACAAAAGAAACAGGAGGAAGACTTGCAAATTTTATACAAACTTATCCTATAAGTCATAAAAGGTATAATATATAATTTCATGTATCATCTTGCTATTATTGAAAAAAACATGATGGAGGATGACTAACTGGCAAAATAAATGTGATTTTTATTTATGGTTGTCAAAAATTTTTTGGAGACAGAAGGTTTCTCTACCTTAAAACCTAAACTCTAACATGGGAAATTAGATCTGTATAGAACAAGTTTTCTCCATAACAAATCCTGATGGATTTAGCAATGAGCACGTGTGTGTGCATATGTAGAAAAAACTGGTACTTTTGATTAAAAAAAAAGCAAAGCGAATCTTTTAGATTTTAAGATGTTTTCAAAACCTGAAAATTTTACGTTTTCAGCTAAAAATATTTTTTTATTAAAATCCATGAAAACTTAAGAGAATAACTTAGAAGTATATCCCTCAAATACAAATAGTACTGTTTTAATGAAAAAGTGTTAAGTGGTCATCTGACTTGTTGGTCAGGTTGAATGTAGCCTGTGGGTCTTCCTCAGTGGAGAGATGAATGGTGTTGGGTCACAGTGTCACATTAACACGTGTTAATGAAATACAACACTATCGCCTTTTCTATCCATATGTGGAGGGTCTTGTAACATATTTCTTCTTGGAGCTAAATAATTTTCACATCCTGTGATGGCATCTTTGTTATTTCCTTTCTAGGGACCTTAGTTCAATCTGCACTGATTAGTCTTTAAAAAAACCAACTTTAAAACTGTCTTTTCCCTGTAAACTTTGCCCCTCAGCTGTGACGCAAAATGGCTTGAAAAAGTAGGCATCAAGGATGTGTACTCTACTGTATTAGTTCTTTATATTGCCCCTAGTAGGGGGAAAAAAACATCAGTTTTTAGTGCCAATCTCTGAAACAACCAAAAGACTGCAACAGAACTATAAAAGAGGGATTGACATAGCAATATCCCTTGATGTGCTTGTTCCTCATCCAATCCCTGTAAGTAATTACCTGTCTGAAGTTGTACAAGCACTTCAGTTTGGCTAGAGACAGCTATTGATTTAGAAATCAGATGTTCTTGGGCTGGGTTGAAAAAAAAACCCCCACTTTTTAAATTAATTTTTTTCATCCTGCTGTGGCCATGAATAAGCATCATTCATTTTATGTAATTTCTATCTGAACATTTTTCTATTGGGAATTTGCTTACCACTTGTGGCCGGCTAGTCTGAAAATTGGTTTTTTAACCATGCCTTCTAAGGAAGCATTTGAAATGCTTCATTAAATTTTGTAGGCTTATTTGTCCCTATTGTTTATGGGAGTGCTACCTGTCTGTCTTTATGTACATACAGAGTAATATGATTTATTTTGATAGATAAAAGCCTGGATTTTTCATGTTCCTATATTTTGATTATTTAGGCTATTTTTAAAAGACTGAATTGTTATAAGAGCGATGAAATTAAGACTCAGAGTTCTGATCATTCATTTAATCAGGAAATAAATATTGTTCTTTCTCACCCGGATATTACCTTTGGAACTACTTGAGCAGAAAACAGAGCCTAAGTAGTTAAAAATGTTTTCTGTAGAAAATGCATGTGGAGTGTATTTTTTTTTTAAGATTAAAAAGTCATGAGCCAAAGTAGAATGTGTCTTACCAAAGTTACCAGGAGAGGGAAAGTGTCGTGTGCTCAACTAAAATCTGGAAACTGCACATTCCACATTGTAAATGCCATTAGTGAATACTTAAGCTTTTTTGATAATCTCACAGGGAGATGCCAGGAAGATTTATTCCTTATAGGAATAGGGATGTCACATCCTGGTCACAAATTGATGCTTAAAAAATGGTTTCAATGCTTTTAAAGCCTCTTGTGGTTTAAAGGTAGGAACCATGGGATGCTGTAATGCTGACTTCTAGTCAGCTGTGGCTCATGCCTGCTGTGAACTAGATGAAATTGGTGGCACTCATTTGAACCAATCTATGTACATCAGTCATTTTCAGATTGCATTGGTATGTTATCTATACATTGTCTGGATTATCCAGAAGATGTTTTTGATTTTCTTTTTAATGAATTAGACAGGCACTGTAAGGTGAACTCCTTTGAGGTTACACAAATTAAGCCAATTTAGGGTCAGGACAAGAGAGGTGTTTGAACAGAGCTGAAGAACCTCAGTATGTCTCTGTCCTAAGCAGTTGCCAAGGGATTTTTTTTCTTCCTTCTCTGATCGTTAAGTCTCTCCAGACCTCACTTCTTAGAAAAGTGCATGAAAAATATTGTTTTCAAACATGCCTCTGTAAGTAATCTTTAAACCCTTTTGTCAAACCTTAACATTTGTGCTACTGGAGAACACTGCATAATCTGAATATTCTACAGCATTTTATGTTAATTGAAGTCTTGTCTAATCTAAAGAGATTCATAAATGCATCAAGAGAAGTTATAATGAATTAAAAATTGTTGGATTTGCTGTTTCAAGGGACCTGTCTAGAAAAAGGATAATTATTAAAATATACTCCAGAATAAAACATAAGTCAGAAAATACCTAAAAATCTTCTAGAGGGCAAAGAAAGACACTGAAGTAAGAGTGCAAAGAAACCTCATGGAGAAGCTGGGATGGGCTGAGCAAGGGTGGCTTTCCAGATGTGTACCCTTGTGTCCAGGTGCTAAAAAAGCCAAGCACCCTTTAGGGCAGAGTGGAGGAAGAAGAGAGCTCCTCAGTTTGACAATCACAGACTATGTCTGGGTGAATATTTAAAGCTGCTCAGGCACGTGTGTACTATTGTAATCTGGAAGGCAGGAATTGACCGTAGTCCTGCATCTGCGTCTTAACCACAGCCCTTCCTTCTGCTTTCTGGGCTGTCTAGCAAGTATAATGAGACCTTTTGGGATAGTGTTTCTGGCTCTGATGTTGCCAGCACTGCTCCCATCGCTCTCTGGAGTTCAAAGATTGCTTACAATGAGAGTTGAACTTCTGGGCACTTATTCCCTTAGCAATCGTTGCACCTGCAACCTGAAATACTGCTACAGACATAAAAAAAAAACAACAGGAAAAGTAAAAACCCCAACTTCTTGAGAGGTTTCCCCTCTCCTAATTCTTATTTTCTCCATATTGAAATGAAACCATCGTACTAAAGCAAACAAGTGTCAACAAACTTGATATTTGTTTTTTAGGGAGACTTCTGGATTATCTATTGCTATTGTACTGAGAAAAAAAATTCAATGTGTGAGTGTTGGGTTCATTAATTCAGCTGCAAGATAAACAGGATTTATTATTTTCAATAAACTCAGTAAGAAATGCAAAGATCTCTAGTATTGCCAAACTGAAAGGAAAGAAAAATATTACAGTATGAGATACATATTCATTTTTCTGATTCTACTCCTGTATTTATTTAAATCACACTTATTACTCTTGAGCATTGAGTTGATCAACACACATTATCATATTTTTATTGTTTTTCTGGCTGTTACAGAAAGTCTGTGTGTTTTCTCCTTGTACTAAAGTACTCAGGAATAGAAAATTCTGTTCTGAAGAATCCAATCTCAGGTCAAACTGTTAGATGCAAGGCTATGTAGCATCATTTATTTATTTATGGGAGAATCCCAAACACACAGTAAAACTCAATGTTCATGGTGAAACCCTTACATATTCAGACCTTTGAATTTCTCAGAGGTCTCACTGCTCTGCCCTGTTTGGAGATGTGTGCACCAACATGCTGCTATTGGCTCTGCAAATCCCCCTTTGCTACCCACATTCTCTTTCTCATTGTTAGCTTTGGGATTCAGGTAGAATCAAATCCAGATAGTCTCATTCTCAGTCTCCCAATATCAGAAGATGCTAGAGGAGATGGTGTAGTGTAGGTTATTTACACTCTTGGTGATCTGGTGATGTTGTGGGTGGTCCTACATGAAATGATATGTGAACCTCATAAAGCTTTTAAACTAGTAAGGAGGAAAGGGATATTATACTCTGTGTGTTACATGAAAGGGAAGGAAAAAAGGAAAATTGCCTCTTATTTCATCTACCAGAGCCAATGACTTTGTTCCTGGAGTTTAAGGCATAATTTCAAGAATGTTATGTTGAACCTCTAAATGCTGATAGGTATAACTCTAGCTCTTGTGCCAGAGTGCAAGGTTAGAAAACCAATATGCCATGATGGTGTGCAGCTGTAAAAAAAGTCCCAGTGTAGCTTCTTGTTCATGACTTGCTTATATGAGTTCCAAAATTCTGCAAGGAGCTACTTCACCAGCTCCAAAGTGACTTATTTTGCCAAAACTGAGTTTCCTAGGACTCTCTTGTTTTTGTTTAAAAGTTTGTTTAAAGGAGAAAAGGTAAGAGAGTTACAGGAGCTAGAAGTCAGTCAGTCAAGGAAATACTTAGAAAAGCTCTTCACTGGGAGCAGAGGAAATTCTTATTCTAAGGTTTGGGGGGAGAGGGAAGGGAGGGGATGTTTATAAACTCCTAACAGGTCTAGTACCAGGCTGGAAGGAGTCATAAGAAGGCAAGAGGAAAGTTTGCAAACACTTCAGCTCACAGCAGGTAAGAAAGAGTGGGCTGGCCTGGCAGGCAGCCATAGCTGTTGATTTTGCCATTTGTCAGAATTGAGAGTACTTGCAAATAGTGTGATTTTAAACCAAATGACTGTGTGCTGTAGCAGCAGTGCAGGCTTTAATTTTATTTTTTTCCCCTGGATGGCTTGTTATTTATGAAAAAAAACCCAACCCAAGAAACTACATCTGTATATCCTTGTTCCCTCTTCTAAAAGGCTGCTGAGATGACTTCTCATTAATTTGCTGTGGTGAAGTGGGAGGAGAAGTGAGTTACTGGCAGTAGATAGCTGTCTGCCATCTGGATAGACTTTGTGGCTGATAAAATGTATAATTTGGACAGAGATGTTTGTGCTTGATCCCATTCCAGTGCAGTAGTTTATAGACAAAGCAGTGGAGAGACAGCCCTCGGGTCAAGGGGAGTGCAAAACACTATGGAAAGAGGAGTTGGTCTCATTGCCTTTCCTTGGGGGAGTGAGGGGAGTGAGCTGAAGCTTCACTTTGGAAAAGTCTTTGACGTTTTTTAACTATTCAGTCAGATCCCCAGAGCCCAGGGCTTATATCTCAGCAGACCATTTCTGCCTCTCAAACTCTCCTCAGGTAGTCTTTTGACCCTTGGCTTCTGAGTCCTATCCAGCCTTTTGGTTAAGTCTCCTGCTTGTCCCTTGGTTCCTTTTCCTTTATAGGTGCCTCCTTTCTTGAGGACCTTGCTGTAGGAGTTGCCTGTAATGGGGTGGGGGCCCTCACATCCAGCCTGATTTCACTGCAGTGTAAGTCTAAGGCCTTTACTACCTTCTGGCAAGCTATCTTGGTGCTTTCACCACTTGAAAAACTCCTTTAGTTCCCAAAATAGAAGATCCACATTCCTCTACACCATGGTTGCTATCTTTTGCTCTATAGAAAGCTATAGTGTTATATTGTATTGTCTCTGTCCTGCCATGTCTGCGTGTAGCCAAGCTGCTCATTCCATCTGGCAATGGTACCAAAAGTACACAGAGCCCTTTTATCTTGCAGTTGTCTTTGTAAATGTGTGTCTTCATTTTTAAGGTAAAGTATCTTATTTCTCTGAACAAAGGAAGAGGTTTAAGAAACAAGTGGACTGTGGAGTTGTCCACAGTGGCTTGGTCAAGAAGAGAAGGATTTGTAATGCTGTTGAGAAGCGCATCAGTCTTTTGCAAGCCCTCAACTGCCCCTATTTTAAACCAGGAACATTCTGTGTACACAAATAACAAGCCACTGCAGGCTTTCTGACAATTTTCCCACTCACCAGCCTTTACTCTTCTGCACAAAGTGCATTTTGTTTTCAAAATGTGGACAGGGATTATTTTAAATCATTTGTCTTAGCTCACATACATTTTGACTCCTAAGAGGCCTTTCAGATGACTAGCAAGTTACTGATGAATATTCAACACAAAGTCAGTCTAATAAGTCCCATAGCTGTTGTGAACCTGACAAGGAAAACAGTGTTATGCAAATGCTCTCTTGCTGAAGAAAACATTTCCAACAGGTTGAATGTAAGACAGATGTTGTATTCATTTCAACTAGTAATGGAAATTTGTTTATCTTAGTCTGGGGAGAAAGAAAAGCTGGTTGTAAGGAACCTAAAGTTAGATGTGGACCCATAGAGCCCATCTCTTATCTAACATAGAATGATGTTAGTCTAATTTCTTTCTTTTTCCTTTGATCCCTTGTGGTGTTGTGTTGTGTTCCTAACTATGTGTATGTCTGCACACACAGCCCTTCAGCTGAGGGAATGAGGGAAGAAAACAAATGCCATTTTGAAACCTTGTGCTTCCAAACTTAGGAACTAACTCTTCTACTAAATTTTCAAAGAAATGTGTCATCTGAACAATAGGTTGCTAGGAATGGTTTGGCCACAGTGGCTAGGTAAGGGTACATAGTGTAACTTCCAAGGTCTTTTCTACATTTCTTCAAAACTGAACTAAAAATCTCACCAAAACAGCTTTTTTTAATATTCTCCTTCTGCTCAAAGTGAAAAAGGAGTGTAAATTTTACTTTTCTACTTCCTCCAAAAGGAAAACATGACGTCTTATAGTGAGGAATTCTCCAATACATAAAACATATGAGTGAGTTGAAGCCACAAAGTGGCTTGCGCTGATTAACCTTTTTCAAAGGTTGCCTTTGTTGATTATTTTAATCAAGTCCGTGACACAACTTGTGTTTCTAAATCAGGACTGTTTTTAGTGCTCAGCAGATAGTATAGTGAATGCTATATCTCTCTTATATGTGGTATACTAATAGAAAAGGCCACAGAAGGCCTGAGGGGAGTACTAGACACCGAGGTTCATCCTCAGATATTAGCAACTGCCAGTATGAAAGCTCTGCTGTACATTAAAGGAAAACATCATTACAGAAAACAAGCAAGGTTCAGAGAAAAATCCTGTATTCTCTCTAGACTCTTCATGTCATTACTGACTCCTGCCCTTTCTGCAATTTCTGAAATAACCTCTCTATCAGGTTTTGTTTCAGCCTGCATCCAAGTTTTCTTGCTATAATATTTATTTTTGCAGGGGTAATGCTTCATCATTTCAATTTTCCATCACTGAAGAGCTACACTCCTGCTTTCTGTTTCCTAAAAGCTCTGCTCATTCAGCTTTCGCAGCAGGTATTTATAATTATGAGATCCAGGACAAGAGAGATCAGTTTTCAAAAATGTGCTTTTAGGGCTTGAGCAGTGAGAAATCAGAGCTCTTTGGCTGCAGTCTGTGATTCTGGTACCTGGCAGTAGGCAGTGCCAGATATATTTGGTTTAGTTGACAGGGACAGACTCTTCACCTTCGAGTGGCTTGTGTTGTCCTCTGGATGTAGCGCTCTTGTTTGCAAGCTCCTTCTAGGCAAACTTTACCTCTTTCTTGATCGCTGCTATATAGGAAACTGAACTAGCAGGTTTTTGAAGGAGAGATGTGAAGCAGGAAGTCACAGCAGCAGGCAAAGTCTGCTTCTGGAAATCTGTCCATCACATCCTTGTTTTGTGAGACACACAAGTATCTCCAGTGTGTCTAAGGCTAAAATAATCAGTAGTTAACCACACGACAGATGGTGTGAACCTATGCAGGGATAAAAGTTTTGAGGTTGTAGTTAATAAAGGTTTTCTGTTATCATTTTTTACCTTTGATAATCTGAATTAAACTCCAGCATTTCCTGAAGGTGGGAAGTGGTGAACTGGTCCCACCAATAAGCTGCCATCCAGTACTCCAGATACCTTAATTTCAGTGTTTCACATCTCTTCCATGAGCCTTATTGTTGAAGTTCCACCTCAAAAGGTCCAAATTCTCTCAGTGCATCTTAGTGGGAATTTATTACTGTTAGTTATGGCTCTTCCCTCATCAATGATATACACCTTCACAAGTGACCGTGTGAAGGGTAAACTGGAGATTTGAGTGCTAATAGAAAAAAGATCCCTAATATAGTCATTGGTGACAAAAGTATTTCACCTTGTGTCAGGAAAAAAGGCTGAGTGGTTATTAATCACCATGGCCACTATTTCTGGCAAGATGAAGTTTACAGAAAGTCACCTCAGCAGGTGTGCTTATCTGGTTTTAAACTCCTGCTGGTTGTCATATGTTTCTTCATCTCATTTTGTGGAAAGAACTGTATCAAGAATAAAGTAGTGGGGCTGAAAGAAAGCCACTCCATCAACTGAGCCTGGCTCTGTCAGCTGCTGTGGGAATCCCACTGATTCCGTCCCTGTGGGTGAAGCAGAGATGTGCCTCTGGCTTCAGTGGAGTGGGAGGCTGATGGACCCGGTGTCCTTCTGAGAGAAGAGAATGTTCTAAGGCTTGATGGCTGGCTGCCATCAACTACTTGTAATGGCACTCTTTTCACTCCCATCCCATTTTATCTCCTTTTTCTGGAAGGAAAGCAATTAAGGAGAGGTGTCAAGCTCTATCCAGAGCTCTCAGTTTCCCAGATTGCATTCAAATCTGGAGTGGATGGGCCAGTTGAAACAGGCATCTGGGTAGCCAGACACTTAGAGCACAGCTAGCTGCAGAAAAATAGAGCTCTTAGTGTGGAAAAATAGGCACGGAACTAATCTTCCTTCCAGAACATGAGTTTTGATTTTTAACTCTGACTTCTTAAGGTTACCCCAGTTTTGTGTTTTATTCTCAATACTCATATGATGGATTAATCAATCTTTTTCATCTAGAGTACACCTTGCCCAAACTTGCTCTCTTACATCACTCTAAGTAATTTCTAAAAACCTGTGTTTTTATGAGTCACTCCAGAACCAAGAAAAAACAAGCACACAATACAAACTGCCAAAGGAGAATAAGCATAAAGTACCCTTGAGTCAACAGGCATGACGCTTTGGTCCCAGAGCTGGTGAGCAGCACCAGGGCTTGCAACGCACACAAAAGATAAAGGAAAAATTGAATTGTATTTGAAAATAGATGTCATTGCTCAGGTTGTTTTTATTTTTTATGGCATTTGTGGCCAAATGTTTCAGCTTCTTACAGCTAGATCTGGATGACTTTTCCCCAAAGAACTGTGTCACAAAGGAAAAAGGAGGGGAAAGGAAAAGGCAGTATAGTAAGGACTGGAAGTACCAGGGAGCTGAGTCACATTACATGAGCAACTTTAACATTATAGAAATAAATCGTGATAGGTCTGGAAATATTAAAACATTTATTTTTATGTTTAAAATTTCATATTAGTAATGTTGGTATGTTTTGGTTTATTCTGTTTTGAAATTGAATTTATGGAGTTGAGTGTTAAAATTACTTTTGCTCTGTAATTTGTTTTGAAATTGTACCTTTTCTGAAAAAAGTTTCAAAAAACCCAAAATGAACTAACACAAAATATTCCTTTTAACTTTCAAGTCTATTGAAAATAAAAAAAAAAGGAAAGCCCTATTTACCTTGAGCTTGTGTTGGCAATTGGGGGAACTGAAAATTAGGAAAATATCTTTAGGGATATTTTTTTAGTTTAACTAAACCTTCAATGCTGAGCTCCCAAATTTCAGCTAAATATTCAAAACAACGGGACTTTTTAAATTTTTTTATTTTTATTTTGTATATCTGCTTATTTACTGCAGGATTTTGTGAGACTTGGCTGCACAGTGTTTTCCTGATTAATCCCTCCTGGCCTATCTCCAGCTTCATGTGTTTCCCTGCACTTGCCCACTGTGTTTAGCACATCCATAAGTATTTATTCTTCCGAAGTTGAATTTATCTAACCAGGGCAGTCTCAGCATTTCTTTTTTTATGCATTTTTTTCTTTCTTATCCTATTCTATCTTATGTGGATAACCTGCCTGCGGTTTGTTTATGTAGAATGGAGTATTTTTTCCTAGGGTAGGTAGTGAAGTCAGTGAAGAAATTGTTTGCAATATACTAATCTTAAACATTCAAAACAGGTTATTATCCTGAGCTGTTCTCAACTATCTGGTGTCCTGCTTGAGGGCTATAGAGAGTTGAATCCGTACGGTCTGAGCTGCTCTGAGTTCTATTCCTTACTTTGTTTACTAAACCATGGAAAGATCTGAAGGTGCTGTCAGACAGGAGAGCACTTCTCACCAAGTGTCTGTATTATTTTGTGCTCTATACACACCTTCCCTTAATAGATCCTCAAGAGCTCTACTGCTGTAGAATAAAAATCACATCGTTAGGTTGCTAACAACCTTCCTTCACCTGCAATGAGCTTTTGAGTCTTGCATCATGAACCCTTCTGTTGAACAAAGATGGATCATATACTCTATGAAGTTCAGTGCAGTGGGATCTCTGCTGACATAAAGGATGTCCTTGCTTCAGGTCAAAATAAGGCATTTGGCACCTGAGGAGGGGCTAGAGGGCACTGGGTTTCATAAGTTCCTTGGCAGCTATTGAGCTTTCCCATGGCACAGCAGAATTTGCAGTTTCTATTACTTCACTCTAAAGAGCTTCTAATTGTATGTTTGTAGTGTATGGGAGGTTCTCTTTGCCCTTCTGGTCTAAATGTCTGTTTACTTGCATTTGCACAACTCCCACAGCAGTAAAGAGATTTCTATGTGGGATGAAGTTTCAAGTTGTGATGTTGTGGGAGCAGATGCCTTGCAGGAAGCTAGCAGAGCATGACTAATTAAAAGATTAAGAATAATGGTGCAGAGAGACAGCAAGAAACTATGAGATTCATTTTAAACCTGAAGCTTAGTGCAGAGAAGAGAACACCTTACAAAGGTTTTCCTAGAAAAAATGGTCTGTGTTATGCAGTAAAGATTAAACCAAATAACTTTGCATGTGGAATGAGAATGAAGCAGATAGTATGTCAAACTCCACAGTCTGACACCGTGGCTTGCCTTTGTGCCGAGGAAACCAGAGAAAATCACAGTCTCTGAAGGAGATGAACAGGTAAGGGACTGCTCTGCTAGGAAGGAGAATAAACCTTTTTCTGCTACTAGGGCCTGGGTGGCAGCTTGACTCAAAACCAGAGTACTTTCTTTTCCTTTCTTTCTGCCTACCTTCAGTTTTGCAAATACAGATGTTTTCAGACCTGTTTTAGTTGAGAGGAAGCAAGTTGTAGCTTACTGAGGTGATGCATGGTTTTCTTTTACTTAGGCTCCTCAGCAACCTATTTGTCACTTCCCTCCCCAAAGGCTGTCCTCCTTTACATCTGGACATGGAGAGACTATCAGGCCTACACCTAGGAACTCTCCGTCTACAGTAGCAGGTCATTCCTCCAGGCTGATGGGACTTACCCATAGCCAGTCGGGCTGGTGCTTACAGGAATCCAGCCTAGTGGTCCCTGCAGAATTATTGTCTTTTGTTACCTGCTCCTGTGTGAAGTATTACATTTAGTGATGACCTAGAAAGTTACTTTGCTATGTTGGTAGTACTTGGTCAGAGGAAAATTTCCAGGAATAAAGTGGATCAGGTGGGGAAGTTAATGAATTCAGAATCACTTATTTCCAGAATTGCTGTTAATATTGAATAAAGCTTTTGTTTTGGTCATTCAGCTTTGTCGTAGATGATTTCCAGAAAATTGCCTGCTTCAGCCATATTTCTGTCTCCAGTGATAATGTCTGAGCCTTGAGTTATTAAGTGGCTTCTTGGTACAAAAACAGTTAAATATGATATACTCAAGCTGAAATAGAGAATTTGTTGTGTTGGGGTTTTTGAAGATGAAAGCACAGAACAGTCAATTACCATTTATTTCTTGTATTCCTAAATCTGTGAATAATATTTGCTTTAGGTGGGAAGTATTTTTTTTTTTCTTGATTGAGTCTTTAAGACCAAATTTCCATCTCTTTCTTTTTTCTTTTTTTCTTCCCCTTTTTATTTTTAGTCACTTCTGGATAATGAGGTGATTAATTCTGTAGTAACAAAACATGGCTTATCTGAAAGATTTTTATCTCATGAAACAATCCTGGCTGTAACACTACAACACAACATCAAGCTCTGCAGACCATGCAAAGATGTTCACATCCAAAGCAGGAAGGCAGAGTTTCCATGCTGTTGATTCTGGGCTAATAGGCTGGCAGAGGGACAGGCAGGCCAGTATAATGAGGATCTGCTGCCAAATGAAAAAACCTGCACTGTTTTTGTACCTGAGCTACTGAGTGGGCATCATGAAAACAGACTTCAGTCACATGGATTTTCATTAATTCTTTCTTCCATGTCATTTTCAGTGATGAAATGTCAGGTAAAAGAAGAAATCTAGGGTTTAGTCAATATCTGTGTAAGCATGTGCTTTCTCTTTCTGTATCTCATTCTGTTTCTAGTGCAGTTCTCAGATTTTTTCAGATTTTATCTGCTGCTTGGTTCCAGTTCTGTATTGATTTGCTTCTCATCTTTGTGACATGGCACGTTTTATCAATGTACACCATATTTCTGAAATTCACATTTTGAGGAACAGTGTTTCTCCAAATTTTCCTTTTAGAAAGAAATAGTCTTTTCCTCTTTAAATAAAAAAATAAAGTTTTATTTGCCTTAATTCTTTTATATAGAAAAGTACATATGGTAAGTCTCACTGTAGTAAATCATCTGTCTAGATGGTTAATCCAGTTTGATTATACAGACAGCCCTCGGTTGTAAGAGGTTTGTTTTCTCTAGTTGGTTGAAGTAGTTATAATTTCTCTACTGTATAAATTTGGATTTATATTCCTTGTAGTAGCTTAATATAGAAAAATGAAATAATAATTAAAAAATAATTACAACTGCCAAAGGGGGCGAGGGTGCGACCAATTTAATTAAGACTTTTTGCAAATAATTATGTCAAACTGTAGGTGTCACAGTAGAAAATTTTGGTAATAATCTATACTCCCATGTGTAAGTGTAGCAAAGCATATATTGTCACAAGTGAGCACAAGTGAAGTAAAATATGTACAGCCTTGGGCAAAATCAAATTTTTGTATGTTCTACATGCTCTGATTTGTTACCTTTCTTAGGCACTAGATGTCTTCCTATTGATTCCACTGCGCTTTGAATCAGAGCTCAAAAGTGATTTGAGGTTTTTGAAACTACCACGAGGATTTATTTTAGTAGATGTTAAGCAATCAAATCTATTACTCAGTTTTGACAGGCTCAGTATCAGTGTTTTCCCCCTAAAATGCCTTCCCCGCAGTTGTTTCCTTTCTGTTCATTAATCTTCTGTCACTTTGTGCTTAATGTGTGTGATTGAATATCCTTCCTGTTGCACGGCGTCTCAGAGGTGAGGCTGGATGGGCGTAAAACGGTTGTTTTGCATTTGCCTGTCAGAGAAAAGCAGAGCACTGACAAGCTTTCAGGGCTGGTGGATTCAATCACCAGGCAGTGTCTATGTCCTAGAGCACTTGTCCACAGCCAAAGAAGTCTAGATATGTCTGCTGCTTGTTCAGCTAGAATGCAGTCATGAAAAAAGCAGTGTCTTCAGGGCTACATTTAAAGGTTGGATGCCACTTCTGGGCTCCTGATAGAATAAACTTTGGTCCCAGTTTTCTGTCTCTCGATGCTGCTGCTTAACAAGTTCAGGCATAGTAAAGTAAGATTTAAGTCAAAATAAAGCTGTTCTGAAGCTGTTGTAAGAAGCTGTCATATTGCCATTGAGGCAGATTTGTACAGAGGAAAAAAATGGGAAAAGGTATCTTAAAAATTCATTAATTTTTTTTACCCATTCTCTCCCTTCCTCTGCTTCTCTAGTCATTGCCAAGTTATTCTAATTGTTTGTTGCAAAGCTTCAGGTCCAGCTCTCCTGTCACCTAGAGTGCAATGAACCAGTGGTGCTCTAGTGTTGGTGGGGATGACTTGTGTTAAGGCTTTGCAGGATGACAAACTCTTCATAGAACAGTACGTCAGTAACAAATAGCAGGTAAAGCACTTGAGAGGATGGAAGATGGATCTGTTTGCACAAGTGTCTCTGGCAAAAATACTGGTATGAGATAGCATAGTCTGAGAGCTATCACCTTCAGTCCCATGTCCCATGAAGTAGGGATGCTTCATGTCTTCGGAGACTTGTGTTGGTCTGCCAGGCATATGTTCACCTATTCCAATCGCATTTCCTTAAACACAGCTAATTATTTGGGATTTTCTTGGGCTGACTGTGACATTGCATAACATTTTCTTTCATGTTCATGCACTATAGGGAATGAATAAAAGCAAAGATTAAATACAGAATAGTTTTTAAAAGGCAAATTACAAATATGTGGGAAAATAAAAGTCAATAGAGTGAACTAATGTACTCTAATTATTGTTGCCACTGCTAATATTACTATAACATTTTAAATTAGTTGACTGAGCTTCCTCAAGGGAGTATAATAAGGATATAACACCTCTATGTACTCGGAGATGGTTGACTACTAGGGCTTAAGGAAATTGCTGTTCAGACGAGTGCTACTCTGACAGTTTGCATGTGGGATGGATCAAACAAAGCAAACAACATTCAGAAGTAGGAGTCCAGGAGAAGTGTGCCCATAAATACAATTATTTCTACTGTTACTATGCTCAGAAAAGTTCTCACCTGACTGAACTCTCTGCTCTGTTGATCCAAAGTCAACAGAATTTAAGTCAGCATCCCTGTGTATGAAATCTTTAATGATCTGTTAAAGTTTGTCATGGAACTTTCTGGAAAATGAAAAATTATTATCCTTCCCTGTGAGTCATTTGCTGCTGCTGCCCTCTGACCGGTGGCGCTGGGTGGAGGATTGCTTTTGGGTCATCAGAACAGGATGCTAATACTATCCTATTAAATGGATGACCTTGTGTCATTTGCTGCTCCTCAAAAATTCAGTAAGTATTTTCTAAAAGATACCCCCTAGAGTTCTCGAAATTCAGTAGTGGTTTAAAATAATTAACTGAAGGTCAGAGACAGTTCCTGCTACATCTAATTTGTAAGCAACTGTTGAGAAGCTGCATGTGGTATACATGTTAATGAAGATCCACATTTCAGACCATATTTTAAGTATTATGAAAGTCCTTAGGGGTAAATGCAGCAGAAATCCAAATGTTGAGGAAATTGTGAATAGAGGCAGGCCACAGTTGAGGTATGTGCTTCTGCAGTGTGCTTAATGTAAAGCTTGTATTTCTAACCACTGAAGGCATTCAGTCTTGCACTCAGAAGTAAAGAGATGTCAAGACCTATTCTGATCAGAAGCTACAAGTTAAAACATGTGCTTTGCTGGTTCAGCATGTGTGTATCTGCAGAAGTTCACATTACAAACAGCTAGAATATGCATTCTACTTCAGGAGGAATGAAAGGGACTCCCACTCTTAGCTGGAAATCCCCCCCACTAGGCCCAAATGAAGTCATTTTTGCATTGGACAGTCATGTCCAGTTTCTATCTGAAGTTCCTCAAAATGTGATATAAATACAGCAATAAACTTAGATTATGGTACTGATAAGCTGAAGAAAAAAATTGTTGTTAATATAGGCATGTTAGTCTATTGGTGATCTCTTGTAAATCAGCACGATTCCAAAGATAGTTTGTTCAGATACAGGTTATTTTATCCCTCCCAATATACACCTAAATGTCCTAAATTGGGAAGCAAAATCTGTAAGAAAATATAACCAAGAACATTGTGTCCTATAATTTCAAGGGAAGGTAGAAAACAGGACTTTCATAAGACTCAATCTTGTATTTCTTTAGACTTTTTAAAAAATGAAAACTATTTATGCCATGTTGGTAAAACCTATTTGAGCTGTGTAAATGGCTATGTAACACGTCACCTGACTGAATTTGAGCAAGATTTTAGTTAATAAAAGATTAATTATTGAACTAGTTAATATTTGATTTAGTGTTCAGTCAAAGACATTCTGCCAACCCAAAGCAAACTTCCTGTTCAGAATTTCTTTGACTGGTAATGAGTTGGATTCTTTTGTTCACATATAGGTGGTCTTCAGCTAGGATAAACCATTTCAGCCTTATTTCCTCTTGTGTCTGGAGTGTCATCAAATGCTTGTGGTATTTTATTTGCAAAGGAATTTTTCTGGAATCATGTATTGTTATATGTCTATATATGACGGTATTTCCTACACATTTTCAATAACCCTAATATACATTTAGGTAAACCACCAATGAATAAACCATGGGAATGATAGATTTTACATAATAGCTTTCTGAGTTTCTATCTCTGATTCTCTTAAGAGCAAACTGGTTCCACACAGGAACTAAATCCTATCTTTTTCTGAAAAGAATACATGGAGTGTATGAAAACAGATAGCTCTGATACCAGGCATTCCAGTTCAGCCTAACATAGGACCATTCATCTGCAAAACAAATACAACAGCAGATGAAGAGGATTTCACACTGCCTGAGTTTGTATTGTGATCCTTGTGGTAAGTCCTGTGCTGTGCCCAGCATGGAGCAGCAGTGAACAGCTGAGTAACATCAGCAAGTAATATCACCTAAAGAGTTTTTCCAGGAAAGCAGCCTCTGCAGGTGCCATGCTGCTTGTATAAAGCTGGTTTCCTCAGAGACAGTAAGGTCATTTTGAGATATGCATCTCATGGGGACTTGGCACATCACTCTGCTGTCCCGAGATGGGGTGGTACTCCATGATGGCACAGAATTAGGGGAGACAGTATGGAATTCCCCCATACCAGTTGCAAGGAAAAGGGTGTGATTTTCATAGATAATTGATAAGAAAGGGGAGAAAGAATGGGACAGAAGTGCTCTGAAGTAGAGCCAGGTGCAAAAAAAAGGGTAAATTCTGACTTCTTAGTTAAACCTTATTGATGTCTTAATCAGCCAAAATAAAGATCCCACTCAGTGACTGGCTTGAGTTTTTGCTGGGTCTTTCAGCTACAAACAAGTAACAAAGCCAAGAAGTGAATTCTCTTCATATTTGACTCTCAGTGTAGTTAATATTTAATCAGCTAAAGTTTACAGGATTAATCTAAGTTACATATAGTTTTTTACCTACCTGTCTTATTGTAAAGGGAAAAAAAAGTGGGGGAACATGTCTCTTTCATAATTGCCTCCTTGGGGTTTTTTTAATTGCCTCAGACACAGGATGATGAAACAAGTGAAGATAAAAGTGCAGGGGCTCCAGACTAGTCAAAGACAATGCTATGCTTTCAGACAATACAGGAAAAATATATGTGGGGATGTCAGTCATCTTTTTTTTCCTTTTGTCAAACCTAATTTGAAGTGAAGTCACAGGCTAGTGCTAGGTCACTTGCAAAGAAATTAGGGCCATGCAAGGAGGAGGAGCAGAAGTGTCATTCATCACACACTTTTGGGAGTCTGCCACCTAGAGAAGGTTATTTTGTAATGTTTGATATCCATTTCTGTAAAAAAACCTGTGTGACACTGCAGATGAGCTTTGGCGGAGAGCCCTGTTTCCTGGCATAAGTGGGAAAAGGTCTAACATCTCTGAGTATGAAAAATAGGAGATGCAAAATTAGATGCTGGTTTAACTCTGTAACCTCATCTCTATCCTAAGACATAGAAGTAATGATCAGGGATTTTAAACTTCCTTACCTACAAGAATTTCACAAGCAAGTTTTTTTCCCTAGAGTGCTGATTCTGCTTTACTTTGGGGAAGAAAAACCAAATGTTTCTTGTGTCAGTTCTTTGTTTTTCTAGTTCCTGTACAATGGAGTTGAATGAGCAGACACTGCTTCATATTGCTGGAAATGAGGCTTGTGAACTGGTTTGTGAGTTAGTACAGAGCAGTTGTATTCCCCATTGAAGGAATTATTTATATTTTGTCCATAAATCTGGTGTAGTATTGCTATTGGATCTGTCTTGGCCAACTGTGATATCTCTCCAACTGGGTGGCAGGTCACTTCACCTGAACTTTATTCAGCCTAAAGAGAGTAGCTATCAGCACTCTATCACCTCTAAAGTCAGTAACAACCAATATATCTTATTGCATATATGTGAAGACTACTTAGCAGTATACACATATAAGGTCAATGACAAAGGCTTGAGTAGATACAGAATATAGATTGTTTGTTAAAAGACCAGAGCCTGAAGCTGAACATTCTGAAAGAAATTGAATGGTTTCAGCTTTGTGCAAAAATGAAGTTGGTGTAACTTGTTTGTTGTAGGGTGTATTCTTAAGGGTCATGCTTGGATACTAAAAGTAGAACTGTACAATGTTCATCCACATATGCCAGAGGTCTTTAGCGAGATGGGTAAAAAGCTTCTATTTAGAGATCTGAAAATAAGGCTCACTAACACTGAGCCCAGATTTTTTGAAAGAGCTGTTGGGGATTTTACACTGGAACTTCCTTGAGACTTAAGGATGATGAGCACCTATCTCTTTATCAGCTTTTGAGAATTATCCCTTAACTATCTAGACAAGATATTTGGAAGATGGTAGGCAGCAAAAGACTGACCAGTCTCAGGACTCCTGTTCTGCAGATTGTAGAAGTGTTTCACTATTCTTATAAGTTTTTCAACTTCACTTTCTCTTTTGCAAAACTCAAGCAGAAAGTGCACAATTTCCTATCTCAACCTTTGCTCTGTTTTAAATGTCACATGTGTCAACTGGATTTCTCCCCCTTTCTGCTTGTGTGGAAGGAACTGGGGGCTTAATCATAAGGGAAGAAAGACCTGGTTTTATTCAATGCATCACATTAGTTCTGTTGTATTCAATTATCTTAGTAAGTGCTTTGTTAGGGAGAATACCCCATGCACTAGTCATCAAAGGGTTCACAGCTGTCACCAGCGGCACTGGGAGAGCAATGTCTCCCACTGTAGAAATACCCTTTGGAGTCATCCTTCGTGGCATGAGACGAATAACGTAATCCTGGTTTATACTGACAGACATCAAAAGAGTAATCCCAAATCCCATGATAATGCAGTGAATAATCACGATGAATTATGTAGGCTGCTGGAGGTGTCACATTATAAACAACAGGATACAGTACCAAGAGAAACAGGGAAACTTGCTCTGCATTGCAGCTACCAAAGACCTGCCTGTGTTTCCCCTGCAGACTGAAACATGGGTTTTGTGAGATGCCACAGCGGTAGAGGAAGGAAAACAACTGGCTGGAGACAGGGTTGTTGAGGGAGAAATGGCAAGGAGATGTGTGTATGTCTGAGAGAGGGAATGATGTAGAAAAACAAAGGAAACAGAGGAGGGGGTAGGGGGCTTTTGTATGCGTCTGCTCCCTGGGGAACAGCTGATGGATAGCAAAGAGAATAACTTGGGAGGACTGTATTTGCAAGATGCCACTCGGGGCTAATGACACGTATCAGCAACGCTGGGGACTTTCAGGGATCCTTCTCTGATGGCAATGCAAAGGAATTCAGGGTGGAACTGGAGCAGAATTTCTCCATGAATAAATCAACACCTGGCTGTTGCTGCTTTGTGGGAGCAGGTTGATGCAGTAAAATAGGAAACTTGCTGTTTGTACCAAAGACTCTAACAGTCCTAGAGCCAGGCAAACTGGCATCCCGTCAGACCCTAATCTGATCTAATATTTAATTTCAATTCTCAAATATTAGTGTAAAAGGAATGCAGAAATTGTCATTTCAGTTGATACCTGAAGTCTAGCTAGCTGCTTCTCTGTTGCTATACTGATTATTTTTGGGTGCTGAGAGAAAGAAATGAGAAGCTCAGATGATGAATAGCCTGATGAATTCAGAGGAAGCTGCATAATTAAGCACGGTTGGGGTAAAATCATAGCTACTTTGGAAGAATTCTAAGTAACTTTAACAAGGTCAAGATTTTACCTCAGGTCTTCATAGAATAGTTTGCCACCAAAGAATTATTTTATTTATTTTTTCCCCCCTAGCCCCGAAGGATGGTATCTTATACCCTTAATTTTGTTTATCCCTTCTTATGTAACCATGAATGCTCTCATTAGCTGTATAAATGTCTAATATTTTCTTGAGTGTTGGTAAACTCAGCCATTCATTAGTAGCCTAAGGGCAGGATAATTCTTTTACCATTGCTACGGATTTATGAAGCGTGAGTCTTATAAACTTTTTTCTTAGGTGGTTCAGGAATACGCTTAGTTCATTCTATCATCTGTAAAAAAAAGTATTATTGAACAGTATTAAAAGTATAGCTATTAGAAAACATCTGTGTTGAAATCTCAGTACCTTTTTCACAGGGGGAATAGTTGCAAATATTTGTTGTGATCAACTTGATGTGGGGGTTTCTAGCATGCCTTTCCGATTTTCTCTATTTTGAAGAATATTGCATTCGTTTTCATGGCACAAATTTACTTCTGTTTGGCACAAATCAGATTTCCCTCACTTTGCAGAAAACTATTTCCACTGTGAATTTGAAAATAAGATAGTAGGGTTTCCACATAAAAGGAAATACCTTTATGTTTCTCCATGACTTTTATTTTTCAGTTTTTCTTTTAAAGTCTTCATTACGTGTGTTTTCTCACATTTAGCCTTTGGCAGGTTCGGTTGTGTGATTTATGTTTGACCACACTCCAGCTGATCAAGAAGTAGGTATTTTAAATAGAAAAGGTGGCTGAGTACAGGAAAAAACAATATTCTCAAAACAAATATTGAAATAAATTTGAGGGTAAGGGTAATAGCTTTTTTTTTCAGACACTCCTGTGTGTGGGGTCTTGATAAACAGCTCTATCATTGAATGGTTGTGTGATAGCAGGCAAATTACTTTCCTGCAAATATTGTTTTTCTTGATGTCTTCCTTGTCAGCACTGGGATCATCAGAGGCAAGATGGGTGGCTTGCTCTTACAGTGCTTGCAGTGAGGCTTGGGATGTGGAACCGGGAGACAACTGTGCTGATCTCAGCTTGATGGCACCAAAGAGTGAGATCCCACTCTCTCTCCCTTCTGGGCTTTGCTCTTACCTGTTTATATGGAGAACCTTGCTTTTTGCCCAAGTAATTTTCTGTTGTTTTAGTAAATCGAACTGATGAGATCAGACCTGTGCCAGAGCTGGGTCTCAAGGTAAAGCAGTGGGAATATGCAGCATGTTAATAAGCAAACAGCAAGAGAAGGCTGGATGGTGAGCTATTGATTTGGTCCAAAAATTGCTGTAATTTGTGTAATGATGTGAATTCGCTGTAATGTAAATTACTGTAATGTAAACTTCTACCATGAGCTTGGACCAGCAATGCAGTCCTCTTCTGACTGAGGTTCATGTTACTACACCAGGATAAGAACAGAGAGGCTTCAATGGCAATCCTGTGGCTCTGAGCTATTTGTTGACAGTCACAAGAATTCAGAGCACTGTTGGTTATGATGCCATTATAAGCCAAATTTTTAAAAAACCCAAAAACTTGCTTTAAATTCAGGCTTTTAAACAGATGTCCAAGCTTCTAAGTATATCTAACCACTGTATCTGTTCACCTCTATCTCACTGACTTTCTTATGGTTTATAGGTGATGGATAGCTTTGAATTCAGGCTATTTCTGCACGTGGGTCAGAATATATGTATTTTGAAATGTTATGTTAGGCTGGCAGGTTTGACAAACTGGGCCACTGTTTTGACAGTTCTGGCCAGAGATATCTTTCTCTCCCTCTCAATGCAATCTGGGCTGAAACTCAGTGCTTGTCACAGGGGTGCTCCTCAACAGTCTCAGAAAGGAACTTGAAAGCTATCAAATAGGAAACTATGGTACTGTCGTGGTTTTGCGAGGTTGGGTGCTGGAAAAGAACAGGGGTGCACAAAATGGCTGCTGTGAGGAGCTGCAGGAATTCTCTGGAGCTCCCAAATGTAAACAATCCAAGGCCAGAATCATTGTTGACTGGGGCCAGGCCAGTAAGAGATAGTCACAGCGCCTCTGAGAATCACATATAGGAGAAAACAACCCAGAAGCAGCTGCATTTTGCCACCGGAGAAGGGAGTGAGAAGATGTAACGAGCTGTACAGACACCAAGGCTGGGAGGAGGAGTGGGCACCCCAGGTGCCGGAGAGAGGGATGCCCCTGCAGCCTGTGGAGAAACCCCATTGTAAAGGCCGAGACCCCACCTGCAGCCCGTGGAGGGGCTCCACGCTGGATGGAGCAGGTGGAGACATAGAGAAGACGCTGTGACCCTTACGCTGAAGCAAGCCCCTGCCAGCACTTGGAACCTACAGAGATGAGCGAGCGAGAGAGAGAGAATTGCACTGGTACAGGTTTGCTGGGGGAGGCTGGTGTGCCCCGTGTGAGGACTTGGACTGAGAGACATTGTGATTTATTGCTGCCCGCCACAGCAGGGATCCAGGCGGAGCAGCTGATGAGACACACGGAGAAAGTTCCTGGAGGACTTGTCTCTAGTACTGGGACCTCTCACGGCGCAGCAGGGGGAGGGTGTGTGTGGAATGGATTTCCCCCCCCCGGCCGAGAAGGAAACCAACTTGCAAGGAACTGACCGAAGCCCCCGTCTCCCAGTCCCTGCCCCCCTGTGCTGTGATCGGGGGGAGGAAGGGAGTGAAATCATGACTAGATTGAAGTCTGCTAAGGAGGGAGCGGGGTGGGGAGGTAGAGGTGTTTTAAGATCTGGGAAAGGAAAACAGCTCATGAAGTAACCGAGAACCCCATTATTATTTCCTAGTCCCTGCCCCCCCCTGTACTGCGAGCAGGGGGGGAAGAAGGGAGTAAAATCATGGCTAAAGGGAATTCTGCTTAGAATGGAGGGGTGGGGGGAAGGTGCTACTGAGAACCCCATTTTCCCCAGTCCCTGCCCCCCCTGTACTGCGAGCGGGGGGGAAGAAGGGAGCAAGATTCTGATTAAAGTCTGCTAAGAAGGGAGTGGTGGGGGAAACGTGTTTTTAAGATCTGGTTGCATTTGTTTTAAGATTTGATTGCACTCCTGACTCCGGTTCTTCACTGTTCTTTCTAGTGTAGTGTAATAAATTAGAATAGTTCTTTCCTGCACTGTGTTGAGTCTGTTTTGCCCATATCGTCGCTGATAAAATGATCTCTCCTTGTCCTTATCTTGACTCCTAAGCCTCTTAATATATCTCTTCTCCCCTGTCCACCTGGAAAGGGGAGTAAAAGACTGGTTTTGGTGGGCACCTGGCCTTCAGCCAGGGCTAAACCACCACAGGTACCAATGTGACTGAAGAATGGGATAAGGCATCTTGGCAGCAGGTCTTTCTGTTCCTCTTAGCACAGATGTGCTCTTGACTCTGTCCCCTCTCCTCACTCTAAGATGGTTGTGGCTGAGTTGCCGTGTATTGGCAGATGACAGTGACAGAAAGCTGTACAGACAAGAAGTATTGTGCTCCTAACCAATACACAAACTTTTAATTTGCTGACATCTTTTGTAAATGCTCACCCTCTGCAATTTTTCAGTGAGCAAAATGATATTTCCCTGTCTTTCCCACACCCAAATTAGTAGCTGGCCTATGACCAAAGCTTAGGAGGTGCTTCAGAGCAACTAATTATGTAGAGGTTTGCTGATTATAGACTCTTTTGAAAACATGTGGCTGTTGTCAAATGTGGCTGATGCATGGTTCAAAAAAATCACACTTTGTGGGTGGGCATCCTTTACTGATTTTGGCTGTACCATCTGAAACACAAGCACCTCTGCCTCTTGCCCATCAGTTGGCAGTTGCTAGCTCCCCATTCCTATCACGCTGCTGGTGGAGGGAGCCAGGAATGTGTTCTCTGTCCTGCTTTAGGAGAATCATCTGAGCCAACACAAGCCTTATGGGCCTTGTAGAAACTCATTTGAGTGTGTTTGAAATGAATCTAGGGATTTTCACATGGCTACTTTGTCTGGCAGAGCTGAGGGGATGTGGACACAGGCAGGAAGGACTAACAGACAACAGGGGAAGACCTCTCCCCAGAACTCAGTGCCATGCTTATCAAGGCTAACGACTATTTGTTGCCTCAGGACTCCTTGCTTCTACACAGTGCAGCTCATCCAAATCTGTTTTTCACTCTAAAGAAAAACTTTTTCACTGTGAGGCTGACATAGCACTGGGACAGGCTGCCCAGAGAGGTTGTAGAGTTTCCTTCTCTGGATACATTCAAAACCCACCTGGACATGTTCCTGTGTGACCTAATCTAGGTGATCCTGCTCTGGTAGGAGGATTTGGACTAGATGATCTTTTAAGGTCCCTTACAACTCCTAACACTTTGTGATTCTGTGTGAGCCTGTCTCTTGCATTGAATTATGTCTTTTAAGCTTGGGGTCTCAGACTAGTGCTGTTGTTTCACTGAGGGTCCTCTGATATCTTTTTTTTTTTCTTTTTCTCCATGAGGGACCACTCTTCCATAGAGATGATTTCCCCTTTAATTAGAGCAGTGTTACTATCATTTTCTCCTGCAGTATATATTCCAGTTCACAAAGCCGTACCACAGATATATTGGCCATTATGATTCCCCTGAGTTTTCCTCCATTAACCATAACAAAATGGCATTAATTATTTAGGAAGTGCAGCCTCTAAACACACTTCTAGTTTCACAAGGGTTTGTTTTTTTGGGGGTTTTTTTTGTTACATCCTGTAATGTACAGGATAGAGAGAAAATTATTATTTAAAAAAATAGCTCTGAGGTAACACATTACTGAAGTAATTTCAAATGATCTGAAGGAGTCATTTGGAATGACAGCTTTTATTATTTCCTCTGCCAATAAATTAAAGAGAGGGGATAAAATGGAAGTAATTGAACTGAAGCAAGAAATATGTTTCCAGGTGTTTGCAGATAATGTTCTCAATAATTTAGTAGCTGGGAACAGTGTGTTATGCAGTCATCCAGCAGAAAGGAGAAAATTGAGGGTGTGCAATTCCCTCAGCTACTCTTCTGGTCTTACCCATGTTTATGTTAGCAAAGTGTTGGAATAACACAGTGATGAATATGGCCAGTGTTATTTGTTATTTCATAATAGTATCTGTTTCCGGTTTGAAAGCGTAAACCCAAGAGCCCCTCAGGTCTCTCTCTACTATCTTTCTGTTGCTCTATTTTAATTTTTTTTTGCATAATTACAAGTTCTTACAAATTATTAGCTCCATTATCTACACTCTTCCTAGAGGCCTTGTCTTTTCCGAAGTGTGGCTTCTATGTTCTGTATTCCTTAACATCCACTTCTGTCCTTGATCTTAGCTGATATCTCTATAATAACTTGTTTCTTTCCCCTAGATTGGGCTATGACAGCTTCTTTAGGAGCTACAACTATGAGCATGTGAGGGGGGAGCATAGGCTAGCAGAGATGATTGCTATCATTGTCGTCAGGAAGTAATATGATGCCATCAGTGCAGTTTTGGTGCACCAGACTGGAACCTGCAGATAAAATAACTTGTGGATGTAGAGGCTTGTCTTAATTCAGAACAGTTTGGATGACAAAGGTAGTAAAGACCTTTGGTAAATTTAAGTAGGAGATAGTGGTGATGTTACAGGCTATACCTGAGTAAGTAATTTTCACACATGTGCAAATCATTAACCTACTTTCAGCTTGAATGGCTATGCAGTTTGTTTAATTCTGATCCTCTTTCTCTCAAAAATGTTGCAGATAGACACTTGTTAAAGATGAATATCACTTGTCATTGTTGATCATATGGATTGCCTGAGTATCAATCTGAGATGATTTGTGAATACTTTGTTAATAACAGAGTTGTTATTGGAGGTTTAATTCATGGAAATTTATACATTTTTATTTGGGAAACAAAAGGGGTCTTTTAAGAATGTCAAAATTAGATTTTACCTTGGATCAGCTTCAGAGAATGTAAACCACTGACAAGATTGGAGAACAGACTCTGAAAAGAAAATTTCTGTGAGATGATGAGAGACTTTGAAAAATTCCAGTTTCATATCTAGGTGATTTCCTGTAGTAGTTGGGCATTTTATCAAGAGAAGTTGTGTTATATATATTCCTGTAGGTTTTTAAGAGAATGGCATCTGAAGTTAAAGTCTGGACTCCAGTGATTATTTCCAAACAACACTTCTGTAGCTTTGTGACTTAAAGCACCTGGGTTACCTCAGTCAGCTGGCAGTTCTCCAGAACTGGAAATTCAGAATTTTCTTCAAGTGATGATATTATGTTGAGAACTCCTCAAAAGAGGAAATATGAACATCAGTTGTTCTTGTATTCCTCTTTAGAGCTTGTCTGATTGTGTAAATAAGTCATGTGTTTGTGAGATATATATATATATATGTGCAGCCATAAGAAAGTTTGGCACAAGATTTTAGAAAGGTCAGGAGTGTGGTAGATTTTAGGCTAGAAGTAGATACTTGTAGGGGTTTTGAACCATTGATAGTTTACATGAAACAGAAATAAATATTGGACAAATCTAGGTTGTTCTGTATCATTGCAAATGTTTGAAAATCATGATCCACAACTACAAAAATCATACATGAGTTAAAATAAAGTTTTCAATATTTTTTTTTCCTGTATGAATTTTGAGTTTCTGAAGCTCATGGATGTATATGCATGTGTCACTGAGTATATCCTGGAGAAATTATACTCCATTCATCTGCTGACCCGTTCTATCAAAGTTCAGTGCTTTTCATTGTCAGTTTTAATACCCAATAAAAGTCCAGTGCTTGGAATAAGGAGCAGTCCCACCCTTCGCACTTTCAGTACTGCAAACTGCAACAAGGCCGGTAGGCTGCACAAATGATTGTTTTCCCATCTCTAGAGCACTTTGCTTCTGACCTCAGCATTGATGAAGTGTTGTGAAGCCCTGCTGCTGCCAAGATCCTTGAGGCTTTGAGTGCTGCCTCATGATTGGCAGGGACAAAATTTCCATTAAGTACTTTGAAGGTCTTGGAAAGAAACTGATAAAAAAGTCCTCCTTTTTGTAAAGCAGCTGATATAAAATCAAACTTGGTGTTTCTGCCTTCATATGAAATGCTAATTTTTCTTAAATGTAAAGGATTACTTGGACTGATGTTTTCAAAAGCACCGATATGATTATTAAGCAGAAGTTTCAAAATATCAGACTTGAATTATATATATGGTTCCAAGTTCCCCTCTGAACTGTGTTTTGCTAAACATACATTCAGGTCTCAGAGCTGTTTGGAGAGCAACAGGCTCCTATTCCAGGAATAGTGTTATAGGATCTGAATTTGGATGACCTTCACACAAAAGATTGTCTCTCTAAACCAGTTCCACGAAAAAAATGTGATAATGTGTGGGAAAGGAATACTGAGGTTTGTGTTACTCAGGTTGCATGCAGATGAGATTTGCAGTTGTCCACCTATCTGCATGTGCAGTCTGTCAATTATTTTTGTTGTTATTGTCTTGGGTCTGACTGGGAAACAATGGTTCTCACTTGCATTTGTAGTTTGTTGTGTCAGAATCTCACAGTTTTAGAAAAGTATACTGTTCTTCCCTTGCCCTAAGGCAATATTCTGGACACCAATCACATTTTTAACTGCAGTGGGGGAGCAGCAAAAGCTTTTGTTTTCCTTTAAAATTATAAAAGTCTATTTGCAGATAAACTGTGCCTGGGTACTTGTTTGCTGTTTACATTTTATGCCCATTACAAGAACTTTTAAAGACAACCTTTGTCATATATTTGTGATAGTTGTAGATGGAAAAATGCTTGGAACACATGAAGTGGTCTGAAGTCCAGGCCCTGCAGAGGAGTCAGGTTCTGAAGTAACTTCTGAATGGCAAAAGGGACCTCAGCAAATGAAAACTGAGATGCAAAGCCACCTGTGAGCTGAGAGATTCTGCTTATGATCTGCACAGGTCTAGTGTCTTCTTGATCAGCTCCTGCCTCAAATTCTATCTGCCTTATTTTTCCTATGGATCAGTAATTTCAGAAAGTGGGTGTCTGACGACTTCTTCAGACAAGTCCTTACTACTCCTTGATAAAACAAGAGTTACGTGTCAAGGTGAAACATGGCAGGAGATGAAGGCATTGAGAATATAAGGCTAAGGGGGTAAAGTGAAACATGAATACTTAGACTAATTATTGCTGGACCATGTGTGTTAGGGACAGGAGATCTTCTGATAAGGCTCCTTTACTGCACTTCATGAATGCAGGTCAGTTGTAATAAATTCCTGCCTAACAAGTGGTGACTTGATACTTAAATAACTTGTAACCTGCAAGTTTCTGTATAGTGTGTGCAGGTTTTCCTCGTCTTCTGGGAGAGATAAAAGAATGTCCACTCCGTGCCTCACAAGAAGAAGCACCTATTCAGCTCCCAGGCTAAGTACACCCATGTTCCTCATCCCAACAAACACACTCTTTGCTGAATTATTGTCTTAAAGGAACACAAGTATGCTTCACCTCTTTGCTGGACTCGGCAGTGCCATCAAACTCCTATTCAGATCATTAACACAGGTTCACCTGGCTCTGAATGTACTTAATTATAAATTGGTCTGCATCATCTCCACAAGTTAGTTAGAAATTTAAAGACAAATATATAAATAAAAATCAAATGCTTATTGAAATCTTCAGTCTAACAAAAACATTCTGATAAAAAGCAACACCCACGTCAAATTTTCACATTTTTGTATTTTTGCTAACCTGTTCCCTTTCACAACTACCTGTACTTGCTAAATGATTACAACTTAAGCTGTGCTCTGAGATAGCACACACAAAATCAGAGACAGGCCAAGAGAAGCAGGAACTAGTAAATTAGCGTCCCGTCCCTGGTTTTCACACACCTGTAGTGCTGACCTTTAAATCCAAGATGGCTATCTTTAGTAATCTTTTTGCTTCTGTACCTGTGGTTCTTTGTTTTTTTGCTCCAGTAGACCAGTCTGAGGAGGAAACATAGTGCATAGAAACTCTGATAAGAACAATTTAGTATATAATCCAGCATCCTGGTATACACATTTGATAAATCTAAGTGCACAGAGGCATATAAAGAACTTATATGTATATTTGTGTGTTTACCAGTAGGCAGGTTGGAAACTGCCTAGTACCCAAAAATGCAAGTCATGGCTAACACAACTAAAACTGGGTGAGATGGGTAAAGTAATCTGAATGCAAAAATCAAAGTGCAGAATATGGACAAGGGGGGAAAAAAAAGCTTTATATTAAAGGCGCCAGTGCCTGGTTTTGCATCAGAAATAACATGGCATTGCAGGAGCTCAGATCCTTATTGATTAAAGCTCTTTCAGGACTGCAAGTAAAGATTTGAAGAATGTTTGTGACTTTATATGGAACTGAAAAAACAATCCCATAAATGTTTGTCCTTGATGGTTCATAAGAAAACCTATATTACTGCAGGTCATACAGGTACATTTGCAGGTATTTGCTTAATATTACTAAAAGTAATACATGAAAAACACAGATGCTCCTGTGCCTGTACAGGCTTTTTCCAAAGGCCAGTGTCACCACTGAGCTAAACTTGCATGTGGCTGCAGGGATAACAGCAATTATGACTTACCTTGTGCAAGCGCAACCTGATATCAACAAATTTGTATGTTTAGAGTGGAAAAGATCTGTTAAAAGCTTAAAAATAACTATCAGAATTACTAATTACTAAGAAACATGCTGAAATGGTAACAAAACATGTGAGCTATTGCAGAATAATCTAGGAGATGGTACAATTGTATTAGTATAAAACTAATTTGGGAAGGGGGAGGAAATTGACATTAAAAGAAGAATAAATGATGAAAGGATGAAAAGGATGGAAACAAAGTGAATGGGCATGAATTAAACTTTCTACTTGAAACATTTTTAGTTCTCAGGAGGGGAAAGGACTGGAAGTGTTCAATATCTGGATATCTGTATTTTCTCAATATTGCTTTCTCTCAACATTTCACACACTTTCAAAATTGCCATGTTCTAGTATGTCATAGGGTAGGTAAGAAACTGTTTTCTACTATGACAAATACTAACTTTAAGCGTTAAGTTTTATATATGTAAATTATTACCAAAAGTAACACTCAGTGAGAACCACTTTTGGTTTTCCTAGTAGCAAGAATATTGCACCGGTGCTTCAGAAACTGCATTTCTATTTCCAGTTCTGGTACTGAAGTTTAGTAAGACCCTGTACTTCCCATTTCCCTGCATCCTCTATCTGTTTAGATTTGTGAGTTTTTTACCTCAAATGTTGTGGCTTCTTTCATACTTTAAAATGCTTATACAATGGGCCTTGATTTCAGGCACGCACTTTATAGTATCTCACAGTACAAATGGGTGATAATGACAGGAACTGTGATGACACACACCAATATCCATTTTAATGCTCTTGAGGACAATTTTTTTTCCTGGCTCTGCTGTCTGGGACACAACTTCACTCTCTCTGTTGTACTGAAAGAAACCTCAAAGTTGTGTCTGAAATGTGAGAACAGGAGGTAAAAGCAGGTGTAAGGGGTGATGAAGAAAGGGCAATTTCATCAAAGTTTTAGAAACTACAATTGACTCTCCATATCTCTGTGTGATCAAATTGTGCTTATAGTTTTCATACTGGTCTTTTCCTTCTCTTCAGTTTACAAACTTTGAGGTGTTCCTTTACTGTGAAAAAGAAAATAGGTAATTTATTTCATTGGAGGTTTTTAAATTTCCCCGGCAGTTCTGGCTCAGTCATGCTCTGTCTCAGTCATTGGCACAGGCTCAATCGTTGTTAATGATTTTTCATCCTCATCCAGATTATTTTTTTCCTTTGGACAATTTTCTATCATATTGATCTCCTAATCTTGTTCCCATCTCACCTGATCAAGTGTGTGAGACTAGAATGATGAGCAGGAATATTGCAAACGCCCTTGGTCAGCAAGTCTTGCTACCAGTAGCAATCTTACAATGATGTCAGATGGCAGATCTCTTGCCTCCCTCTCTTGCAACAAAATCTGTACATTTTCTTTCTTTACCATGCAGTGCAGCATTGATCCGCCACATTACTGTCCACATTACTGTAACTGTTAGTCATTCTTGTCATAATCAGGCAGAGACTGTAAGATCATTAATTAGAATAACC
>VZTU01029280.1:0-38847 GCA_013400835.1 Zapornia atra | reverse complement strand
CCCCCCCCCCCCCCTCCGCCCCCAACTTGCTTTATTATGGTCTAAAACTTGAGGTGATGTGGGCTCAATACGTAGTTTAGTTTTGGTTTCGTGTTTTGGGGGGGAAATGTCTAGCTAATACATTTACATGGTACGATCCTCTGAATTAAAGAAAACGTAGGAAATATGGAGAAATGGATTTTTTTCTTTATTGCAACCACAATTACATAATGTTTCTTCTAGATTGGTTTTTAAGAACAAAGATTTTAAGGAAGAGAAGTGAGGATTTAGCTAACAATTAAGTTCTGTTCTAGGGTTTTTCCAGTTAAGGTATGGTCTTTTAAAAAAGAATTTTATTTTTTTAGACTGGCCTTGCAGGTTCTGTTTTTTCAAAGTACTACTGCCCTCTGCTTTCTGAAAGATTGCTTATGTCTTGTGCAACATCTCAGAACTCTGTAAAACTTGGCAATGTTTGAAAAAATTTTCTTAGTGTTCCACTATAGTGAGTGATCTTAATATATTTTAAGTTAGAAGTTGTCTGGACACTAATAACAAGTATTTTCCTGTATAATTTTTCTATAAAATATAAAATTCTGAAGTGATTATCTTTCCCTTATGAATCACTTTCAAGTCTCAGATTGTCTCCTTTATATAGTGTGGAATTCAGTATTTGATGTGGCATCCCCTCACTACCCCTCCACTTCCTAAGGCGTTTATTAAGCATGTTGGAGTATACTTGAGTGCATTACTAAATTACAAGACTACCCTGTGTTCTGGTTTAGAAGGAGGAAGGACTCGGGGAACAGGAGAACGTATTTTTTAAGACTGAGGTTTATCTTTTTGTGACTAATACCAAAGCTGAAGTTTATTTAGCCTCTACTACTCCTCCTTCCTTGAATCCACTCCCTCCCCAACTTTATTATAATAACTCTATGAGGAGGAAGCCATAATTAGCATCTTAAGTTTTTAATAGCTAAATGGTACTAAAGCCTTTTTAAAGGCTCAATGCTACTCGTGTTCTCTAGATTTTGTACTGAACTACTTGTTCATGGACAAGTATGTTTTGTGTAGGTAATACACTGATTCCAATTCTGTGTGGTCCATATTTGCTGTCATTTTATCTGGCTTACCTATCTTGTTATTCCATAACAGAGAAAAAACTGTGCATTACAGAAGTAGCTCTACTAAAGATGAGTGCATCGAGTACAGGCTTCCTGCAAAGAGTTTGTGCAGGCTTTTGTGCGTTGGAAGTGTGGCAATTTTTGAAAAATCTCAATTAAGTAATCCTTCTAAAGGTGATTCAGATGTGTTTCTTACAGAAGAGTTCACAGAAGTGTATTGTTTAAGATTTGAAAGAAGAATGTTTCATTTTATGATCCTGTGTTCTTAAGGCATTTTGGCTTGGTAGAATAGAACAATTGATTAATATTGACTCCGGTTCAAACACTGAACTCCTGTGCATGCCTGAAGGCTTACGGTGCAGAAGTGAGCGTAAAATGGCAATGTGCTTTTTTCTTCTGGCTTAACTATTGTGCTGCTTCTGTTCTCATTGTTAGCTCTCAATAGAGAGTACAACTACCATCTCTTTTGCAGTTTACCTACTTAATGTAAATGAGGAGCCGAGATGTACCAAAAAGACTTTTTTTTCTTTGTAGAGGGGTTGCAGAGCTTAAATAAGTAATTTTGCCTTTCTTGTTAGTGAGACACAAATAATTAAGATCAAAAGTAGACTATATCTTTATTACATAGAAAAAGAAATAGGAATCCAGGCTTTAAAGCACAATAGTCAGATTTTTGAAATGCACATCCTTTGAGGAAAATAAAATGTGCTGGGTTGTACGGACTATAGAAACTACAGTCAATTAGGCTTTGCTGAAGCAAAAGAAAAGAGACTGTAGTGTGTGGGTAAAAATAATAAAAAAAAGAACAAAAAGAAGGAAAAAACTAAGGTGTTGAGCACATGGGAATAGGAAGGGATGAAAACAGTCTAAAAACGTGGCAGAAAGAAGAAATGATAACCGGAGAGAATACAAACAGTAAGAAATTATATTTGATTAGAATGCATAAAACAATGTAGTATGGCATTATCTTAGCAATATCAAGATAGTTGGGTGATTCCTCCCTCCCACCCCCCAGGAAAAACTCTTCTTCCCTCCCCCCCCCCTTTTTTTTTTTTCCTGTAATGAAACTCAGTGCTTCCATTTAACTGTTTCCGAGTCTGGTATTCAGTTTTGCAGGTATAAACTTACTTGCTTAAAACTTAGTCTTACTGGAAGGAGTGATAGTGTAACGTCAGTCTGGAGCTTTGTTGGTGAGGTATGTGTTTGGTGAGTGGGGAGAGAGCAATTTTAATAGTGGAACGAGAGCTGGAGTGAATTAAAAAGAAAATGGATTGAGCCAGAAAATGATTGAAGCACCATAGTGAGGGTGTTAAAGAGGAAAAAAAAAAAGGGGTGCAGTGTCATAAGGTGTATAGAATTCTTGCAGTGGATTGTAAGCATTGGTGAGTATGTCAGTGTTTTCCAGGTTGCTTAAATGTCTGTGGGTAAGCAAAGATTACTAGTTAAATCATCACGTTGTGCAGAGGAGTTAGAGAGCATTCAAGGTATGATGTGAAAAGGATGTATGTTTTTTATATACCACAGTCAGTACATGATAGATTATAGTAGATAGGCAGAAAATTATTGTTCTATTTTAGATGATGTGAGGCTCTTGAGGAAAATGTCTTTTTTCTATGTGAATGCAAGCCACCAATTAAAATAAAAGGTCTTGGTTACTTTTTAGAATTGTTACCCTATCAGCAGGCCTGGTCAAATTTTTGTCTTGCCAGTGTTCATCTTGCTGTTACAGGAGAAGGTGTCTGTTAAAATAGCGGAATACACCTCCACTCTTCAGGATACTTTGATTTTTGTAACCTAAATTTAGACTGTATTATAAAGCTTTTGAGGTTGTGATCAGCTGCTTCAAATCTGAAGACAGAAGAAAAAATATGCAATGTTGTATAAATGATGTAATATAAAGGGTTTGGGGTTTTTTTGTAAGTCTCTCTTCAAATTAAAGACACTGAAGTACTGTGTGGAAAGAAGCTTTGAAAAACATCTAACGCACTTTGGCTGTTGCCAAAATTGTATTGAATCCAAAAGTCAGTGGTGAGGATTTTCACTGGTGGCAGAACTTTCAGAGGATGGTCTCAGAGTTGGGATGTGTTTCTCCATGCAGCCTTTTAATCAAATGTATCCTCTTCCCCCCATTCTGATGTTTGTCAGTGTATTGGCTTTTTCATCTGTGTCTGGGTCACTTCATACTGATACGGAGAAGTAATTTTGATTCGTGAGGTGCAGGCATTTAAATATTTCTCCACATATGTTTCCTTTTGTAATTACACTTGAATTTGGTCCATCCTGTAACATGTCTGGATGCTGTAATTACTCAGTAAATGTCACGTAGCCAGTAAAGGTGGTGTTCTGTTAATTCGAGCTGTTCCATTTGTGTTGCAGAGGTAAGTGGTAACACTGGCTTCAGGCAGTTGATGATGATTTGCTGTGTTTCTGAATGCATACAACTGTTTTTATGGATGTGACATGAGGAACATACCCATTTCTCTGTACTAGTTACTCCCTTTGCCTTTATTGACAGTATGTGCTGGGTTAAATAGCGAGCGCTCAGTAGGCAAGCAGCCTGTGCAGGCTAGCCAGGCTGTACTGACCAGTGCTCGGCACGTCACTGGCAGCTGCCCTTTCAGCCTGTTCACCCCAGGGAACTCAGTCCATCCACAGTACGCTCTACCTGGCACAGAGACCCCACTGGTGCTGTCTCCAGTTTGGACTGCCAGTCCTGATCTGGGTCTAAGTGTGACATGAAGGGTAGCACGAGAGATGGGTTTCATGGCTGTGTATAGCCAAAGGTATGGAGAATTTCTTGAAGAGGCTGGGTTTATGTGTAAGACTTGGGCAGTAACTGTAATTTGACAACCCCAGCAAAGCTGTCTGAGCCTCCTTTAAAAAAGCCAGGTGCCATGGACACGAAATCAGTTTAGAAAGGATTTAACATACCATCTGGTTCATTAAAGGGCCTCTTTTTACCATTAATGAAAACTGGTAATCTGTCTACGGAAAGAACTCATTGGGCTAAAAAAATCTGCGTGTGGCTGTAAAGAAGAAAAAAAATATGCACGAAGCCTGGATGGTAAACTGGGGAAACCTGGAAAACTGGAGATTTTCAGCAATGAGAAGTGAGGTGGTGAAGCAGTGTACTTGAGGAAAGGTGAGAAAGGTGGTTCTTCATCTGAACCTTAATGATTGATTGAGTTTAGATTGCTACAAGACTCGGATTCACCAGCACACACAGACAGTGCTTCAGATACCAGTTTTCTGCATTCAAAAATAAACTGGGATATGGTATGACTTCTGGAAGATGAAGCTGTCAGTAACCACATCTTGGACATGCAGCGTATGTCTTGATGGATAAAAATGTTTCCTTTCTTGCAGGAGCACACCAGCCATTAATGTGTGGTGCTCAGATTGTTGAAGGCTGCACATCACCAACTCATCGACTGTGCAATTAAGTAATATTATTTTTGGGTGGTGATACCATTGCAAAGAGTTTTCTACTGAATCAAATGGCACAAAATCTGTCTGAGGAGGGAAGTGACAGACTTTAGGGTCTTGTCTGCTTGAGATCAAGTCCAACTACTGGACTCTTGTCTTCTGGGCTGTCTGAATAACCAGGCAGATGGTCTCAGCCACTTTGAAAAAGTCAGAGAGCGCTGCCTTTTCCCATAACATAAACTGGAATGCTTCAGAGCCTTTTGGGGTTTTTCCATTGGTGGCATTTGTTGAAGGGCTGTTCTTAAATAATTGTGTGAAATGGTTGGTATTACAGTTGTATGTAGGTATCTCTGGTTGCAGATTTGCACCTCCTCATTGATTGTCTTTCTCATGAAAGAACTGATACCTTCAGAAAAATAAAAATCTAAATGCTGTGGAAGAAAATTCTAATGAATTTGGATAATTTGGAAACATTAATGAAAGGGAGAAGTTTCAGTGAGGCTGGGACTTGGAGAGAACCGAATTTGTGGTGGTCTGCCCTATGTTTTCACCTAGCTGACACCAGAGGTGGCACGGTGAGGTTTACCAGACCCATGGTTGAACTCTGAGTAGCTGCTCATATGCTTTTAGCCACCCTGACATTGGAGGAAGAAGGGGAAAACTGAGCAGCGAAACTTGATGAGTGTATTAAACAAGGCACCTCACGAGGAAGGGGATGCCAGAGCTGTACCAGTGTGTGTTACAGCACGAGCTGAACAGAAATGGAAGAGATTCACATTGTGGAGAAGTCTGAATTGTGTTACGGTGAGGCAGCTGCTTTGATATCCTCAGTCTCCAAATGGACATAAAAGAAGGAACTTTCAAGTGAGCTGGATAGAGACACTTTTTTTTTCTCAGCTCACTTTTGTTTGCTAGGGATGCATAATTTAACCTCTCTGTGCTAAGGATAATTTTCTTTTATCCATTCTTCAGTCTCCAAGGTGGTTCAAAACAATTGGTTCTGGGTGAAGGAGACTAATTCCAATTCTTTGTTCCAAGAGCTCTGTCCACTCAGTAGACAACTGGACACTTCTGGATCATCGGGGGAGACGCATGGGGATGTCCTGGTTAGCACGTGGTGGGTGTAATTATTTTTTTCTTGGAGATTATTCTGTGGATGGGAGATGTAACCTGTGTGCTTCCCTGGCTTCCCTTTTGTCGAGAGCCTGTGTTAGAACTGCTTGCTGCTGTGCTGCTTGATTAGCCTTTAGGAAAAAACTTCCCTCTTTCCATCAGTTCAAGAAGTACTTCAGTTGTGGGCTCTTTCTGTTCCACATCCTTTTGTAAGAAGAAACTTCATATTTTCACTTAGGTTACACGGCATTTTGGAAAGGTTAAGTTAACTTCTGCTGTGCTACTGACCCTGTTCCTAAGTGGGAACTAAGTTTTTCTAATGGGAAACTACTTTGAGGCATTAGCAAACCTGTTTCTTTCCATTTTTCTACAAAGACTGCCTTAGCAGTGGCAATTACCTCTGCCAGGTGAGTGGCAGACTCTGTTAATGTAAGTTCCTGTCAGGCTTTTTTTTCTCCTGACTCAGATTATCTGCTGGTGTGTGGGTTTGGGGTTTATTTTCCCTTTCTCCCCCTTAACACCGTACATCTGAGACAGAGGCTGCTTTTATACACTTCAGGTTGTTGATTCTTTGCAGGAGGGTTTTTGTATCCAGAAGGCAAGGTCATGTACAGGGTTCTGCCCAGGGTCTGGGACTGCGGCAGGGAGTCCCTACTCCAAGCTGCAAGGCCACTGCTGCCCAGCCTGCTGTGGGAGGAGGATGCTCCTTCACCAATGTCCTTCTGGGATGTAGTTTGATCATTTGGTCTGTGGACTGGCTTTATGTATCGTGCACACTCAAACTCTGCTTACAGGCTTGTTACCTTCTTTGAGGGCCTTTGGCCTTTTTTATTTTGCTTATCACTACAGCCTCAAGTTCCTGGGCACTAACCTTTGCCAGACCCCTGTGAAAAGAGGTAGATCTATCCTGGTTTCCCAGCTTTGGGCACGGCAGGGTGAAGCTTGAATTGTGCTGCCTCATGCTGTGCTCCCTGGACTCTGGTATCAGTTTCAGAGTGGTGTAAGTGCTTTCTGTTCTGATGCTCCTCCTTCCCCTGGCCTCAGTCACTGAGGTGCTTCTGCTGAGGGAAGGGGGCAGAGCAAGCAGCAGCTCCTGCCTGCCTGAGCTCCTGAGGGGTACATTTTGCAATGTGAGTAGTCTTACTAAAATAAGATTGTACAAAGACTTTCCTCGCATGAGCTTGTTCTAAGTAAATGAGGTAAAAACCTCACTCCTTTGTATGCATGAGATTCAGTGGCTGACTTGGACCTTAAAGGTCCTCTTCAGGGACATCTTAGCACTTGAGTAACAGCCAGCAGCAGTGGGCCATGTGCTGCTTTCTCTGGATGGACCAGCACTGAGGCAGGAGTGTCTGTTAAGGCCTGCTCTCTCTGGGCACCTTCCCAAGCTTCAAAACCTCAATTGCTGCTTCTGGTTCCTCACCTATGTGCTCTCCTTCCCTGCATCATCACACCCTCTGTTTACCCATAGCGTAGCCCTGTTCAGTCCTGCTTCTGGATCGGTCCTCTGGCACTTCACATCATTGCCAAAAGGCTGGTGAGATAGAGCTTGCCGAAGAGAAGTTAATTATGTTGCCTTTGGGTTTTGTTGGGTTTTTTTTTTCCCTCCAGAGGGATTAACAAAGTGGAGTTTTTAAACCTGTGTTTTTTTCAGGATCATCTGAAATTATTTCCGTGTTTTCACTACTATGGATTTTCAGAAAAATCACAGCAGGTTGAAGCCCTGGTCTAGAAAATACCGGCCCAACCCCAGCTGGTTTTGCATCATTCCAGGCAGCTGGAATTGTTTTATAATGGAAATATCTGGCACCTGTTTCTAATGGATGACATCAGCCTGAAGTCATACTCATCCTGTTGCACAGCCCAGCAGAAGGGGTTTGCCGTGGTGAATGTCTGTCACCATCATTCCTCTACAAATTATTTGGAGTTGGGCTTTTCTAAAGCATTTAAGAGAACGGAAGAGATTCAGCCATCCCTGAATTTTGAATTAAAATGGGACTAAACTTCACTTGAAAATCTGGGTGTTAGGATTGCAGATGGGCACCTTTGCTGAACAATCTTCTGATCTAACCAGCGCATAAATACACATGGTTATGTTTTGAGGTGAAAATGATTTATGTTGTAGTCATCATTGGATTCTTCATAATCTTTCACTGCACTTGCTGGTGCTTCGTCCTTAACAAGCATTTAATGCAAAAGACAACCTCTAGCCTCTTATGAAATTACAAGCATAAAACTTTAGGTACACATCTATGTATCTTTATACCGAGAGCCAGTTGTGACGTGTATCACACTGCCACAATGCCTGTAGACAGAGAAAGAGACAGGTTAACCAGAGACCAACTTTTATTGTGCATTTTTATGCAACAGAACAAATGGAACTGGAGGTATGTAGTAATAAAACCAATATTCAAATTAGAATTAACACCTGAAATAGTAAACTGTAGGTAACAAATGTCTTTCTAATTAAAAAATATTGACTGTTTAAAAAATTCTCTAAGAGTTTATATTCTTTAAAAGAAATGTGTGTTGCCACATAGAAAACAATTCACACATCCTATAGAAATTGTCACAAAAACCTTACTAGTCTATATTACACTATGCACTTTTTTTTGTACAATATCTGGTAAAGGTCTATCCCTAACCTGTACTTACTCTACACAGTACAATCATCATTAGAAAGTATTCATAGAATTAACTACACCATAACAATAAAAATATCAGGATTAATGGATTTTTTTTTTTAATCACAGTTTTTCCACAAATATTTGTCATAGAAAATATAGCGAAGGCATGTTGGCACAGATGGGCGTGCGGTGCTGCTACACAAAGTTTGAGAGAAGGCAGATACATAAAATGACAGTAAGATTAAAGAGCAGAGAAGGATAAGACAAGAATCTCTATCCTCCTGGGACTTTCTGGAGTGACATGATAGATAGTGGTTCCCTTCTGTCGCAAGCCTGCCGTCTACATCCAGCGCAGGGAAGGGATGTGCTGACTTACCCATATTTAAGCAGCGCGCTTTGTATCTCGCTCCGCGAGGGCTTGCGTGCCATCTATTATTTCGGGTCCTGTGGCGTTATACCTAACGCCTGGTGGGTATATAAACACTGCAGTGTGTATAGATTTATAATGCCTTGTCAACAAACTAATTGGAATATGCGGTTTCTGAAGGGTTTGGTTTTGCTCTGTGTTTTGTTGGTCGTTTTTCTTTCTTTAAACAAAATGAGTGGGTCAGGTGGCCATGCTGGCAATTAAAAACAAAAAACCAAAACCCCAAAAGTTGTTGTACTGGTGTTGTTACTTTAAAGCTGAATAGGAACAAAAGCAGATGAGCTGGTGTCTGTGACTATGATCCGTGGCACTGGCCGGTGCGCACAAGCAATTGAGGGCAAAATGTTGTCCTTAAAGAGAGGTCCAAACCTGCAAAGCTATTTCTAGTGCCAAAGCAGCTTTCAGGCTGAAACCAGGCATTTGGTTATTTGTGCAGTATGAGAGCAGAGGATTTTGAGCGGGTCTGGGATGCTGGCTACACTTCCGACACTAAGAATAAAGCTAGGCTTGCTAGTTATTTCAGCAAATCTTTAGGTTATTAAATGAGAGAGGTCTGTCCAGTATTCTTGTTCTGTGGGTGTTAAAAATGAAGTGCTTGTATTTTTTAGTCTCATACGATTAAACATTTGGAAGGAAACCATCACACTGTTTACAAAAATACGGCATGATACATATTGCTGCGGACAAGTTTACAGTATAATGTTGACTCACACGTTCTGACATGTTTTACCAAGTAGTTCTGGCAAGTGTCACCACATTAAACATAGACCAGCAAGACTTACACCATCTGAGCAATGTAACATCTTCTATTAGAATTCTTTTTTTAAAAAAAAGTGTAAGTTCAACACTGAAAAGCTACTATAGGATTATCTGTACCGTGACATTTCTATACACCGAGTTTCTCCTCCAGAGGTCTGTAGCGAGGGATGCTGTCCAGTGTGACTGAACTGCTCATTCACTTGTGGAAAATACATGAGTTATTCTGGGTCAAATGAGTGCCTTTCCACCCCCTTTTTAAAAAAAAAAAATCACCTAAAATAAAATGAATTGAGAGGTATCAAGCATTTGAGGGCCTAAAGCATATCCTGGCTGTGTGAGGTCTCATCTACAGGGGTGCATGGTGGAGCCTGTGTCCCAGGATGCCCTGTGGGCTGGCTGTGAGAGCCCAGTCATGACAGCAGGCAAGGAGGAGGCAGATGGATGGAGCAAACCACTGGGTGGGCCAGCTGTCATTGAGACTGCCTCAGGATGGAGCTAGAAGAGCATTTCAGCCCAGGGGGCTCTTCCTGATCTTTGAGGAAAGGGCTGGGTGCCTCCTGCCCTTCCCATCATGCCGGGAGAGGGTCAGGAAGGAGAGGAGAAGGGTAAAAGGAGCAATTAGTAGCTTCTCTTGTGGCTTGCAGAAGGCAGTCAGGAAAGCTGGGGGGTATGATACAAGCGTTCAGGAGAGTCAACGCTGGTGAGGTAGCACTAAGGATGGTGAAAAGCAAAGTGAACTTTCTTCCGATAAAGTGGTTCCCTGTACCTGCCAGTGAGGAAATGCTGCCCCAAGGAGAGCTGGTTCTGGCTCAGAAGGATACCGGCACTGGCCTGAGTGACCGAACAAGGGCAAGGAGATGGAAACACCCTCATATGGAAAGGGTATTGTTTCTTTGGCATTGCATTTCTGGAGTGCATCAATTTTCAGGGACAATGGATTCCTAAGCCTTTAAAATTACAGGTTTTCAGTGGACTGATTTTTTTTTTTTTCTTTGAAGTTGGCATCTGCTTCTGATGTCATATGCTGATGTGAACTGGCTTCTGCTCTATCCCAGATCTTTTTTACAGGTCTTAGTGTGGACCCCGTATTTACTTAGAACAGAAGGTTAAACAAGGCTCTTCTTACTCAAACCCCTTCCTGAATGCACCGCTGACTGTTAAGACCAGCACGTTACCTCATCTATTTCAAGGAACGGATCTAAAACGCAAATGAAAACAAACCCAAGAAAAGGCAATTTAAAGCCTCTAAAGCCACATAATGTGGCCATAGAATAGGAACAGACGAAGCAAAACCTGTCTTCTGAAATGGCAATTTGTTTTTAGCAATCTTGTTTCAATGAAAACTGTCATGATCAACTCTAATCCCCTAGAAATCTAGATAAATATAGTGTCTATCTGATATACAAAGCAATTTTTATCTATTAGAAGTGCCTGTTATTGTTCTGGGTCTTTGAAGGATTCTGCTGCTGACGAGCGCTGCTGTTTTACCCCGGAAGATTAATTTCCTGGCAGAGCCAGCTAAGGGAAGTCCCTGAATTTTCCATCTTGTGCAGTATTTTAAGGTAGGATTTATAATTATGGTATTTTCTGTTAGGAAATAGGAAACCACTTCTTTTTTTCTGTTACAAGCACGCAGTCTTGTTCTTGCATCTCCTACTCATGGAAAGTAAAGAGCACCCAGCTGTTCTGGGTCCTAGACCTGGGCTTGTTATCATTCGGCAGACAAGATGGTAGCTTCTTTTGACATTTTAATAGTTTTTAAATGACCTTTCCTCTAGAACTAGATGAAATAAGCTGCAATTTCCCTTTGAGGATGCTATGAAGGATTTCCAAATAATAGGCACTGAGAAGTCCCATAAAGCAGGCCTTGAAATGGATTTCTTTCTGTTAACTGGGACATGGTAGGGTGGAGAAGCTGAAATCTATGCAGTATGCATTCAAACATGCTTTGGACTCTTAAATGACAGCAGGGTAAGTATGTTTAACAAATAGTCTCTCCTAAATGAAGCGGTTGCTACTGTTGTATGAGGTTCCTCTCACTACCATCAATCGCCAGATCTGTCCTGCATACCTCTATTGAAGACTTCGTCCTGTGATCCCGGGTGGTCAGTCCCTTCGTAATACGAGTTCCCGTTGTGAAGGAAAGTCCCCACTGCACGCCCCTGACGAGCGTGTCCTACCGCGTCGCTGAATACCTTGTTTATTTGCTCTTCAGATGGCATCCACCAGTCCGGGTTGGAAGTACAATGCATCCTAATGAACTCTGCAGGAAAACAGGCAAGGATAAAAAAAGCCAACTTGTCTTTGCAGCATCTGTTACTGTCCAGGTGTCAAAAGCTCATGGGAAGTAAGAAAGGGGGCATTGCTGCTCTACAAGTAAAGCCTTATGGGGGATGCCATGATAATGCCACTCAGACCTATTTTGTTTCCGTACCAGTGTGTTTCTCCACATGCAGTGAATGTTGCTATACCTGAGCTAATTATGCAATGTACCTGGAGATAAAGTCCTGTCTTGTGGAAACAGAAAGAGCTAATTCCAAGTGATGGTTGTTATTCAGCATGTGCAATACATGTGAACATCACCACGGGCCAGGATGTGTTTCACTTGAAACCTGCTGTGTATTTGTACCTTAGGGTGTCTCCTCTCAGGGATCTTTATGCTCTCCCTCTGCTGGCTGCTTCAACATCTGCAGGCTGTGGGAGCCCGCCACCTACTCCAAAGTGTCACCACCATCACTTCGGTTTGGGGCTCCTTTCGGTTTGCAGTGCTTTTCCTGTTAAGCCCCACTCCCTCCATCTTCCTGAAGTTGACACCTATTTTTCAGGGACTAAACTGGCCTTAGAAACAGCTAAATGAGATGCAAAGGCAAATTTGGGGAGCCTTGCCACAGTTTTCAGTGCAGGAGAAAATGAATTGTGCTGTGTGTAACTTGGCTATTTCAGTAGCTGCTGCTTCCACACGCAGCTATCTGTACGTGATGATTATGGGATTTTTAAAATAATTTCTCTGTCAGATTCTCTGACGTGCCATACGCTAAACCTACAGAAGGCGTCTTGCCAGTTCTGGAGCTGTAGCTGCTCAGTGTCTCTCAGACAGGTGTATTCGGACTTCAAAACATCCAAATACGGATTTAAATCCGAGGGCTCCTTATTAGATATACTGGATACACTGTACCTCGTATGGAAACCGAGCTTCTTATTTATTCTGTGACATTAGCTATTCCCTCATGTGGTATTGTGTTTCCCAGGATGTTTTTAAATTCTATTTTCTCCTGTTGACAAGCCAACAGCCCCGTAAGTGGCGCAAGGTAACTTCATTACTGTCACCACGTCCTGAGGCCGGGGAATGCTGTGCTTTGCCTGAGTTCCTGTGCCTCCCGGGTATCTCATCTGTTGCACAATTAAGACGTGATTTTTTTTGTGCAGCTCCTCCAGCATCGTGTCTGCAAAAGCGATAGCTACCTCGCTTTTAAATCCACTTCCCTGGAAATCCACACAGGTGACAGTACTTCCTACCTAGTTATGTTCACATGGGGCTCTGCAGCCCGGTGCTTTTCTCAAAGAAACGGTTACTATGTAAAGGAGCGATGCTGTAATTTAGGCACACCCAGCTGTTTTACAGCTGGTTCCAGACATCAGTCAGCTGTAGGTATATATTAATTTTTTTCCAAGGTGTTTAAGCTACTCTGAGAAGCAGTCTGCTCTCCCTGCTACGGTGGGAAGGCGTAACTGGACACCCTGAGAATTTAGTCAGAGGCTTGTTACCTTGGCTAGGAAATGGCTAGGAGCCAGTAGCTAACTTTTGGTACTGGAGAAAGCCATCAACATTCCCACACACAAACAGAAGTCTAAAGATAGGGCTGTCTACTCTGCTTTTTATCTGGTCCTTAGATGTTTTGGGCTCCTGCTCAAGCTCCTGAAAGTTAAAGCAACTGGCCTTGCTCGGTACCCCAGAGAGGAGTGGCCATCAGCAAAAGTCCTTCTACAGGTGGATTTACTGTTAGTCTTGGTGGGACGCAGGGGGAAGAAAAGGGTATTAACAACTTGCTTGTCCATAAATTATTAGTTGAAATTAAAAGTCATTGAGCAAATGGTTAATACACTTGTATTCAACCTTCATTTTTTCCAGAAGAACCTATGGGACCCTAAATCTTGCTCCAGACCTCTGTGCAGCATGGTGTGCAAAGGACTTGCCCTTATAATATGCCCAGATAGAGAGCATCACGTAACAGGTTCCTTTGTAGTAAAAAAATTAGCACAAAAGCTTAATTTGGCTGTGTGTAAAAACTGAGTCTGTTACCTGGTTACATCAATGTACCCCAACTAAAAGTCTGATCTACTTGGCCTGGCTGAATTCTTCTATCCTAAGTGGGAAGAGGCTCTGTCTGACACATGATTTCAGTCGGTCAACTAAGAATATTTTGATCACTGACTGACTGAAATTTAGCTTTTTACAGAGCATCAACAGTACAACATGCTTCAAATCCATTCAACCAAAATTTCCTGCACGTGCTCATAAAATACTGAAATTTGAGCTGGTTAAAGAAACAGTAAGCACTTTCATTTGTGAAACACAGATGCTGGTATTACAAACACGTTTTTAATAGGGCTCAAAAACCCACCTTGTTTTCTGTGTTCCATTATAAAGCCTGGTGTCAGGCCTTCCAAGCAATTTTAGGACACCAAAGTATGAACTGCCAAAAGAGATAATGCTTTTCAGTCTGGCCCCTTTCCCTGTATTGTCCAGCATTCTCACTCTCTGACACTGGGGAATGCTTGTGAAACTCCCAGTCCTTTTCAGGCTAAACATGGGGGGAAGCCATTCCCTAACTTTTTCAGTTAATATTGCATCAGTATTCCAAAGAAGGAAGGTAAATCCCTGACAAGGCATTTTTATGTGCTTTATATGTAATTAACCTGTAGATACTGAAAACATTCAAACCTAATCTGAAGCATGGTAAGCTTGTGACTCCAATAACGCACTGTGGCCTTGTGTGCCATATGCTTACTGTGCATTAGGTTATAAATATTCCCATGGTTAATTTTGCTGTGTGTCAGTGTCAGAGTGCCCTGTTAGTTCATTATGAAAGAGTGTAATCAGGATTGTCTGATTTTCCTTCTTTGCTCTTTCACACCTATCAGTGTCACGTGCCCTTGTATTTGTCTCCTCTCTTACATAGCCTTGTTTTTTCCCATTCAAAAAACCCCAACACATATATAATGCATACATACATACATATATGTATGTATAAAAGAAAAGAGAAAGAAAAAGCGGAGGGTTTCTGGCTGCTTGTCACCTGCCTGTGAAGCCCCTTCTAGTTCTGCACCTGCCAGCCAAACGCTTCTACTGAGCCAGAGCCAATGTGGTGAAATGAGATCACATATGGTGGACACTGAGCGAAAAGATGCAGTACCTCTGAGACATGTTACTTTTACTGGATCCAGAGGACGTCTTTCAGGACCTGTCTCTCCTGACTGCACTGACCTTTTCCTTTTCCCAAGGCCGCATGAGTACTTAAGCTCATCGGTTGTGAAAACAAATCTGATGAGATAGCGAAGGAGCCGTCGTCCATCTTTCTTGGAAGAATTTACAGCCTCATCCCACTGTTTACTAGTGATGTAGACGGGGTAGTTGTTCAGCAACTGCTTGCTCCCCTGAAAAAGTGAAATATTCCGTTGCTTATTTTACACAGCAAGTAAGTAAAGACGTCAGTTGCAATGAAAAATACGCTCCCTAACTCACAGCGGTATGACAGCGGAACACACCCTGACGTGAACACGTAACTGCTCATACTGAGAATGGGGACTTTTAAAATTACATTTCCATTTTCTTGGAATTCACTTGAATTGGGTGAAGTACAAGGAACACGTTTTGAGAGATGGCGATTGATATCTTCCACTTCAACAAGCGGGTTAAAAAGAGTTAAGAATCAGCGACTGGGTACACTATTTAAGTAAAACCTTTCTTCTTAATCTGTTAAAATGCATAAAGAGGGTCTTTGAAGAGCGTGATCAAATGGATCACTTCATCGCAGCTGACAGTTTACTTCAGAGGTGACTCTTTTGGTCTATTTTTATGATAAATTTATTATTTCTGTAGAACACACCTGAAACTTGACAGCGGTTATGTTACTGTGAAAAATATAAAGAAAATAAATAAAGGAACTATGAAAACTAAAAGCCTCATTATTATTAATGAATGCTGTATTAGCTCAAATTATAGCTTTACAGAAATGCCACCATGTCAGCTGGAAGGAAATTTTGCTTTTAACCTCCATAATTTGTGTGCTTCAATATTCCAATGTTAAATGAATGCTGTGGGACTAATTATGGGGATCCCTGTAATCCGCACACATTTATAAGCCCTCTTTAGTCAATTGTACCTAAATTGTATTTAATTCTTGTTGCCCATAAAATGCCACAGTTCAGGATTACCCAATTAACGTAAGATGGTGCTGTTAATATACTTGAAATAACTGAAGTACACAAAACCCCCAACCCCCTCCTAGAGACTCATTAACTTTTACAGCTAGACCTGCTTATTAAAACACATAAATCTGGGGGCCCAATTAGTAAAACCTTTGTAGAGCCCCCAGCTTTGATAGGAGCTCACAGTGAGCGACAAAACCAAGGGTCTGATGATGCTCAACAGAGGCAATCTGGATGCTGCATTTGTGGGCAACTGTTGCAAAGTTCTCCTCCTTGCTTCAAGATCTTTGATATCTGAAAACTACTTTAAGGACTACCCTCTCCTCCCTTCATATACTTACAGCACCCTGTGAGACAGCTTGGGAGCATCTCTGAAGTTTTTCCTCAGATATTTGCTTTTAATTTTTTTCCCAAGCTTGATAAATAGATAGGGAACCTGCTTTGGCAGGGGGGTTGGACCCGATGATCTCTCGAGGTCCCTTCCAACCCCTACGATTCTGTAAATCTGCAGAAGGCTGCATGTAGTGCAGACCACGAAAAAGGGGTCACTGGAGAATCTGCCTCTATGGTGTAGGGTACCACCACCTCGCAGAGCGGGGCCAGCACAGCTGGAAGCTGAGCCTGTGTGACTCCCTGCCACTTGTTCGCCCTGGTGCAAACCTAGCTGGATTGGTGCAAATCGCAGGCGAAGGCAGCTGCAAGTAAATGCAAAGCTCTTTGAAGCAAGCCAAAATATAAAGGAGATGGGCTTTGCCTGTCTGCTGGCCCCCTCCCTGTCCCCAAGCTTGTCATCCCTAAAAGAAAGTCCCTTCACATATAGTGCAACTCTGCCTACAATGTGAGACTCTATGCTTCACTTGTCTTCTCTCACTACAGCAAATTCAATTCCTCTTCCTCCACTCATGACACAAGAAGCTGCTTTAATTTTTGCCGCGTGCCCCTGGGAAGCCAACAAAGTGGCTGGGGAGCTCTGCTATGCAAAGAACATTTCCTCCATCCAGCCCAGCCACTTGTCCTCTGTCAATGTAGTAAAGGGGCAGGGGAAAGAGGAAGAGCAGGGGGGCAGTATGGAAAGCTCTTGTGGGGGCTGTGATGCCCTTACGCTGAAGCAACCATGACCACTCCGTATCAGGGGAACCAACACTAGTATTTCCTTGGCTTGTTCCACCACAGAGGAAATACAAAGGATCACCCGATTCCCACATTTCAGCTGCTAGCTCAGCATCCCTTTTACATAAAGCTAATTATTCCCTACCTGATCCCAAAACCTCAATTTTCCCCTAGTGAAGCAAGGACTTAACTGATACGGGTGCAAAGTCCAAGCTGCAGCTACCTCTGCAGGCACTGTCCTGCTCCTGTGCCCTGGCCGGCAGGAGCCACGCAATGCAAGGCAGTAATCGCACTGCGCAAGGCTCTGGGCTTGCTCCTGTGCAAGGGAAGGACACTTAGCTTTGCTAAGCAGCAAGCTATTCTAAATACCTTTGTGTTTACTGCACTGATGGAAACAGGGCAAAGAAAGACCCAATATCTAAATTTCCAGAGAGCTCACAATACTATTAACTGTAAAGAAGGTAATAAATTTTTTTGCCTAATTTTCACAGTCCCAATTTTATCATATTTCTCTTTTATTCCCCCTGAAATTTAGTATATTCTTCCTCACTCTTCTCCAAAAGCAGGAGATAGTGTGATGCTACTCTGTTAAACAATTACTGGGTTCTTGCTACAGATGCACTTTCATTGCTTCCTCGAGAAGTAAAGCACTTCTGGGCAAAAGATTCTCAGTAAATATGTGATGCAGTTTGGTGTGTCCAGCAGTCATTAAACTAAAACAAACAGCAAACCTTCCAGAAATGAAATAAGCAGATCCTGAAGGAAGAATCAAAGTACAAATGTGTTCATGCTTGTATTTGTACATGATTAAGCTTATGAATAAAAGATTAGCATCTATGTGTTTAATTGAATAAAAAATTCTGTCACGTCATGACAAGCTGCTCCATGTGGGATGTTACAGAGTGGCCTCAATTTTTTACAGTGGTTGATAATTTTGGTGAAGCAAAAGATCAGTAAAAAACCCAAAACAAAAAAGGAAAATTAAGCCTTGGAACATATTTGAGTGAAAACAGGTAATGATATATATATAAAAATATAAATACATACTTATGTATATATCAATTTGCACAGAACGGAATTGAATGGAGGAGCAAAGTGATGCACATCCTGAACTGCTGCAGAGCATCTTCAATCAAACTACGGTAGGCTGGGACTATGTGAGGCCTGCAGTGCGTATCATTTACGTGCAAACGGAGATCAGACTAGACCTAAGTCTTCCCTCTTCTCATTTTGTTTGTGTGAATGATGTGCAGTGACACATGTACACTACATACATAAAAACATGCATGGCAAGAGCCTCCAATACAGTCTCCAAGCTAGGAAAGTCTCAACAAAGCCACTTAATTTGAGGCATCTTTACAAGCCTGACTGGAAACACGGTGGAGCAAAATTAACCTGAGAGATAAATCTATACATCTACTTTCCAGAGAAGAGGAGGACTTAAATTTCTTGCTTTTTAAGTAGAACATAATTACAAAAATCCCCCAAACTCCCTATCAAGTATAAAACTGTCAAGACTCCACGCTTTGTTTGGGATGCTTTCTGAATAGCACTCCAAAGCCTCATGGAGATCTCTGGGTCTGCCTGCAAAATGAAGGAAGTGTATATTTTAGTTTTAACCACCTCAGGGCTGATCAGAGCTATACTGGCTGGACACACACACATGCCTGCACCCAGGCACACGGCCTGTCGGTGCCCTGACACACACAGGCTGCAGCCACCGCGGGCGGCCATCACCCATCACCCAGCTACAGCTTTCACCAGGCTTAAATTCCAATCACAGAAATGATGTTTCCGAGGAAAGGTGAGAGAAAAATTACCCAAAACAAGGCAAGGGCAGCTCCCAAGGAGGGAGTTACATGGTGCTTGGTAAAGTCGTCCTAGGTTATGCTAGTGATGGGCCTTCTCAATTTGGGGCATTACTGTACCGAAGAATGACAGTTTAGTAATAGATTTTACATATTTTTACTACTAAATACACTCTCCCAGTGCCCACTGATTTATGTGCCTACGTGCTTTGAATGAATCATCAAACAGAAAGAGATGTAGCTTGTCTTTACTGTACACTACCTCAGTCGGATGGTCTGTTGGCTGTGGTACCACAAGCTGGTTGTGATGCTGAAGTACAGTCTTCAAATAATCTAGAACAGTCTGGCAGGGCACTGTACGAAACAAATTGCAATTACCGTATATTAGCTATCTAGCACAAAATAGAACAACAATATTAAATCAAGCAGTGTTCTTCAGGATCTGTTTTGTACGTCTGTGAGATTTATTTCAAATAGGAAATACTTCTCATTCTGGTTTGTGCAGACATTTCATTCAATAAATAAAGACTGATGTCGTATTTCCTATGTTGAGCTCCCTGGCATTGCTTTTAATTTCTGCCTGATAGTTTCCAAAGGTTTTTTTTTTTTTCCCCTAGTTTGAAATGATAATTATTGCAAAAACAAATTAGGTCAGCAGTAATGATAATAAGAAAAAAATCTGTAAATACTGTAAACACCAAACCATACAAAGGAGAAAACATTTCTTGGACCTAAATCATGCACTGATTAACATGTAAATATGCTTAAATGTTTTTGAAACTACAGTCTGATTAACTATACTGAACAGATTTAATGATTCATATACTTTAATTTCTTTTCCCTCCCTCCCTCCTCCCAAATTTGTTATAAATCTAGGTGTTAGGCAAATTGCTTTATTTCTCTTTCCCCACCCTCCCCCCTTTCCACTCCCATCACTCTCATCCATTTCAGTAGTGGTACCAACATCCTATTCCCTTCTGCTGAGGTGAGAGGTTAATTAGGGATGATTCAATTATGGGTCTCTCTTAAGCAGATGCTGCCACATCCCTGATTAACTGTAGAGTATTTTTGAGATACAGTGCTTTTCTCCTGAGCCTGGAACACCATAGGAGAATTAAACAGATATTAACCCAATGTTCCGACTGACTTGTGCAAGACTAAATATAATTTTTAAGATACTTTATCACTCTCATGTTCCATACAGGTTGTTTTTGTAAAACATGCAGAGATAATCTTGGATTCAGCTAAAAATCCAGAAAAAAAAAAAATGTCAGAGAAGTTTAATTTTTTTCTTTAATTATTTCTTGGCATTCAGCCTTTACACCTGGAAAAATGTCATGTTTGGGGCTTTGTCTTAAGCTGGCAATCTGAAAGCAAACACTGAAATCACAGAGAATGTCTTCTAGGTAGGATTTACAGGTATTTTGCACCCTTTCCGGGGCATTCACGCTGCTCAGGAACTATCGCCCTGTCTAGGCAGGCAGGGTGCAAAACTCCCTCACATTGTGCCAGGTGCCCAATGTGAATAATGAATTCCTGTTATTTCACCCCACGCTGACCTCTCAGCGTAAAGATGACCCATCAGTCTATGTGCTACGCCTGTTTCACTTGACAGGTCACACTTTGCTGCAGTGGGGTCAGGAGGTCAGGCGTGAGGCTGAGGTTGGCGTTTCAAGTGATTTGTACCCGGTTTATTTATCCTCAGGTGACTTCACTGCTCGTTGCTGGACCAAGGCAGTACGTGGCTCCTACACAGCAACACTGCCCTGTGAGCAGAACTTGGATGCTTTTTTGTTTGGTAGGAAATAAAATCACTTTCAAGTGTCATCGGATGGTTTCAGGAAAGCATCTGTGGGGAAATGAAAGAAAGTGGTGGGCTTTTCCATGTGGAAAGGATAAAGAACTGAAGGGTAAGACTGCATTTTGAGACCCTTTTCTTATACTCTGTATGATTGCTGGCATATCCAAACCACAGATAAAACTAGGAAGGCCCATGCATGGGTTACTCTCTGATTAAGCAGGTGTCCAAGAAAGAGGCATAAGGATTGCGACAGCTAGCTGCCCTGAGCAGCGTCAGAAATCTGGTGACAAGGTCACCAGAATCTGGAAGATACCATGGGCAACCAGCATCTCCCATGAGAACCTGGCATCTCCTGTGAAGAGACAATAAGGATGGAAGAGGCTATGATGGGTGGTTGTACTACTGCCTGGAAGATGCCCGACACTTGGACCTGAAAGAGAGCTGAGTGGTGCTTGGATGAATCAAGATACTTGTAACCTTTCCTGCCCTGTGTTGCTTTGTGTTTAAGCAAGCTCGCTGAGGATGCTGCTGCCAAAGCATCAGTGGTATCTGGAAGCTTTAGACACCTCTGGTGGTCCCCACAAAGCTGTGCTCAAAACAGTCTGTGAAGTTTGCACTTGCTTTTCTGGTTATCTCTATTAGCTAAAGTCCCTGGTGATGACCTGATGGCTCTTGGTACCATTACCTGCAATTATGTGGAACAACGTGGGGCCTGACAGGGAACAGAATATTAAAGAAATAATAAAATATATAAACATAAATAAAGAACACGATGTAAAAATGTTCTAATTTCTAGGAGCTGATCTCACAGCATGATAGCATTTTACCCACAGGCAGTAATTTCACTGCAGGCTACCCAAAGATGCATTTACCTATGTTCTTCCAAAGGGATGGGGCGCAAGTGAGAAGACAACAGAAAACTGTTTAACCTGTTGTGTTCCCAACAGATGAAGTACAGCTCTACTTTAACTGCAGTCTGCTGATAAAAGGGTTTCTCATTACCGGTGAGAAATAAGAAGGTACTAAAAGCCAGCTGAAGCTTACAGAAACTTCCATCTTCATACAAGCACTAAAGTTTGGAGCACAAAATTGTACAGTTTTGTTATCATTCTAGTGACTGGAGGACTTGGAGCACTTTGGGCTTGTAAAGCCATCATACATCACAGTTTGTGGCTGGTACAAATAACCTCAGCCTTTCAAACACCAGATGCCTCATGCAAAGCCAGGCTTCTCAGGCTGCTGTATTAACCAAAGCCGAAAGGAAGCCACGAAGAGGGCAGCACGAGGCTGAGAGTCAAAGCTTCGGGGTTTTTTTTTTACTTCTGTGTCCCTCTTATGGCTCTGCAAATATTCTCTTTGTGGAGATAAGAGGAACTGTTTCCTCCAAACCCTGCAGCAAACGTGGCTTTCTAAGAGCTCGTGACTCCCAACTGTGAGAACGAATAATCATTTAAACCTACTAGCTTATTTATTTTGGATTTCTTTGACTTTGATGTGATCTCTAGAGAGTTAACAAGATCATAACCCCGAGAGCTGATTCTCTGCATGCTTATGCACATATCCACTATCCCCGACATCACCAACAGGGATCTACACCGACTGTAACCAACAGGGAAGACTCTAATGTTGAAATAACACTTGCTTGTTATGATTTAGTAGGAAGCCTGCGGGGAGGCAGTAATTTTCCTGCCCATTAGGAAGACATTTCCACAGCCTTTACTTTCTGAAAGTGCCACTGGCTCAGAAAGGACACTGGAAGTTGCAAAGTGACCTGATCTGCAGCGAGTGGAAGAAGAGTGAGATCTTTGTGGGAGCAGAAGGGCGAGGAGGAGGTGCTACCAGGGATTTGGCATGCTGGGGAAGGCTGGTCTTGCTAAGATGCTAAGCAGGATATATGTAAGAGGCGGCAGGTCTTTGCTGTCTATTGATCCAAGCTTTAAGACTTTGTTGTAATTCTAGGCACCTGTACACTGTAACAAGTGCTTCTTTAGCACAGCCTGCCCTAGCTTTCTCTGAAGAGTATCCCAATTTCTAACAAATAGTTGAGCAGTGTGGTGGCCACCCATGACAGAAGCTGGGCTGTGACTTCCAAGCCTGACCTGCCACACAGCACAGCAACTCCCCAGACTAAATCCCCCTTGCACCAGAACGCATCTGCAGGTAAAACACAGTGCAACTCGAGTTGTCACCTCCCAGCAATGCAGCGTCTACCTTTCTCACAGCCTGTGTTATTTCACCCTCATAACCAGACATCTTATTTCAAGCTTGCATTATGTTTTCATTCTATTGGGCTTTATAGAAGCTTTGGAAAAGAAATGGGAAATGCCAGCCATCTGTTATGCACTTACAGTTAGCAGTGAAGTAATTTCTTTGTCTTCTCTTTGCTAACATCACCACTGACCTTCTCAAGATGCTAAGCTTCTGCCAAAGCCGGAGTCCCTACACCTCCTTATGTATCTGTACATCCAAGTACCACGCCAGCCCTTTTGGCCATGCTGTGCATCAATACTCCACCATAAAGTCACCCTGTCCTCCAAAAGCCTTTCTCACGGTCCATTTCCCAAGGGCTGAAACCAAGTAGAGTGATGTTCTCTGTGCCTCAACACATGGTAATGCTGCACTGTGCTTGGCCCAGTCTAACACTTCTCATCTTCCCTGCTCAGCGCTACCTCTGCACCACTCGCAAGCTGCGAGCAATGACTGTGTGCCTTCTTTCACTGATGAAAGCATTAAAAGCACAGGTTGAGAGTAGTTTCAAAAAGAATCCCTCCAGAAATTCAACTGGATGTCTCATGTATTCTTTAACCCCCCCACACCAAAACATACAGTATTTGCATCTTTCAGTCTTCTGGAGCATGCCAGATATTCCAAAACATAAAGAAATACATAGTTAAGAGTTCGCTTTGTCCACCTTCTGTTTTGATTTAGCTCCTATTGTTCAAATCTCATGATTTTTAAAACATCATGCTTTGGTGGCAGTTCCCTAATGCTTTTGGTAACAGATGTGCTCTTAGGGATGAAAAGCTGGTGTGGCCAAGAAGTTACAGGTCCCTGCAGCCTGCGCTGTGGCTCTCCTGGTGTCGCTGCTGAATGAGCGCTAACACCCAGAGTTATGGTAGCAATGGAAAATATTTCTACCTGCTTACCATCCTCATCATCATCATATTGATGTGGCAGCATCATTTGACTCTTCACAAGTGCCAGACCAGAAATACTCTGTGAGCAGTTCCGTACTACTGACAAAACCTACTATTTCCATCTGATAATGGTCCCATACTGTTATTAGGATGCCCTATTTTCCTTCAATTTGCCAGGGAAAGAATGCCTCCTCTACAGAGTGCTCCAGGTTTAGTTTCAATTATTAATTTTGCACTGGTCCTAACCTCTGCTTTTTACTCAACACCATCAACTTCCCCTCTACACCATTTGTTACATTTCCAACTGCTCTTTTGCCGACTGATTTTATAACCAGCATGAAATTTTTCCTTCTAGATGGTCTTTTGGGGCATTCAACATGCTTTTAATGTTTCCCAATTATCACCCACTCTTTTTATTTCTTTTTTTTTTTTTAACCTTTGGCTAAAATAATTGTGTCCATCTTTTTATGAAGTGCCAAGAACATCTCTATTATTGGTTTGGGCTGGGTTTTTGCTCATTATAAATGTTATTGGGCCACAATCACGCGTATTGGTATCTGAGGGCTCTCATTTATGCTCCACAAAATGTGTTAACACACTCCAGGGCTGTTTATATTGCCAAAGTGCAGTGCTGTGAAAAGATCCTTGGGCTTGCTGTAAATAAGGCCTATCTCCAATGTAAACAGGGTACGTCTCCAGTCTCTCCCACAGCATCACACAGCCCTAGTGAGAAGGGATGGCTCGTCCCTGGCTCAGCTGCTTGTCTCTCCGCAGTAGCCTCAGCCCCATACGCAGACAGTAAGCAACCTGGTTATTCTGTTCATTAACGAGATCTCTGTGCTTTGTAGCCAACACTGGCTAGTATTCCTCACAGCATTTTGCACAGCAGAAGGTGAATCCCTGAGCACTCCAGACCATTTACTTCTAACTCTCCAGGGAGTAGAATTGGGAAAGGTGTACACCTACATCCACCCTGCTCAGGCCAGCAGCTGTTAGTTAAGACTGGCTCAGCATTGCAATGCGTCCTTCACTTGACCTTGAGCGATGCTTCACTCTGAGTTCATCGCAGGGCATTTCTAAATTGATGCTCAACTGTCAAAAAGATGTAACAAATGATAGGGAACCTGCTGACGAACTACATGGCAGCATGAATTTCTTATAACATTAACGGAGATGCCTTCTCTGCCTGAGATCTGGAGAAGTGCACAGAACAACACAGCTTATTTTAGCTTGTATGCTCATTTATTTCAATCGTCAGCTGAAAGGCAGTGCAAGCTGCATGGATGGGCTGAGAAGACAAGTTGTTGGGGTGCAATGAGCTGGAAGATGAGCAAGGGGCAAGAAGAGGTGGGGGCCTAGTAAAGGGGAACTGATCTCGATACTCAAGGCTCTACAAATTTGGATGGCAAAATAAAACAAGCAAAGATAGCAGCCAGCAGAAATCAGAAGAATCGACATTGCATGCAGAAGGGTGTTGAAGATTGGCTAACCTGACCTACGTGCCTGCCAAAAGCAGGGAAGGGAGAAAAAATTACATCAAATATCCCATTACTTTTAAAATCCCTCTCACTTGTGTTTTCCAGGTGGAGTGTAAAACCACTCTACTTCTTTTAATCTGCATCTGAAAAGCCATTGTATTTCTTTTAATTTTCTTTTGCAAATATATTTCTTCCCCAAGGAAGCAAGAATGTGTTCCTTCCACACACCCCTGGGATGTACACCCCTCCCTAAACAACAAAAGAAGGCATAAAACAAGGCAGCTATGCATCTGTCATTTAAGAGATGCTGCCACATGTTCCTGTGGCTTCTCTCCGTGCTCCCCCACCTTCCTTCTAACAGAAGGTACCTCTTCTTGCCCTCTCTTTCCGCCAAGAAGTCTTTGGGGCACAGACTCCTTCTTCTAAGCCCTTCTATACCTTCATAGTGCTGACAACTACCATGGAAACCAAGAAGCCCCCAGTGAGCGGGGACAGCAGTTTCTGTCACTAAAATGCCAAATACTGACCTGCAAAACAAACACCAAAGTTGAGACCGCAGCGTTCAGCCTCACACAGCTCCCCACAAAACTCCCCCCACCTTTCACTCCCCAAGGTAGGCCAAGAAACCTGGACATCCCCCCCCCGAAAATTCTCATGGGTTTTTACCCAGAAGCATGGAGAAAACCAATTAATAAAGCCCTGGTCTGCTGCAGTTACGCTTCTCAGTAAGTTTTTGTACTCAGGCTGCTTTAGCAAAATAAGCCAGCACCCCCAAGCTGCAAGCAAAGCTGTGCTGCAAAATTCAAAGGGGTTCTCGTGCCAAACACTGGGTGACCGCGCTCGAGGCTCTCTCTTCCCGAAGTAACTTCACGCTTTGAAGCTGAACAGCAGAACGAGGCCAGAGATCAGACCAAAACATCCAGAACATCAAGGGAAACCAAAGAAGTGGTTAAATGCGAACATCAAGAAAAAGGACCAAAAAAAAAAAAAAGGGAAAAAAAAAAAGGACATGAAAAAGTGTTCGTCATAACCCTTGATGGCTGCTTTATCTACGCTGCTGCTGTGGTAGGCTCTTTGGAAACGCGATGCTCTGAAAGTATAAAGGAGACAGGATTTGTAGGGAAAAGTAATATCTTTTATTAGATCATCCGATATAGTCAGGAAAAAGAGTCAAGCCTTGGGCACACAAAACCTCCTGAAAAACTTGTCTGACTTTTTCAATTACACTGATATTAACTCTACCTGCAAATCCTGCTTTGCTCTGGCTACTTCCAGCCACTGCGAACGTTCTGTCCGTGTTTGATCACCTCTCTACATTTGAGGGGGGCTTCACCCCCACTCTCCCGCAGTTTGCTGGATTATTTTTTGCTGCCAGGCCAAAAAGGTTAGAATAATCACTGTATTTATCACACACTGCTTCATCTTACTTATTTATACTTTTTCACTACTTTCAGGCTGATTTGCCCCAAACCACACAGGGAAGCTGGGAGCACCAGGAGGCAAACCCTCACTCACGGCTCCCAGCCTTCGCTTTAACAACCTGGAAATATTTTTTCCCTTTTAGGTCGAAACCTGTGAGAAAATCATGCTGGCAATAATGAAGGAGAACTGCTTAATATCCTTATATATTAGACTGTCTAAATCCAGGTCTTAACACGCAGCCTCACAAATAAGTCTTTAATTTTACTACTGGGAATGTATCACAGCCCTAGTAATTTTTATACAGAGGAAAGAGATTAGGAGACATTTTTGTCCTCACATAGATGGATTACTTTGCTCTGTTCTCAGCAATCTCAAAACCTTAAAGAGCCAATGACAAGTTAAACAAACTCCTTTCAGGAATTATCTAATCTTTGTTTCTCAAAACAAGACAAAATAACAGAGAGAATGAAAATGTTTGTATTTTTTTCCAGTTGAATTGAAAACTGAAAATGTTCAGTTAATGTTTCTCCCTAAAAAAAAAACCCCAAAATAAAATACTGGGTAAAACTGCACAAGCTGTAAGAAGTCACATTGCTCCAAAACCAAAGCACTGAAATAGTGCTCATCTGAGTATTTTTTGAGAAAATAAACCCCAATTGAAACATATGCAATATTTCACCCATCTAATTGCTTTTCTCCAGTGGTGAGCTTCCCAAGAGTGATGCTGGGCTATGAGCAAAAAGATCCTACAGGACTGAAGGGCTTCCAAAGCAACAGTGTAGAGTCCTATAAACTGAAAAAAAAAAATATCTCATTTTCTGTGTCCAAAACTACAGGAGGATATGCTTTGTGTAATATTTATTAAAAAAAAAAAGTTGTTGCCTTTACATCTGCTGAGAAAACACTCTTCTCAGTAGTCTCTTTGTAAGCCATGCAAATGGTGCTTTGCAGAGCTAGAGGCAGAGATGTACAGTGGTAACTATTTTTAGACCACAAACTCTCATGGATTTTAAAAGGGCTTTTGCATATGGAAAGTAAAGGAAAAAAAAGAAATGCAAAGTATTTCAGGAAAAGGATGAAATGATCCATAGATGGTTACAGAGCAGAAGGGAGGGGCTGGTGCTTTTGACAGGTTTGCTAGTGGGAGCCTCAGCACCCACAGGGAGGGCATGGTGCTCGCCTCTCCCCATTGCACAGGGTTCCACGCCAGCCTCACTGAGCACCTGCAGCTTAGGTCCCTCAAGGATGAGTGGGAAAAAACACTGTGTCAAAAATTCCCGCTCTTTCAGTGGCTTGTTGGGACAGTATGGCAGTCTGCACGCTCACCTAGTTGCCTCCACGGTTGCTTTCCCTCTGCACTAATCACCATGCCTGGCCTGTCAGATGCCCTGTGGGAAATGTGGGGAGAAGGAGGGAAGACAGTCTCTGCTCTGAAATGACTCTGATGTGACTGACAGGTGGTGGCAGACCACACTGATGGCCTTCCTGGTCCCTCCTGAGGCACCTGTCGAACAGCAAATAAAACCCCTGCTTGGAGAATGAGCATTGCGCCCATGTACATACAGAGTTGGGTGTTCCAAGTCCCACAGAAATTTCTGCTGGCTTCCTTGGGAGCAGGAGCTCACTGGAGCAAAACCAGCGCTGCAGACAGACGCTGCTCGGAGCTGACTGCTGACTGAACCTGCTCAGTGGTGGTTGTGGGCCTGCACGGGGACCTCAGACCTCTGTCCTACCACATACCAAAATCCGAGGGCACCTTCTGCGGCTTCGCCAGACACCTAGGTCACTTTAAGTCTATCTGAATGCATCACCCAGACAGTGGCAGATGCATCTGATGATGGTTTTATGTTGGCTGATGAAGTCACGTGTCCTCGCATCCTCTGATACACCACTATCAAGGTGTTTCATTAGCCCTGGGGGGTGAAAAAGGACCATGTTTTTGTGAATTTATCTCTCCTCTTTAGAGAGGGATGAAGGGTAACTGTGATGACACTGGCTGCTTAGCCCAGCATTAGTCCTAGCAAAATACAAGCAATCACAACAGGATTCAATTGACTAAGATCTAAAGAATATGAATATAATTAACACCAGTCAAAACATTTTTTATGGAAAGTGGATCTTGTCAGACTAACGTGATTATTATTCTTTGATGAAATTATAGGTTGGCTGGAGAAAGCTAGGTTGAACAGATGTAATATACCTCGACTCCTGAAGTGCATTTAACTTACTACCATGAGTTATCTGATTGAAACAGCAGCATCAGCAAACTAGAGCATAGGTGGATTAAGAACCTGCTACTGACACCTGAAGTGTCTGTCACCGGGGGGACCATTTGATGTGCAGGGCTCAACAGGGACTGACAGCAGCCTCAATACCATTCAACATTTCTGACCAGAATCACAAAGTTAATTTAAAACCAAGAGAAAAATAAATAATCTGGATGATACAGAAATCGGTGAACCAGGAAACAGTGGGAAAACAGGACAGCCAAAGCAATCTAGATCTCCTAGTACACGAAGGCAGCCAAATACAAAGAAGGTATGCCTTGGAAGAAGTGTGCCCAGAATAGGATCAGCTGCATTTGACTGATGGTCAAATGACCAGGGCAACTGTGGGTGGGAGCAAAGAGACCATTCACCTTCGCTCAGGCAGGTATCACACATATTTTCAGTGCCAAATTTAAAAGAAATTAGTTGAGGGAAGAAAAGAACTACAAAGAAGGGTTCAATTCTCTTGGGGAGTTTTAAACAGCTGTGCTTAGTTGATGTAAGATAGAAATCAACTTTCAGTCTGTAAATACCTTCATCCAGAAAAAGCACCCTGTCCTACACAGAACTTCATTTTGTGGAGCAAAGCATATAAGTCAATGACCAGGAGCTGATTTCAGATAGCCTGGCAGGGAGTTCAGCACACATTTTGACCAGTGCAATTACCCACCGGAATCAAGCGTCAGGGAAAGAGGTAGGTAGAGCCGCTGCTTACCCGAGTCTCCAACTCAGAACCGGCGGCCTTCTGAGATACCACTTGAGGCAAATATAAGTTACGCTTCAGTCAAAGTCGAAAAGATTACTGGATTCAAAACAGGTGACTGAATGAGAGCTGTGGGTCGGATTATAGACCTTACTCATCATTTCTGGTTTATACACCTGAAAATAGGATCCAATAGGAGTTGAAGTCCACATGATTCCCTTTGTCACACAATGCTTCCACGTGATGTGCGAACCACTACTGAATCCAGTGAGAATGTACAAGGGATGGTGACTTCAGATTTTGGGAGGGGTGGCAGAAATATTCTAAATTTTAGGGTTCTTCCTTTCTACATAGTTAGTGGCTCTGGGGTATTTCTTCTCATGTAGCCCACGATGAACTACCTGCACTTTTCTGATGTTTAGGGATTAGCTCAATTAACTTTGCATGGATCTACTCATAGCACCTCAAACTTTAGCTAGCAAAGGTGCAGCTCCCTGGCATTTACTGATGTGCCAGAAGTGTAGTGTATACTTATTTTCCTCACTAAATTCCAGTTTGCTTTTAGTACTGCTGAGGTGCACTTTTGCTTGTGCTTAAATTTAGAGGATATGGGTCCAAGATACCTTAACAGTGAGAAGTCCTGAGTTTAAAGGGGCAAGAGAAGTTTTTCACAGCAGGGGTTTCTATTAGATTGTTTTTTTCTCCCTGCTTTCTCTCCACCAGTGGTAGCCTGGTATTGTTTAACCGGAGTACTTGTCAAGCTTTTTTTTCAGGCATTATTTAAAGATGAATGGGAGGAGATGTATTTATGCTTCTCACTGAGCTAACAGCAATTTGAGAGAGACTGTTCAAGGTAAAAGTCAATCTATTTTTGTTAAAAGTATGGATGTAACTTTCAATAGTTAAATAACCAAAAAAGGAGCCCCAAGAGGGAATTAGGTTTATAAGATGCCACACCACTGACAGAACAATACAGATAATCAGGTATAAAATCTTATGTTTGAAATTACCATGACAAATTACCTGAACTGAAATTTGGGATTACAAGTACATCTCATCCCGAACACAGCTCATTAGGCTAGGACTTAAAACTAGTATGGATGAGTAACAGCAGATAATTTTCCAATGGGCACTGCTATAGGAATTTTGGATGGAGACAAATTTCAGTGTTTGATTACTATGACTAAAACCTTTAAAGACAACTACAACTTAAAACTAACCATTACCCAAAACATTTTTATCACTGACTGACAATATATGGCAGGGGATTATTTACCTGGAATGCTCTCCAATTTTCTACGAAGTTCCTCGTTTTCTTGTTGCAATGAAATTACCTCCTGCTCTAGCTCTTGACACCGAGGGCAGTAACCTTCTTCCTCTTCCTCCTCTTCCTCCTCTGGAAGTGTAGAAGATGACGGGTGACCATGAGATTCAGATGTTGCTGGAGACGTCCATCCACCTAAAGTGTGTACTGGAGAGGTTGAAAGTGGATCCACATCTGCCAAATGGCTAAAATCATTTACTGATGAGGTGTTCTGAGAAGGGAAGCTCCCAGAAAGCAAATAGTTCTGAAGGGAATCAGTAAAAACTCTCAGAAAGGCTGAGGTTTGTTGTTTCTTTTGCATATACTGCATCTCTATGTCTAAAATGTCTGACGTCTGACTATGGACGATTTTCCCAAGCTGACATTGCTCTTGTCTTTCACTATAATTTGGGTTTTCCTGCTTTATACAAGAAATCATGGACTGAGAGTGATTGTTGTCCAGTAGTTTTCCACCACAATTTAAGAGACTTAGAACCCGGCTGCACTGTTGAGCAAAGGCATCCAGAATCATTCGACTCTCTGAAACAAAAGAAAAGATGAATCACAGAAGCCTAACGCAAAAGGTTATGCCGAGCGGCAGCAGCTAGATGAATGTACACAACTGTTTACAGTAGCATGCATTTTATTTCTGAACACATTAAAATTATGTCTTCTGCTTTAATACTTCTGCAACACTGTGATTTAAAACAATCCCGACTTTGCTTCTATTTTGAGAGTGCCCTTGTGCCCTTGCTGTTAATCAGAAGTGCATTGTGATGATAGTCACTGCTTACTGCCATGTTCTTTCAGAGGGATTAAGACAGGAAAATGGGAAAGAAAATACAAATTCCATCCAATTTGCTACAAGGAAAAGTGACGTTTAAGTACTTCTCTGGAAGCTGTTTTCAAGCTGTTGGTGGGCACTGCCTGTACGTGTGCAGGACTTTGTACAAAGTGTTCTTCTCGTGCCCTGCTACAACCCAACAAGGCTTGCAAGCTTTGTTCTTTCTCCCTTTAATCTTTGCTGCTCTTGCTTGACATTGGGTGAGGAACATTTCACATGACCCACCCCCATTCCTATGGACTTTGCTCCTGTTCCTTTTGCTTTAGGTTTCAGATACATCCAAGACTGATAAGCACAACCCCTCTTCTTACACCAAGTAAAGGCATCAAATATGCAATGTGAAGGTCCTCTGGTCAGAGGAGGGTTTTTTCTTGTCCTGCTGACCTCCTATGAGTTTGTGGGTAGGCCAATATCAAGCAGAGGACAGCAGTGCATAGTTCTTCAAGCCGCTCTGGATGTAATCAGAAAACTCTACATGGGGCTGTGCAGCAGTTCGTGGAGCCAGCAGACTGGCTCTGAAAGCAGGGTAATTGCCTCACTGCCCCTAGTCAGCCTTGGTTCTAATGACAGGCAGTAGCAGTAGCAGCTACAACCATAACCTCTATAGTAGGATGGTTCATTTCTCAGTGTCTATGTATGTAGAGTGATGCTACCATAATGGTTCTTGGACCCAGACAGAAAATGACGTGACATATGGCTCTAATTTATGGTATGACCTGCTCGGTTCCCTGATAAAAATAGCACCTTTTATTTTTTTTTTTTTTAGCTTATTCATAGCTGAGTTCCTCTAGGCACCTAACAAGATGTAACTAACATTTTGCATGAGATTAAAAAAAAAAAAAAAGACTGGTAGGCTTAAGCGCTGCCAATTTTGGAGAGCTCTTCTCAGGCAGGCTTGACTTTTAGAAAGTGACAAATGCATTTACTTTTTAAAAGGCAACCTGCTACAGATGTGTGAAACTAAGCATCCCAGACCTTCATCTATCTTAACTTCATCACTAGAGACAAAAACATCACCTCATCACACTGGTAATACGTAAAGAATAGAAACGTTCACAATTCAGTTCCTTAAGAGGTGGTACTCATGGTACTTCTCCATGACCCAGAAAATACACCTTCTGGTGGGAAATGTACTTCATACTGAGGTTGAGACAGCTGCCCTGAAGAGTATTTGAAACGACTCTAATTTGTGTTTGTACCATCACCCAGATCTCTGCAAAGAAGGCAAGGCTGAAGCACCATACAAGTGCAGCCCAAAGAGACCTCCCCGATGCAAAACCCAAGAATGTGATCTCCCAAGGAGTCAACTGTTAAGAACTGGGATATGAAGTGGGCAGGGTAAGCAAAGCTGCACAACGGGGCTATGAGGCTGCCCAGGGCCAAGCAGGCATGTGAAGGGCTGGGGTAGCCCCAAGGCCTTTTAAGGCATCCTTACAATCATCCTTCTATCCCATGGAGTCACACCAGACCCTAGATGGGCTCAGACAAACCAGGGCCTGCTTCACCAGCACATCTTTGATCCAAAACATTAAGCAACACCCTGTGTCCACATTACAAACTCAAAAGTGCACCACTGCCCGCTTTGCAAGGGGGTGCCAGGTGCTCTGCAGCCTCCATACCTGCTGTCCCTCCTTCCCTTTTAAAGCTCTCACCTAGGGGCAGCTGTCTTTAACCCTCATGATACAAGTGCAAAATAACCCAGCACAACTGATGTAATACAAATCAAAAGCACAGAACCCTGGTGACATCATTGCTTTCTAGCTGGGACCTACCAAAAAACCCAAAGGAAATTGAGAAACTCAAGCATCACTAACAACCTTAAGTCGCACTTTCTTTCACTTATTTCTCTACTTCCCACATTTTCCCTTTAAAATTTTTAGAGGATGATATTGATTGGAACTTTGCAATCCTACTACAGAGTAGTTTTTCATTCATTTTAATCCTATAATCCGATTCCAGACCTGAAGTCATATTTACTGTTTGTATTTTAATCATGATGGTCCCTGTTGACAAAACAGTTACTCATTCTTTGCATATCCTTGTTGCAAGGGGACAAAATATGAATGAAACAACTGAAAAGGGATTAAATCAGACTAAGATATGTTATTCTAACATTATGGTTTTGCCTAAAATATGGAAAAAAGTAACCTGGCCTTTCAAAACCAGTTCTTAAGAATGTTATAATACTAACATCAGTAAAGATAAAATTAGTGATTAGTTTTGTTGTCAAGTTGAATGCATTAGGCACATTCACTGTGATAATGGCCTAAAATGTAACTTAAATTTTATACAGCAATGACAGTATTGATTTAATCTTCAGTTCAGTATCAGATCTACTACAAAGACACAATAGCAGCAATTACAGGTTTTTCTTTTTTCTTAACTTTAACCCTTACTCAAAGATATAAAAATGAAAGGCATGACAAGGCAGGGTGATTCTGAAATGCCAGCAGAAAGATTCACAAACGCTTTTTCATGGGTACCGCTGGGCAGCAATAGCAATGGATCTCTCAGCACACGTTCTGGAAACATCTGGCTCTGTGCTGAAGCAGGTACCACTCTGATACGACTTCTACAGCAGTAATAATACATGTACGTACAGTCTGAACAACCCTAACTGAGAATGATAACTACGGTTATTTCTTGTGATGGAGAAAATATAAAAACAAATGCTGCCCATTTAGCATATATCGTAGAAATTGGGATTTCAGCTTTTATGGACGGGCTGTAATTAGAAATGCAAGCACTGTGCAGTGTCTTGTCACTGAGAAATGACAAGAAGTCGGTTTTATGTGAGCAATACTGAATAATCACTGATCTATGATTCTTAATTGATTTAATGTAATGTATGTATTTTCTAGGAAAGGAGGATTCTGTTGAAATTACTGCATCGGAGTAAACGAGTGCAAACAGTTTATTAAAGTCCTATTGTGATATTCCTTCTCCTTATTATGATGCTCACCAACCATGTAATTCTACTGTCTCAGACCCTGCAGCCTTAGTCTTACAGAACTTCTATTGACTTTAACTAGACTTTTGCCTGAAGGTGGACTTGCCAGATCAGGCGCATAAAGTGCTAACAGATCAAGAGTAAATTGCTGTAAGTATTCCTAACTACATTATCTGAGAGTGCAAGCAACCAGAAGTTACCGTCATATGGCAAATCAGGTACCAACTCCTGGATATAGCATTCATCTTGACATCTTTCTCTCACTGATGCTAAATTATGGGGCTTCTTGCCAGACTAAACCCAGGGTTTTAGTACAAGCAAACTTCTGAAACTCATATGATGACTTACGCTGATGCATCAGAAAAGGTGCCCGGAAAGGTTGGTGGGTATAACATCAGCTTTTCCTGCACTTGTGTATCTTTTCAATACTTCACACCAGACAGCTTCATTAATAAGGCATTGTGTTAGGTCTCAATGGCTCTGGATTTAGGTCATGGCTTTTCCATAGTTTCCTTTGTAATCTCAGGCAGCTGGTCAAAAAGTCATCTTTGTAACTACCGAGTGGGTCTGAACACCATACATTCTCCCCTGCAGAGAATGTATTCATTGGCATTAAGCTTCCAGCAAGATTCAAAAGTCCGGGTTCCTTAGTGATCTGAATCATCACATTCTTCACCTTGCAGCATTTCAGCCCCTCTTACCTGATGATTTGCATTTCTTGATTTGTTTATTACATTATTCTTAATCCTTAAGATCCTGGGGCAGTAGCGCTGTACCCCTTGAATGGCTTTGCCCACGCATACAGACATCATTACGTTTTTAGGTATGGACACTACTGCAAACATCTAAGCTTCAGTTTCAAAACACAGGAGCATTTGATACCTCCCACAACTAGGTGATGCTTTCTTGGCCATTCTTCATGAAGATTACCAAGACAGTCCAGTGGATGAAGACCACAAGCATTTGACTGTTTCAGTGCCTATTTGATAGATCTACTTCCAGATGAGGCTTCCCAGTGTCTTGGTTAAGTCCAGAATTACGATCTTCACTGCCCACTTAAACAACTTTTCTGTCTGAACATGACAGAGCTTGATCAGCCAGTTGCGTTAAACATGCCAGGTTGTTGGCACTGGAGTAACACTGCTAAGACAGCTCTGCTCTTCCTCCTCCACTTTTCAGGAAACCCTATCTTAAGTTTTAAGGCACGCTGTAGGGCCTACACCATGCTTTCCCAAGGAACTTCTCTGGTGGACTGCAAGACTGTTTAATGTACACGTGCTACCAAAGATGCATGTTGTTTTCGTACCATAAAAATAATGTGACTAGACTAATATAAATAATTAATATTTCACAGGAGAAAATGGGTATCTGTTGGTCCTCTGACTGCATCCATTTGTGTGACTCCCTCTGCAGCAGCAGTGGTCACTGTAACCACTGTTCACTAGAGGACAGAGAAGGCTCATGCTGCCATGTGGCTCCACATTCCTCATGGTAAGATGACATATCTCGTGCAGGATCTTTCCCTTAGGAGATGGGATCTTGAGCTAGATCTTTTCTCACCATGGCACAGGGTGCAGAACACCTGCTCTTCCTCCTTCCCATAACTCCTCTTCCTGCCGCAGCTGGGAGGTCAGGGTGGGCTCAGAGAGGGACTGAGGAAGAAACCCTTCATTCCTGGCAAGAGCTCTAACCATGAGGAAAAGCTTCAAAACCAAGGAAGCATCCCTACTTGTGGCAGTATTTGGGATGCCCACTCTTAAAAGCAACCCATAGTGTCATGCCTTAAGATTACCATCAGCGGCACTGAGCGCTTAAGTTGCTAACAGAGAGTTAAGACAGGCCAGGAACAGTGTTTTACTGGCCAGCTTGCTCACTGTTGTCTACACAAATGAAGAGAGGAAATGTCTAAATCCGAAATATGAAATGAGCAGCCCTACAGAGGTGTGATCTACAGCCCTCCAGCCCTTCTCTCTGCTAAGCACTCACCAAGTGCTATGGCTAAGCCAAGTTGGGAAAACTGCGCAAGTCTGGGAACTGTCTGCCTTCTGAAGAACCATCCAGTGGACCTGAGGCTGGATACCTGCTAAGAGAAGGATCCTCTCCCCTGGTCCTGCAACACCCAACACTCAGGAGATGAACCTCTGGCCAGGAGTTGTTCTGGAAAGGGCCTGGCCCTGCTCATGCTCCTTGCTGCTGGTGGGAACCCAGGAGTTGGGTGGGCAGAGACCCTGCAGTAGCTGTGTGAAGCACATTGCAACCACACATGGAGCACACACAAATGCTCCTACTCCCCAGTGGCAGCATGAGCTATTAATTTGGCTCACACATTTGTTAAGAGGATTTCAAGGCTCCGGACAACAGGATGGAAGTACCTCACATACATACAGTCTCAAGGCCTCAAATAGTTCACCCTCTGCAGCTCAGCTTACTGGTGCTACAGCTTCTCCAACACAAGCTACCTGGTGTTTCTCTACCACTGAAAGGAAGGATAGCTCAACAAAGCACCTGTACCTCAGGGATTACAATACCCAGGTGGTCTAAACCTTGCCCCTTGTTTTTATCAGCCTCTGGTAGCAACTTGTACAAAATCCCACTTTGCCACACCATATTAAGTCTGGGGTTTGTCTTGTCCTGTTGTGCCTTGCTTGGTACTTAGATCTTAGCTGAGAGAAGGGTATGGTGGGACCTAAAGTAAACGTAAAGCTTGGATGTGCAGGTAATGGGACAGGAACTTCACAGAACTTCAGTGCATAAACAGCAAGCAGTGCCTTATCTATTGTTTTTAGCACGGGGCTGAAATAAACGACAAACTTTGAAGCCTGGTCTAGTGGTTAGTGCAGTCTACAGGGGCAGGAGAAAGTCCAAGCTTGTGCTCATCAAAGCCCTGAGAGCTCTGCTGTGAATACGGCCTTGTGTGTCATCTACCAGACACCCAAGTGTTTTCCGTGGCGTAATCTGCTTCTGTAAAGAAATGTATGTGTCACATTTACCAGCAGCGTTCTGCTTGTGGGCCACAGAAATATACCGAAATACCACCCTGCGGGAATTTAAAACGCGAAGTTATTTCAAGGAAGAAGAAAACATGACCTTCTGCCATGGATCACAGGACTATGCGTCAGAGCCGTGAATTTTCAGGCTAATCTATTCGAGTATTAAACTTTTTTGGTAAAGTACTCGAATTATTTGTAACAAGACATGATAAATTCATCCAGTACACTACTGCTTCTGAGCAAAACTGGGCATTAAAACATAGCCATATATCCTATTAACTAGCACATCTCCCTGTTTAGTAAGGAAATGTCATCACATTTGTTACAAAGGCAAACAGCAACATACCAAAACAGGATCCAATTTTTCTAAATAAATAAATCAATGATGTGTCAAAAATTAACAGATGAGTTAATATACCCGATGTTATCAAAAACAGATGGTGCTTCATAATATTCATCCTGTTCAGTCAAACCCTGAATATATTCTGGACCATCAGTATATAAAATAGGATGCTGCTATTTGTGATGGCAAACAAAAGCAATCATGCCTGCCAAGCACATACTATAACAGGCAGCATTTCAGCTCTGCTAGACAGAAAGTAATTAGAATGCTTTTAATGTCCAAAAGAATGATGCTGATAGGCTGCCACAGATGTGTAGATTTATGAATATTTATATGGTGGTTTATAGCTGACACTTTTATCAGTTGAAGAAGATAAAATATCTGCCTGACTCAAAAGCTTGACAGTCAGGTTAATAAAATCTCATTAAAGAGAATGACCTATGCAATTATATAGGATTTATTGTAATTCATTTTTGATTGTACTCTGCTTAAAGATGCAATTTCCCATTTCCTGATGCCAAATTTAGGTTGCATATCAAGATCTACGTGGTTTTTAACTCCAAGCCATCACTAGAAGAAAGACAGGCATTCAGCATCTCGGTATCTTACACCTTTAAAGAAAAAAAATAATAAAACAATCCGATCTCCCGGCTCCTGGCTGCATCTCCCGAAAACGGTGCGGGCGAGCAGCCGATCTGTTTTCTTTCTGTTAAAATCGCCACCTCTTTAGCAGCAGCCTCTCCATTACCAGCAGCTCCCTCCGGCTGCCAGCCCCAGCCGGCCGCCCTCCCCGGTCGCGACCGCGGCGGA
>VZTU01029278.1:79155-106540 GCA_013400835.1 Zapornia atra | reverse complement strand
CAACCTAGTGACTCTGTGATTCTAAGTATCCCACCTCACGAGTGGTCAGCGAGCCATGTGTAGCAGTTATGCTGCAGAGGGTTCCTGTACAAAACACACCCAATGCCTATATGCTTCCTCACTGTTAGTACCAGTTTAAACATCACAGCTTGATAAAGAAAGCTAGTAAGAGCATTGAGTAACAGCTTTGGGATTTTTAATTTTCTTTTAAAAATAAATCTATTTTCTACTAGGACCACACTCACACTATAATTTCCTGGTACATTACTGCACATCAGTTACCCATTTCACAAAGATTGGTAAAAAGGAAAATTGCAACACTTACATGGTACTGCATGAAAGTGGTTTGTTTATACACTCCAGTTTTGCTGCACCTACACAAAATTTTCATTACTCCAGTTCGGTGGGCGTTAAAAAGAACCTATTTCTAAGACTTCACATTTGAATGAAAAATTACATCGGGGAAAAACAGTAGCTGAAAGTTTGCCTCTCCTTATGCAGACTTGCAATCCAAGCTGAATTCAGCCTCTCAAGCAATCCTGAAACATCCTATCTAAATTACCTGCAGTAATTGTTTGCCCTTCGCAGATTTTCAGTTCCATTCAGTCCCTCAAAGGATGGCACACAGAAGACTATTTAATAAAAGACAGCTTGGTAGACAGCAACATTACTATGCTATTTCCAGACCACACATTTCCTCTGAGTGGGACTCTGGTCTTCCTTTAGCAGCCCATCGGAGAAAGTTCTCAGCCAAATAATCTTACCTCCCGTGAAAGTGTTTAACCAGGAGCACAGCACTTTGATACAGCTTTTGGCTTTATCTGGACACCTTATGGATTCCCATATGTTGGAAAAAGTTTGTCTGAAAGAGGTGTGTTTTGGCAATTCTGTCTAGTCATTTCTGAGACAAATTAATGGATGCACAAGACGCCACATTTGTCATGTTCTACACTTCCACCTTCCTTCAGAAATGTAACACCAGTCTAAAACTGAGTTATGCACAGAAACAATACACTCCATCACAAGGCTGGTTTTACATGCTGCTCTGTGATGCACTGAGGTCAGCTGTTGAAGCAGTCTGACATTCTCAGAAGCTGTTACTTCTATGCAAATAACAAGCAGAGAGAAGAAACACTTTGTCATTAGTTGTCATTAGTTACTTTGTCCAAGAGATCAAAGACACCAGCAAGGTACTTATTCAAGCACTGTTGTCGGACAGAAGGAAGACCAGGCACTCTATCATTACCCATACAGCACACATAAGATGAATTGCCTCAACATTAGCAAACCCCTTTATCACTTTTATACCAGCAGAGATTCCTTCAGAGGAAAGGAATTCACAGTAAACTCACATTTTGCCAGGCAAGAACATCACACCCAAACCCATACCTACCTGCAACTTCTTCCTCTGAAAGACAACTCACACATTTTGGAAAAAATTCATTTATTTTCACTGCTTTAATCTCTCTACTGTAGTGTTAGCACTTAACGTAAGCATCCACTCTTCTACTATCCTATTTACAGTCCACTGAAATGTATACTCTACAAATACAATACATATTTTCAGAAATGTAAGGGAAATGCACAAGTTTGTAAGGTTTATAAAAGTGACACTCATCTGTACAGGATCCTCAAATCATCCAAAAAGTACAATTTACAAGGCAATATCCACACAGCTATGTAAGGGCAGGTGCTACAGTGACAAAGCAGCAAACTTACTAATACAATAAAATACAGAAAAATAAAATGTTTTGGGGCACCAGATAATACATGTAGTACCGCTGAAGTTGTAAATTTAGTAATACCCATATCTCTAGAAACATGTAACTGCAAACCTGAAGAATGTTCTGAAAAATATTAAACATTATATACACATGAGGTAAATGTACCTTGGTCTTTTAAGAGGTAATTTGATTTTAAAGCAACTGATATGGTGAAGTTTTTTGTTTTTAAACACAAATTGATTAACACCTTGCAAACCTTTCAATGGCACAATATAAACAAGAACTAAAAGGTGAAATTTATGGCAATCACACTCAAAACCACTACTGAAAATAAAAAATAGCCTCTTAGTTCATTTGACACCATGTCCCCACGCAGTCAATCCCACTGTTTTTACCCTATATACAATGTCTGTTTTAGGACTACGAGTGGAACCATTGGGTGGCGACATACTTGGAAAGTCAGCTTGAAAAACATCCCAGAATTCCAGCTTTTAAGGTTGGAAGGTCCCTGAAGAATTCCAGCATTCCAAAACCAACATTTCAGGCTTTTCAGCTTCAGACCATTTCCAATGCTCCTTATTTTACATGTCCATATCCACCTGGTCACAAGTCTGTAAACCAAACTGAGGCTTCAATGCTACTAAAACATTGAATCGATTAAATCCACAAAACTTAAGTGAATGTATAACGTATGTAATATTTACAATAAACATTTGCATCAGTATTCATCAGAAACTGTTTTGGTATATACTTGAAATGATACAAAATTAATATTTTGAATGCTAAAATATTTTGGTCCCCCTGGATTTCCAAGAGCAGATCTGGTGATATTACAATCTTAATTTAAAAAATACTTATGTGTTATGTGTACCTGTGTCCATATATATAAGATATGATCTTACACAGGTAGCATTTAAAGTTACATAATATATACAGACACAGCCTTTGTAAAAGGTGTTCAGTTTATATAATGGAAAAGAACAACAAAGCTTGAAGTTGTGGTGTCAGAACTGAGGATACATATAGCTCTATTCAGAATTTTCCTGTTCTGCATTCCAGTATGAATTATGAGGTTGTGCCAAAATAATGTTCCCAAATTGATGTGCTGTATCAAGCATCCTTCCTGTTCTTTGTTTTTGCAAGCTTCTGTTAAAAAGCAAAAAGTTAGAACAGTCTAACAATAGCTTCTAGCAACTCAGGGGAATGAAGAACAGTGGGTGGTTGAGATTAAACCAATGTAACAAACCACTGCACAGACTAACATTAAGGAGGTAAGGTTTTCTAAGTGCTGAAAAAGCACTAATGAAATTATTTGATGAATCGTATTGGAAGCTCTCTCACGTTACCATCAAGATTAATATAAAATCTGAAGCACTCCAGTAGCCTGATGATTCTGTAGTATGAGCTACACCACCTGTAAAGTAAAGATCCAGGTATGCCTATGAAAAACTTAACTAAGTCAAGAAATGATTTAACTAGGAAGCCTTTGAAATTAGTATGGAGATACACTAAATTCTATTTTGATGCTTTAAATATTTATCTAGATACTTTGGAGCTGAGTTATATTCAGTAATTTTTTTGGGGAACATTTGTAGTTGAAAAACTGTGGTGTACAGCTGTCCAATTACACAAAGGCATTGCTTATTTAAAATAACTACAAAGAATCATTTTTGTTCCAGCTTTGATGAGCAAATGAGGCCTGAAGCACATAAGCCTGACTGGTCAGATAATGCCAAACATACATAAGTGTGACAGCAGTACTTATGTTTAAAACCAACTGTTTTCTAAGAATTGTTCTTATTTCTCCTCTTTCTTCTCCTGGAAGTCATCTTCCAGTACGAGTCATCCATAAAGGTGGTTGATTAAAGCATTTCATAATTTGCAGTTCAATCTCTGCAAGTCTGTGATTCATCATTTAAACTTATCTCCAAAGCAAGCACGAAGACTATGCAAGAGTTATGTCACCTATATAGCCTCTTCTTCCTAGGACTCATCCATCCTACTGCCTTGACCACCACCCAGCACAGACCATGGAACATAATCCTGACTATGCTTCTGTTAGCAACCACCCCACTGCTGTTGCTAGCATTGTGAACCATCCTCAGGGGATTGCAATGCTTAAGAATGAAAAGGAAACAGAGGTAAGGCAGCCACGTGTATTGCATTGTGGAATGGATACTGATGTGTTCTGCAGAGTAGAAGGTTAGGTGGCATATTAATTACCAGGCACATTTACATACTGATGTACTACCGAATGAAACCAAAGGTCAAACAGAATCTTCCTAAAACTGGAATTAAAAAAAAAACACCCTGGTAACAACAATTTTGTAAAGAAAATTTTCCATATTAATTCCCCATGTCCCCTCCAGAAATTGTACAATTGGGCAGGAAGAAATTCAGTTTCTCAACAAGTTCGCAAAAATCTTGTGATATCCTTAAATTCTCAGCCAAATCTTGACTAAAGCCATGCATATTCTGTGTTCTTATGACAGCACAAGCCACCATAAGCTTTGTTCTTGTAACTAAGAAGAACATTGCTCCTCTGGTATTTGTATCCAAAGATCTTCAGCTCACCACTTTCCATAGTTCAACACTTTGTGTATGAGGCACACAACAAAATATACGCACACAAATTATAAGCAGCTTCGAACTTTCTAGTACAAAGCCCAGATAACCTCTCCCTAGTTACAGGTGCAGGCACTCCTTAAATTGCAAATATGCTTCTTTGAGCCTGAAGAGACTGCAGAACTGCACAGAAAACAGGTTTTTCGTATTTGATTTAGTGGAGCAAATTCCCCCTTAACATCATGCTCCTCTCGCTACTTTTTTGAAGCATAGGTACTTCAAACGTTTTAGAAGTACTACTTAATAAAAAAAAAAAAACTTATATATAATTGTGTTTTGTGTCTTGACAATTACAAAATATGACCGTGAATTAACTAGTTTATACTATTTAGAACTCCNACGTTTTAGAAGTACTACTTAATAAAAAAAAAAAAACTTATATATAATTGTGTTTTGTGTCTTGACAATTACAAAATATGACCGTGAATTAACTAGTTTATACTATTTAGAACTCCTACTAGTGGTTTAGAGAGTTGGATTTTGGTAGAATTAGAAGGTATTCCACAAATTATGCACTCGTTAAAATGAGTGTGAGCTAGAGCTTAGCTAGGCAAAGGAATGATTGGTTTTTAACTTGCATTTCTGAAACCAAAAGTACCATAGGCTTTGTACGCTCCTACTGTTTTGCATTACAAGTCTCAAAAGCGGCACTTACCGGTATAATACAATCTATTTTGAAGGCAATGTAATGTTCTGAAAAAGTGGAAAACCCCCAGCAATCATGTATAAAGTATAGTTGCATCTATGTTCCCACAACTGAATGAGGTCCATTTGTAAATCAAGGTAAGAGTCCCAAAGCTACACTACCTTAATAGCTAGCGAAGTGTACTCCCAACAGTACATTCACAATCTGAAGAACCGTGACAGTGGTTCAGAATAGTCAATGTACCAGCCAGGAATAAAAGTTGCTTGAAGAGCCACCAATACACTCTAGAACAATATAGGGAGCCAGTGCCATTTTATGTGATTGCCAATTTTTAGCACAGTTAACTAGACGTTAAGACCAGCTATCAACTTTCCAAATTAAAAAGTATAGCTTAATAAAAATCAAACTAGACTACACAATGTTTTGTAAGTAACCTGGGAAAGAGGTTCATAGTGCACAGAAAAGACCCAACACAACTGTTTACCACATCCACAAAAATCGTAAGTGACATTCCTATGAAGTACCAAAAGGCAGCAATATCCTTCTGTTTCCCCAGTGAGGTAGAACAATTAACCTTCTTAACATGCCACTCTGGTGCAGATAGGGATTTTTACAGCATTCATCTGTAGCAAATCCAGGATCACATCTTGATCCCCTCCTGCTGACTAAGTTGTGATAATGTTTTCTTAATGCGCAAAGCTGTTAGCCTGGCGGCTCCGTTGGCGTACCAGCACTCCCGCATTATCTTTGCCATCACTCGTAGTGCCTGCAAAGGAAAGACAAGTAATTACATGTGCTGCTGTTCAAATGTACCCCTTATGTTCTCTGTTCTGCACCTCTTCATATATTTCTGACATCTACTGCAGTACTACAGATATGTGGAAGAGTGTGTTGTATGCAAACCCCTCAAGTTCTCACTTTACAGAAAAATAAAATTCTTTAAAATACTCTGTAGAGCAGAACCAGTATTTTCAGTAGAATTTCAGCCCCTATCAAAAAATATTTTAATAAAAAATTAGTAGCTTGTTTGTTACTGTTTTCTGAATTTTTGCATTAGACACAACCACACTTCCTAATTGCACCTTCGGCTGAAAGGCAGTAATGAAATAGGAGGCACTCTGTATTAGCACAGAAGTGCTGTGTAGCTGGGAATATACTCAACCACTTCAAATTGCTTAGTCCAATGTACATCCATTCAGAAGTTTATCAGCTGTCCCCAGATTGAAGCTCTAATGACTCTGAAGGATAAAAACACTCCAAAAATTTTCAAACAGCTTTTCTTTGAAATCTGTGAGTACTGCTATGCAAGTGACAATGCAAATAACACTAAAATTTAAGATGAAATAAAGTAATAGCTCTATGTTTCAAAGTTTTACACTCAAAGCTGTATTACAGTGAACTGCTAAGTAAGTTTCCACAATTGGAAGGACAGCATTAAAAAAAAATCTCCAGTCTGTTCACGTATATCAGCCTTCACCCACATACTTGTTTCATACATGGCACAACTCATTTCCCTCTTCCATCTGAAGTACATCGTATTTCATCAATGCCTTACTCCTACTGTAGCCTACCACAGCTGTTCTCCTACACTCCAAATCAGAAAGCATTGGTTCGAGCCTTAGTTGGGTTCTGAGAGCCAGCAATGTAAGAAAGTTGGCTGGAATGGCAAGAGCTCCTTGCTGTGCATACTATTGCCCATACAGTGACCACCAGCATAATGATGTCACCCCAGAACCAGGTAAGCACTCCTATGGAGGCACGGTCATGCACACTCCAGCAGTTCTAAGCTTACTAGCCTCAGTTCCCCAGTAAGTGTGTCCATCTTTCAGTAAGTACATACAGTTCAAACGCAAAGGCATTTGCTATTTTGGCCATAATCCTGTACACAATGATTGGCCAAAGACCCTGAGTAAGTTCCAAGCAAGTTTTCACACAAGGCAGCACAGCACTGTTGAAGATACCACCTGTGTACCAAGCAGCAGTCCTGCTGTGCTGGCAGAGTACTGAGCTGAAACTAGCAAGTCCACTTCTTGGAAGAGATAACCAGCCTTGTTACAAAACAACTGACCCAGACCTGATTAGCTCATGCATCTTTACTACCCCTGCCATGGGTTAACCCCAGTAGGTAGCCAAGACCAGCACAGGCATTTGCTCACTCCCTCCAGAGGAATGGGGGAGAGAATCAGGCGGGCAAAAGTGACACAACTTGGGAAAAACAAGCCAAACCAAAGAAAAACAAGTAATATAACACCAACTGCCTACACATTATTCAAATGATGCCCAGACAGATCCTGAACTACAGCAACCCCTGGAAAACTCCCCCTTCCCCATTTTATTGCTGACCATGACACTGCATGATAGGGAATATCCCTCTGATCAATTTGGGTCAGCTGTCCCAGTTGCGTTCTTCTCAGCCTTTAGTCCACTCCCAGCCTACTTACTGGTAACAGTCAGAGTGAGCAATGGAGAAAACCTTGAAGCTGCGTGAGCACTGTTTAGCAATAGCTAAAACATTGGTGTGCCAAACTAGTTAGGCCTCAAATGCAAGACAGCACCACACAGGCTGCTATGAAAAGAGTTAGGTCAGTTCCAGTCAGATGCACTACAACCCACAGCTGCATGATTTATTTGCAGTAACACTTCCTGTATAATTCAGACAAGCTTCAATTTACATTAGCTTAATATATGCTTCATAGGAAGGGATCCTAAATTCTCCATACAAGTTTAGCTATTATTTTTTGTGAAATTACATTATTGTATAACCGAGGATAAGACTGTTCAATAACATTCAATAAAACCACAATGATCAGAATGAAATTAAGTTTTTCTGGAAGCAACCCTTCTCCCTTCAACAAGCAGCACAAATTAAGCCACTGAAATCAATAAAAGGTCTAATGTCCATTAAAGCAGCTTTAGCAAGGTTAGTTAATACCTCACAGCTCTGCCATCTGTTTGGAATATTGGGCCTTAACTTCTGCTCACATACAACTTTCCTCATTTCTTCAACAGAAGGATCTGAAGGAACGAGGTCATAGTATGGCAACTGGTAATCTTCATGGATTCCTGTAATGGTTGAAAACAGCTTGACTTTAGCTAACAGTCAATTACATATTCTTTACTTATTACTGTGTTCCCTAACATTACCCTACTATTTCCTTTTTTGTTTTTAAAAAGTACATTGCAGTGATTGAAAAATATGTTTTTGAAAATCCTTAGCCATACCTTAGAAGCTTTTGCATTACCCTTGAAATTTTTAAAGTTTTAAAATACATAAACATTAAGAAGAAATGGAATCGGTATCAAATCTTTCATAAACTATACTGAAGTCACTTCTTGGAAACACAGCTTTTGTAACAGCATACTTTATTTTAAATATTGTATGGATGTAGACAAGGTTATTTCCTATTTTCTTCAAGTTACGGTTCATCAATTTATAAAGAAGGTGAATAAACCAGTCATCATTTACAGGATTAACAGAGTTAGAAAGCCTGAGATGTACTAACTATTACCTCGCATCGTTTTTAAAGCAAACTGTTTACTCAGACTTATTCAGGTTCTGTGAGTTACTTATTCCTTAGTAGGTCCAATTGTGTAAAGATTGCCACATACCACCGATTGAACATCGCCGGGCTATTTCCCAAAACACTAATCCCATTGCATAGATGTCTGCTCGTTTGAATGACTCAAAGTGTTTCATATTTATGGAATCATCTAGAACTTCAGGTGCCATGTACCTATTTGCAATAAAAAGAAAAAAAAAAAGAAGGAAACATTGAATTCTATGAATACTTACTGTATAGAAAGTTCAGTGTTACTGATCAGCTCAGAAACAAATTTAAATATTTATTTGGAAAAGGAGATGAAAGAATTAACCTAATGAGGAAAGAATTAACTTAATGAAGTAGATTCTCCTCTAGTCTTTCAGTGCAAAGGGTATAAGCAAACTGAGAGGAACAAGCAGAGGAGTAAATAAAATGGGTAGTGATACGCAAATACAGCCACAAACCCAACAGACACAGGATAAGAGAGACAATAACAAAGACCAAAAGTCTCCAGTTGCTAATTGCTGGGCTATTAATAAACTCCAGGCATAACTTTAGAAAGGGCCAATCTAGACCTTGTAACTAAGAAGGAAACGAGCAACACGAGGATTTGGATATTCAAGGAAGGCCTGCAGGACTATGCCATGCTTATCAAGGAATGTTTAAGAAAAAGGTAATTGGGAGGAACAAAAGTGGGGCAACAGATAGAAACGGGTATCACAGGAACCAGCTGCAAAAACATTTGTCACATAGAAAGTCTGACCAAGCCTGAACCGGCTCACCACAGTGTTTCTGGTATTCTAATTAAATCCTAACTAGTTTTCTAGGCAATCTCAATCCCATGTGCACGTATTCTAACAGCCACACATCAGCATGACTGAATTCAGGGCCAGCACCTGGAGTCAGACAAAGGATAAGGGTGCCCTTGGCCCTGGGGTGCCAGTAACTGGAGAGAAGGAGGACCTCAGCATCTGGAAGGGGAACCACAGATCCTAGAAGCATGCATCCACAGGTCTTGGGACCATGCATCTGGAGCTACTGTGGCAGGTGACACCAGCACGAATAAATTCTGAGCCAGCTACCACAGTATGACAGTGGCTGAAGGCACCCCCAGTGCCAGCAGGTGGAGCAAATTAGAGTCTCTGCTGCAACAATGAGTCACAGGCTTCACAGTTGCATGTTTCCAGGTACCAGCTACAGGGGAGAACTGGGATGAGAAAAGTAGAGTAGGGGCCTCCCAGCACTAGCAACTAGAGTGGGAATCACAGGTCATCTGGGTGCCAGCTGCTGGGGCAGGCTGGAATCCTCCTGTTTCCCCCAAACCTGGTATACATTAGCAGGTGTGCATGGTATAATTCACTAGCAAACTTCAAGCTAGTCTAGCCAGTAAATCAGTGGCTGAAGCAGAGATATCTGACAACAGGAGGGCCTGTGCTGTTATTTGTGGGAATCTATGCATGTAGGCATGCCTATGAGTACATGAATCTATTTAGTACTGCACATTAACCCGTTCCAGCTGCTAAGTAGGAGACCTGTAGAGCACAGAATAGACCATTAGATACACCAAAGGTTGTACTGGTAGTTAAGGGATTCATAAACATGCATGGGCTTGCGAGGCTACAGAAGAGTGTGTATGTGTGTGTGTGTTTTCACTAGTGAAGTTCAATCCTGACCAGCTGAAAGGAGTATCTGTACTTACAGGTTCTGTGTTTTATGTGGGTGTTGAAGAGGGTATATATATCTGCGTCATCAACCCTATCAAGTACTGTACACGTGTCTCTGTATGCCCAGCCTCACTACTGGTTGGGCCCAAGTAAGAAAGCAGCAGCAACATCCTGAGGCCTGGGATGGGCAGAGCCCCAGGCCTTTGGACACACCAGGCTGGGCTCCAGAGGCCAGGCAGGAGGAAGCCCCAGCTCTGGAAGCTGCTGAGATGTAGCAGCCACTTAGAACATTCCCTGGCAAGGCTAGAGAGGGAAGAGACATGAAAAAACAAAAGCAGCACTGTCAAGGATTTATTGAGGGAAAAAAAGTCTGCCTATCACTGCAGTAATTAATTCCTCACCATAAACCATGTCAGGCTTTTTTTTTAAATAGTAAAAAAATGGGTTATGTATTAAAAACGATGCTCACAGGATAAGTTTCCCAACACTTCTGGCAAGAGAAAAATCTGTGAAAAACTTTCAACGGAGAAACAGACTGAAAACCAGTCATGGCATCCAAGTTACCTTGTTTAGTGATTAGGCCTATTGTGGGAACAAGAAGAAATACATCAGTCTGGGTCACATTGTAAGAGTTACCAATAGCAGCATCCCTGCTGGTTACTGGAAAGAATGAGTAGTATTTGTCTCATCAGTCAAAATCAGTTGTATTGTATTCTCAATGTGGTGTAGCTCTCTGGCAGTGAAATCCAGTACATAACGCTTAGCAGTTCAGTGTGTTTCCCCACATCACTGCCCCATCAATCTCAAACTGACATATTAATGAAGCAGGCAAAAAATGACATCAGTTAACTGGTAAAGTAGTACAGCACGCATCGATTACTGGAGTGGAATACAGTGTCTATGCACAATTCCATTTCATTAACATAATACTAGGATTTTTTTTTTTTAGTACCAGGGATGGTAGGCAGAATACAACTTTCAGGACTGTCAGACCTTTCAGAATTCTCTCAGCACCAACGTGTATTATGAGAATGGCACACATACAAGGAAGCAAAGGCTATCAACAAAAAGAGCACAAAAATGCAACCAGTAGTCCACAACTTCAACAAGGGACACTGATATGAGAGTCCCCCTGAGCACTGTACAGGCATATAAATATCCTACAAGTGATAACAGCATAAGCCTAGGACAACTGTCTTAAGAGTAAGGATTACTTTGATAGCATTTGCTGAACAAGAGCAGAGCCTTAAGTTTACATATGTCACTATATTGGACATGGACACAGCTCAAATTATTCTGGGCCACTTGTATCAAACTTTAAAACTTGTATTCTTAATTAAGAATTTCTCCAAGGATTTTGCATTATTGGATAATCTTCTTATGGTACTTCACACACTTGACAGTGTAGAGATTAGCTTTAGATCTAGAATAAAAGACTATTTGATCTATAGTTTAAGATCACATGGGGATAAGAAGAGTGATGGAGCTGGAAAAGCATCAAACAAAAAACCCCAGCCATGTTGCAAGACTATCAGCAATAATCACTTATACAAGCAGTAAAGGAGATTGTCCTAGTTTCTGTAAATCATCCTAAGGACAAGGGTTTTAACAGGAAAGACCGCAAGAGGCCTGATTGTGGCAATGGAGCTGAATTCATATGCTCAAAAGAAAAAAAAAAAAAATCCCCCCCCCAAAATATGACTTCCACTGAATTTATTGGCAAATTGACCTCTTACCATGATCCTCCATCAATGCATTTAGATTGGCTTTGGCTTCCATAACTCAGAATGGTGACTGACTGCTCAAAAAGTCTGAGAGATTATTGCTGGAACAAGAGAGGTGAAAGGCAAGCAGGTCATCTAGTGTGGTTAGCAGATTAGCCGTCTCACGGCTATCAGACAAGGGGAGAGAAACATGCATCTCCTTGTCAGCTCACGTACCGGAAATGCACTGCGTGTCAGAAACAGGATTTCAGGCTCTGGAGAGAACTACTCTACATAAACTCACTTTGACCTTCTCAACAAGGTCTGCAGCTTAGTACCCTCCAAGAATTAAGGAGTAAGTCTACAAAGCAGCTCATAAATTATGTTGAGCGTAGCCCTACCAAAGTTTGGATGCCCGCTGACTTCTTCCCTGCTCCAACCCTCAACCCCCTTTAGTCTAAGAGCTCTCTATCTAGTTGATGCCTAAATTTCTTGTGCAACACAGACAGTTTAGTATCATCAAACAGGACCCATACACAGGACACTGAGTGAGACATCTTCCTTCACCAAGCCTGTTTTCCACAAGCATAACTAGAATTCTGCTTATATTTGGTTAGGAATTCACAGCCAAAATTCTTTTTAACACAGCCTATTTCAACTACCAATAGTAACAGTTGGGCCACACTTCAAGAAAGAAAACAGAAAGACTAATTATCTATTTTTTCCCCCCTTTGAATTGCCTCAGGGAGTGAGAAGGGGGATTCTATTTCCTTCTCACTTTAAAGCTCACATTTTCTGCTTTATGCTGCAGGCTGAGCTGTGAAAGCACAGAGTTCGCACTCTGGTAAGGTCTTTGAACAGAAAAGAAAGATTCATTCAGAGAGAAGGATCAGTGTGACTTAACACTTATGTTACTCGCTCAACAGCGAGTCTTGCTTGCTCCCTAGACCATGCATTTTATACAACAATCACTAGAAAAATGCAAACTTCCCCACCTCTCCCTGATTTTGCACATGGAGCTCCCATGCGTGGAACAGGTACCGGCAGTGGCCATCAATGTCAGTTAAAATCATCACAGAACAGGTTACGATCTGAACTTTATTATGAAAAATTAACCAGAGCAGCAGAGTTATTTACCTAAGAATGCACAGAAGGGAAGAGGGGACCAAGCCTTATGAGAATGAACAATTTTCAGAGAGGTAGAAGTAACTAATGTCTTTACAGTCAGATACAGACTTGGTCCTTCAGCTGCCCACTGCAGCAAGACAGTTGCTACTTGTGAAGCATAAAGCAGACGGACAAGCAATTTCATAGCACCTATGCAAGAAAAGATCTTGTAAGTGGGATCTACAGACACAGCTGAAAGAATGCTTTCTCCAAAGACTAAAGAAAGTAACAGATATGCACATCATTTTTCTTTGCATGTATGTGTAGTAAAAAAATATTAAGTCACACATGGTATGCACCTTGCACACAGCTAAGTGTGCAATGACAAATTCCAAAGTAGACTGCTGTTTTACTACCGATGATTACTGGAGACTTTGACAAGGAGTAATGCCCTGTACTTTGCAATCTAGTAGCAATTCAGAAAATAAATCTCATCTGACCATTCGTGTGATATTTTTAAAGATGGCAGAGGACTAGTGCAGCACAGCTTGAGAACAAAGCCAGTTCAGCAATATAACTGTTAGAAAAATAGATCTGCAGTACATGTTCTCAACTGTTTTGTTCATTAAGCCTCAAAAAATTATTTTTTTCTTCCAAAAAGCTACAGCTCTAGGGGCATCCTAGTTCACTGTAAAACCATAATCACATCCCACCCCTCCCCTGCAGTACAGCTCACTAGAGATACATTTTTTGTATATGGGTTGGACATTGGGCGACATCAACACTGATTTTTTCCCAACACTTCTGAAGTATATGCTGAAGTCAATAATGTACATCTCAGACAAATTTCAATTTAACAGAATACTGAACCTACAGGCATCAACAAGACCAAAAAGTTGCCCATATAACACAACTCCATTGCTGTGGTTCACTGTTAGTGCTGCTACCTCTGTATTCGGTACAGCTGCACTAAAGGAAATAATCTTCTCTTCTGAACAGCTTCCAGTTATTATTGTCTGAAGATTCAACAATGTGTTGGAGTTAAACAGCTCTGAGTTTTTGAGGCCATGAAAACTCCTATTCCCAAATTCAAAAGAGGCCTTTGAAAGAAAAGATCTATCCTAACTGATCCACTGATAATTCTATTTATGCATTAGATGACAAAGAGGACTATTAAGTTCTAGTATGTCTCTCAAAAACAATCCCATGGAGGTCTGTGTCCAAGCCTCTGCACCTCTGTTCTACCACACAGACTGCACACAGCAAGAAAAAAATCCAGCTTTTCACTTCCACTGTCAGTATGTTGCCTTACACTCCAGATTGTGCCGCAAGCAACATTTCCATGCAACACAACGCCAAAAGAATAAAGATGCAGCAGTGAAGTCTCTAAAACTGCCATTCATGAAGTACCCCAATTCTTTAAATATATACTTGTGGCCTACATGATTTTAAGATGTTTTGGTATGTTACACATGCTAGTAATAGATTTCAAGTTTCAACATGCTTTTTAAGCACCTACTGTCTAAGCAATTACACATCACGTTTCTTATTTTTACCTTTTTGTTCCCACTCTGTGGTTTGGAGCAATATCAATTGTGTCTGTAGCTGAATCGTGCCTAACTGCCAATCCTAGGTCTGCAATGCAGCACGTTCCATTCTTTTTTACCAATATATTTTTTGATTTCAAATCTCTGTGGGCAATTGCTGGTTTGCCTGTAGGGGGAGAAAAAATAAAAATAAAGGTGTAAAAAAGTTAATTGCTTTTCTTCTAAGCCTGTTTATTTACTGCACACACATAGTACTTGCCACAAAAAATATTTCTAATACCTCTGAAAATAGAATCATAGAATGGTCTGGGTTGGAAGGGACCCCAAGGATCATAGAGGTCCAACCCCCCTGCCACAGGCAGGGCTGCCAACCTCCAGGCCTGGATCTACACAAGGTTGCCCAGGGCCCCATCCAACCTGGCCTTGAACACTTCCAGGGACGGGGCATCCACCACCTCTCTGGGCAGCCTGTTCCAGCACCTCACCACTCTCTCTGTAAAAAGTTTCCCCTAATATCTAATCTAAACCTTCCTTCCTTTAGTTTTAATCCATTCCCCCTTGTCCTGCCATTATCTGCCCTTTTAAAAAGTTGAATCCCCTCCTGCTTATAAGCTCCCTTCAGGTACTGGAAGGCTGCAATGAGGTGCCCCCACAGCCTTCTCTTCTCCAGGCTGAACAAGCCCAGCTCCCTCAGCCTTTCTTTGTAGGGCAGGTGCTCCAGCCCTCTAATCATCTTTGTGGCCCTCCTCTGAACCCTCTCCAACAGTTCCACAGCTTTCTTGTATTGGGGGCCCCAGATCTGGACACAGGACTCCAGATGGGGCCTCACGAGGGCAGAGTAGAGAGGGACAATCACATCCCTGTCCCTGCTGGCCACCCCTCTTCTGATGGAGCCCAGGATACCATTGGCCTTGTGAGCTGCAAGAGCACACTGCTGGCTCATGTTAAGTTTCTCATCCACCAGAATCCCCAAGTCCTTCTCAGCAGGGCTACTCTCAAGAAGCTCTTCTCCCAGTCTGTATCTATGTCTGGGATTCTTCTGGCCCAAGTGCAACACCTGACACTTGGCAGTGTTGTACCTCATTAGGTTCACCTGGGCCCATCTTTCCAGCCTGTCAAGGTCCCTCTGGATGGCTTCCTTTCCTTCTAGGACCTATAGCACTGTCTCAGACCAAAGTTAAGAGGCTATAGTCCCCATTACTGAGTGCCCTTTAACAAGTCTTCTGTAGGAAGGATTGTTACATCATCGAACCTGGAGGCAGGCAAAAAGCCTTCCAAATTAAATTATATTAGTTCAAAAATTACTACAGGCTCCAGACAGCTTTCAATTCACTCAGCTCTACACAGGATTAACTTCACTATCTGTACTGAGTTCAGCTGCCTTCTCATTATGTAAGTAGCTGTGTACAACGGAACTACACCCTGATAAGGTTCTTCTAGTTATGAAGAGAATTACAGCAGAAAGCAGAAAGATATATATATGCCATTAAAAAAAAATCAAGTATTATTCACATGACAGGCTGAATAGTTTTAAGATTACCTTGTGTGCCAACAATTTCCATGTGAAGATGAGCAAGACCACTGGCAGTGGACAAAGCTAATTTTATCATTCCTTCCACTGTTACTGTGTACCTGTTCAGGTAATCAAAGAGTGATCCATGCTCATGATAGTCTGACACCAACCACAGCTGAGTCCACGTACCATTGTCTGCAAAATAACACTGACATGAATACCACATACACACAAAAGACAAGAAAACCTTATGTGCCACTGCTATACAATGCTTACAGCATACAAATTATGTTCTGCAAGTAACCTCAGACAGGAAGACTTCTAGTTTTACCAGCAGGTCTCGACTCACTCTCTTGCCTTCCTTGCCTGACCTCTTACACCTGCAGATCGAGAGTGCTTGCAATCTATGGAAAGCATCCTTAAAGATCTGCCAGCTTTGTTCCAGCCCTTGGTCCTTGCGGGCCAATTCCCACGGGGTCCTATTGACTAACTCCTTGAAGAGCCGGAAATCAGCTTTCCTGAACTTCAGGACCCAGACTACACTTCTCATTTGGTTCATACACCTTAGGACAGCGAACTGCACTGGTGCATAATCACTGCAGCCCAGTCCGCCTCCAATCTTGACATCCCTGACAAGGTCACTTGTGCTGGTGACCATCAGGTCCAGTATCACTTCCCCCTGAGTCAGGCTGTATTTCTTGTTCTCAGGAAGCTGTCATGGAGGGACTCCAGGAGTCTCCTGGATTGCCTACAGCTTGCCATGCTACTTTTCCAACAGACGTCAGAGCGGTTGAAATCCCCCAGCAGGATGAGAGCCTGGCAGCTCGATGTCTCCTGGAGCAAGAAGGCTTCATCAATAGGCTCCCCTTGTTGTCACGATCCCTAATTCCTACCCAATAAGCTTTCAACCTGCTCATGACTATTCTTTAGGGACATCTTTTCAACTCTACCCATCTCTTAACACAGAGGGCAACACCTCCATCCCTCCTTCCTCGTCTGTCTCTTCTGCACAGCCTATAGCCATCAATAGCCACACTCCAGTGACTGGATTATCCCACCAAGTTTCACTAATGGCTACCATGTTGCAGTTTTCTAGTAGCATGGTCGCTCTCAGCTCCTCCTGTTTGTTGCCCATGCTGTATGTGTTTATGCAGAGGCACTTCAGTTGGGCGGGCAGCCATGTCACCTTAGAGGATACTCCTTTAGTCCCCCAGGGCATTCCACGGGAACTGCCCTGTTCTCTCCTACTACATCAGGAGCCTCTGGCTTGTTTCTGTAAAACTTAGCCTGTGCTGCAGCACCTACTGCATCCCTCAGGGAAACAGGTTGGGGGCCCTTACTATCACACTCCATCCCTCCAACCCTGGCGTGTCATCATGCCGCTCATCACAGACAATCCTGATACTATTATCCCCCTCCCCCTCCACATCTAGCTTAAGTCCCTGTCAATCAGCCCTGCAATCATTTGGGCAAAGACTCTTTCCCCTTAGCCGGGCCCTGCTTTCTTCTAACTGTTCTGCTTGGGGGAACAGTGCTGAATGCATGATGCAAAACTAATGCTGTCACTACTGGTCTAGTAGAATATTGTCGAGGCTACCCATAAAAAGTCTTTCAAGCTTTACCCCCATGTCCTTTAATCTTCCTATAACCTACATACTCAGACTGGGAAACAGTTCCCAGAGTTACCAGCAGCCAGTGGATTTTTACTCCTGATTTAGATGCTTGTCTCAAAACCAAAAAGCAAATCCCACCTCTAAATTGCTGGCCAAAATGGAGGTTTCCAGGATGCACAAAGGTAAAAATAATGAAAACCACTTATTAAATAGTTCTCATTATTAAATGAGTGGACACAAAATATCTTGAAGTCTAAGCCACACTCAAATCATGAGGGGGGAAGAAGTTGTGTCACGTCCCCCACAACAGAAGTACAAATATATCCAGAAAAGGGCAATCCTGTTAAATGGGTTTTCTAATTTTGTTATAAAAACAACTCTCACATGGCAGATTTGAGAAGTATTTTTTTAAGACTACAGAATATTTCAGCGGGACCTCTATCCTGAATTGTTTTTAGGCACTAGTGGCTGTACAAGTGAGAAAACTCAGCACAAGCCCAGATGACCTCATTATGTGGTAATCCCTAAGGATTACCAAAATGCATACTCTACAACTAGGTATAGTTATATAAGAATAAGGAGAGAAGTGAATTGGAAGCCAGTTTCTATCATGAACGCTCTGAAAAATTTTTAGGTGGTTCTTGGCTTTCCTTCCCATCTTCCTCCACTCCTGTCCATTCAAAGAACACACTTGGCCCAGCGAAGTCAGAGGCACAACATGCCTGATCCACAGGCGGACAGAAAATGCCTCTATGTGAGTACTTGTGCTTATCATCTTTAAATAAGCACTTGGGTGAGGGTAGGAAAAAAAAACCTTTTCAAGTTTCTAGGGAGGCCAATTATGCCATTAGACAGAATTAAAGAAATAACTAAAAAGCCACCAAATGCTTTACTGTATGGAATTAAAGTCTAATGTACATTCAAGTAATAATAGAAAGAGACTTGTGTTGCTGCTTTACCAGGACAGTCTCAACTAAGTTGTTAACTTAAACAATTCAAAGCAGTCAAGTGCTCCAACATGTAAAAGACTGATAGAAAGTTGCTATTGTGGTCATATGCTTCTTACAGTATTGGCCATGAGAGCGACTCCTGAGCTTTGTTTTTTTTAAAAAAAGGAAATTTAAGATTTTTTACAAAAAATTTTCTTCAATTATTTCATTGTTGGGACTGCTGCTGGTTTTGCTGCTTCACATATCCCAGTATGCACTTGTACAGCTATTAAATCTGACTTTTTCCAAAGAATTATGGTCTCTGAAAAGTCAGTCCAACAGTGTTAGCTTCATTGAACCACTTTACAGAACACTTAAAACCAGGTTTTGTTCACTGGCATGTATAAGATGTGCTCAATCAAATACATATAGCAAAGAGAGCTCCAAAAAGCTGTTAAAATCCAAAATAAACTTTATCAGTCCAGAATGTTCTCCTCTTCACTAGTTTTATTCTACTGCTTGTAACTACAGTTATTACCCTACATTGCCTGCAACAATTCTCCTGGGCATTAACTCTATACACACTCATTGCTTGACCCTGTATGTGATTTCTTTTCATGTTTCTTACGAAAAGGATACCTCAAACATCTAAACTAGACAAGAAGTAGGGAAATTAGTCCCTATCCAATGTAGTTTACCATTCCTATTGTGATGAAAAAAGTCTTCTGAAAGATGTCACAAAGTTTCTGAAAAACTGTTATTGCCTTGAATCAAGATTATAGTCTCTGCATCAAGTTCTTCCCCTCTTAACTCTAGATGCCCACCCACATTGTCATGGTTTTGCCCCAGCCAGGAGCTGAGCACCCTGCAGCCTCAGGGAAAAAATCTCAGAGTGATATTCTTGAGCAACTGTTTAATCTTATGCAGACCCTAAACCACATGTAGAACTTAGAAATAGCCACATGCTGGTCTGAAAATTCCCAGGATATTCAAAATTCTTAAAAGCTGTTTTAAGAGGTGTTGTATTTACTCCAAGGGAGAGAGGGTGGTGGTGTAGTTATTCCCCTCTTTGCTCCCTCATAGACTGGTTGCCAGTACTAATCCCTATCTGGCAAGGAATGGGTGGGACAGCAAAAGCTCATACAAATACTGGCTTACGCTTGTGATTGTTGATGTTATCATTATCATAGGCTGCTATCTCACAGTACAGTAAACAAGGAACTGGAGCCCACTCCCAGAAGTAATAAACATCACTGCAAGGAGTACATACAGCAAGTATGGGTTAAAATACCACAGCCATGTGATCAAACACAACATTATGACCAGTAACTGTTTCAATAATATGATAAATACTTATTGCGATTTTATTTTTAATACAATTGGGTCAGATCTACTGTTATCCCAACCCTTCAAGCTCCACACTGGGCACCAAAAAGGACTGTTGTGGTTTTGCCCCAGCCTTGAGCTGAGCACTGTGCAGCTACTCTCTTTGGGGTAAAGAGGGAGTGTGGAAAAAGAAAACCAAAGGCAAACCTTGTGGGTTGGTATAAGGAGAGTTTACTGGGACAGTCGAGAGAAGGAAATAATAGGACTTTCATAGCAAAATATATGAAATTGGTTTCTCACAGAACTGCAGAACTCAGGCTGTGCATCTCAGAGCCATGTCAAAGCCAGACCAACCCCAAAACTGCACGTCCTGAAGCCATGCACTTCTCCCCCTGCCAGTCCCCCTTTATGCTGAGCAATTGGCATGGAATACCCTCTTTGGCCAGTCTGGGTCACCTGTCCTGGCTGTGTCTCCACCCAGCTACCTGAGCACCCCCACACTGTGTTCTACGAACAACTGAAAAGTCCCTGACTGCTTGGCAACAACTAAAAACATCCCTGCGTTATCAGCACTGCTCTCATCCTAACTCCCAAACACTGCTCTACACTGGCTGCTAGAAGGAAAATTAACTCTATCCTAGCTGAACCCAGAACTCAACACGCTGCTGATTACAGATCCTTCCACTTTGGTTTTATCTTACTATCTCCAAAACTAAATATTCAGTCTGTTTTTCACCTTCCCTCCAAAGCAATAGATATAAAGCTAGGCTTACTATCCATTCTGAAAGCAGCCATGTTTCTTTCCTGTTGCATTCGTGTCCCTCAAGGAGATTTTAAGGGAATAGTTTTACATCCAAGCTTATGGGAATAACATTAAAGACAAGCTGAAATGCAGGAATAAACAAGATGTCCAGCTATTAGATGAGACTTCCTACATTGATCTAAGTAGAACATATATTATGATGGACTTAAGTCTTCTTGCGCTGTTGACAGTAGTTAATTATTACCAAGAAATAATTAACCTGACCAAGTATTTTTGGCTACACAGTAAACAGCATCTGCCACAAAGCTCTCAATCACAGGATCTGCATTATCACGAAAAAGTAATTCTACTCAGTAGTAATTACATACAATAGCACAGCCTTCCATAACAAGGTAACCTAATTCAGCTCACACACACACCATGATCAAGGCTCTACAGCCATTTCCAAGTGTTCAAGAACAGTACAAAAAAAAAAAAATATGCGTATGTTCTTGGACACCTATTTAAGAGATTAATTATGGTTATTTCACTGTGTGCATTCCAGTTAAGCTATACTAGCTCCTGAATGCATTCAATAGTCTGTCCTATGGAGAAATGGATGCAAATCCTTTATAGCTATTATTGCCACTGACACCTAGAAAGCATTTATCAGATAGGACCATTATCTAAAACGAAAGACTGTTAATTGGTGTTTTTAAATCACTGGTCTCTAAACTCATGTTGTGATACACCTGCTCCCCTTAGAGTACCATGATAATACACCCTGTAAACTGAAAGAACTACCCCCTTAAAGGTATGTTCTCCCATTTAAAGGGATACAGGTAGCCTGAAGCACTCTAAACAGGATTTGAAGTATTAACCTCTTTCAGCCTTCAGAACTTCTGAATGCTTAACCCAGAGACAGAATGGTATGTACACATCCCCTCCTTGAGAGGATGCAGGTGGTTATACTGAGAATTCTGTATTGGTGGGTCAAAATAATAATCCAGCATTCCACATCTGCTCACACAGCAATACTGTTACAAACCAGGATGCAGCAGCATTTCCAAAACACACTTTTTTCCTAAACCAATTACCAACTAGTTCAAGAACACAGAAGAGCCTTGCCCTGAAGTCTTAAAGCCTCAAATAACAGCATGACCTACCAACTGAGGGTTTTTTCCTTTACATGTACAGCATATTAACAATATAAACCATAGAACTATGTTATATTACAACAAACCTAAAGATAACCAAGTTAAATGGAATTTCATCCTATTCCACCTGGAACCCAAGGTCTCAATAAGGAAATCTAAGGAACCCACTAATGTAGGAAACCTTCCTCCTACCTTCTCTGCACAGTAAGCAAGCCTATTTTGGGGACAAACTATCTATGGGTTTGGGACAAAATGGGGGACTGCTATGTTTAAGCACAGGTAGATTTTATTAAGAATTATAGTTAACATACTGCAATGTATACTTTATGGTTGAGTTGTAGCACCTAAGGCTTCTGTTGAGAGGGATTTTTCATTTACATCCTTAATGCAACTGATCTACTAATTTTAAATACAGCCAGACGTGCCACTAGGTCCACCAGAAGAAACTCAAGCTCTCATAGGTACTCTTAACATCCAAAACAACTTTAGGCATGAACAGTTTCTAATGGTAAGCATAATAAGCTGCAAGAAAGAGTTGCAGTTGCAGATCTGCAAGCTCTTGGAGATGAACAAGTTGCACAAACACCTTCTAGGAAGAAGTTAGCTACAGCTAACCCTTTCCTGGAGAAAAGACGTATTCTGCATAATCTCTTGGGTTCTCTTCTTATTCTACAGTTCCATATAGATATAAAACCTGGAAATTGGTATAAGATAACTAAAAATAAACTAATCTGCATGTGTACTTCAACTACACTGAAACCATTTAAGAATTTCCCACAAAACCAAGAGCCCTTTAAGAATCCAAGATGTGTAAATTGAGTCCTGCCTAATGTGACAGAATTTTCTGTTAGTGCATTCTTCACAAAAAAGCCAAAGGCCGTTTGTGGTGAAATTTGTAACCTGAGAGTAAAATAACTGAATGGAACAGCATACCATTTTAGCTTCCTTTAATGTAAGAAATCAGAAACTTGTTAGTTTTGCCAAATTTGTGTCTTAAATCAGACTGCAAGAAAACCCAAGAAATTTTCACCTGAGAAACTGCAACAAATCAAGTTTAAAAAAAAACAAATGAAAAACAGTTAAACTGTTCCTCTTAGCAGATACATAAAGGCTTATTAGAGAGCCTCAGGAAAAAAGTACAGGTTACTTTTTAATACTAGGAACAGATAATTAATTGCCTTTTTCCACTTTCTTTTCTAACTGGAGTCCTAGACGAATAATTTCTTACACCTCAACCTTAGAAATGAATCCTTTACCTCCTACTTTGTATTAGGACAACAGGATTAGACATGAAGTCTTTTGATCCCTAGGCTGTTAGGGAAGTGCAGGTGGTATTCAGCAGCTGACAGGATACAGCATCTCCTTTTTGATACAAAACTCAGCCACTATTTTAACCTGCTAGTAGAAATGACACCTCATTAAATACGCAATATTTTTCTTTATATTTAAACAAGGCATGTTTTCTGGAAAAAGTACTTTATTTTTGCTTTTGTTAAACCTATGGAAAGCCTGCTAAACCCTGAATTGCTCCAGGAACAAAATTACCAGCAAAATGAATGCATAGCACCACTGACCTTTGTTGTCCGCAGCTATAAATCCAAGTATGTTTTCATGCCGCAGCATGACTGTTTGATAAATCTCCGCTTCGCGAAACCATGAGCGTTCCTCTCTCGAAGAGAAGATCTTCACAGCAACTTCTTCTCCTCTCCATTTCCCTCGCCACACCTCTCCAAAGCGACCCTTGCCAATGCTTTCTTGAAGTACTATAGTTCTTGCAATTGTTCTTTGCACTAGTAAAGGTAAACCTAAAAAAGAAGATTTAACATTAACCTTAAACATCACTAACAAAGTAAGCACTTACCCTAAGTACTAAATAAGAGATCCATATTACATTAAAATATTTGTCTTGGAATGTACATAAACCATCTTCAGATTTCAATAACTTGTTGAGAACTGCTAAAATGCATGTAAAATGCTGGCTCCAAACTTAAAGGCCATCAATACACGTATTCAAAGATACTATGTCATTAACTGCCTCTATAGTTGTTTAAAGAGGGCAGACACTTCAGTTTATAATTTTGACAACTGTTGATTTAAAGTTTGATTTTAATGGAAAAAAACCAAGTCGTGAAGCAGTGAGGACCAGGATTGAAGATCGTGGTGTTTTTTTTGTCTATAGGTTTTGGTTTGTGCTTTGGCTTTGTATGAGGGTTTTTCGTTTGTTTGTGGGAGGGTGTTGTTTTGTAGTGGTGGTGGTGGGGTTTATATTTTTAGAAAAATATCTGCCCATAACTCTCCTGGGTTTGAGAGCACTTCTGATACCGATTTATTTACTTGATTTATCACTAGATAACACTTGCTCCCTAAGTTGAAGTTAACCATGCTTATCATCATCGACTGTGTAATGTTCACAACTCATGCCCAAGGATGCCAGTTGCCTGTTACTACTCTCAAGCCACTGTAACAACTGGAACACTTTCTTGTAACACAAGCGTCTTATTTTACAGGCCGTTCCTATGCACCTCACTACAATTATCCTTGAGAAAAATGCTTATATTCATGAAGGCTTTATAGCTTCAGAATACATGTTCTGTTTCAACCCAACAGCACCTCATAGCATGCTTCTGTAATTTTAGACAACAAACAAGAAGCACTGGCATCCCCCCAGCAGGGTGCATTTTGTTTATTTCAAATGACTCCTGCTGTAACTACAAGGCTTGGCACAGAATTCTGTGATACTACACTGCAGGATGAATGCATCAGGCTATCTGCTCACAATAAGCTCTTGGGATAGAGTATCATTTCAATTAAACACTTTATAAAGTAATCTATTACTCGATAATCAATGTTCCAATAGCTGGTATGAGAACATCTGTATTTCCTTACAACAGAGAAAATAAATCCCAACTAATTGCTCAAATAACTAGTTCCTGTCCATCTCAGACATTCTTTGCTAATAACAGCACTAGAAGTACATCTGATCTAGTCAGCAGCATTGCTATGCTTGTGTCTCAGTATAAGGAGCACAAATTAAAAGTACTGCAGTGTTCAGAGAAGTTCAAGTCGTCCAGACCTACAGGAATTTTGTGCATTATCTGTGCTGGCAGGATACCTACATGAAGAATGACGGTGGAAAAATGGCTACCATATCAGCAACTTAATCACTGTCGGGTGCTGCAATAATTCCTCCTGAGAAAGTTGGATTTTTTTGCTGTAATAGCTGTCCTCAGGTCAACTATGTTGCATGACAAAACCACAGTCTCAATCTGTGAAGCCTAATTTGCATTCTTTATCGTCAGACTTCTAAAATGCAGAAGCCACCAGACTAGAATAACCACAGGACCAAACCCAACCCTGAAAATGTAAACTGTTACTTTGTTGGTCAGAGAAAGCTTCCTCCTTAACAGTTATGTACTACTAGAAATTCCACTGACAAATGTTAAATAGAAGCTGATTTTGTATACTTGAAATGGGTGCCTGAATTTTCTGAAATTGCCTGAAATTTCTTTTTCCTGCAGCTGTTGTGGAAAACTACATTTTCAGATGCACGGCTCTCAACTTGCTGTACATTTATAGACATCTCTTGTTTAAAAAGTGTCCAAGGAAACCCACTAGCCTCTAAACCTTCCAGACATTAGTAATTTCAATTTCACATTACAAACTCCTAATGATCACGTTAACATGTCACAGCACATTAAAACCCTTGCTAACTCATCTACCTCGTTCCTATACTGGTTCCAACAATATTGTTATGATTCAAAGTGCTTCTGTTTTTTTCAACTGTGCTTTCTCTTACTCCTGCTGCTGCTGAACAAAACCAGCAGACTGGAATCCATATTTACCTTCCATCCACAAGAATTCCTTACGGACTTCCTGTTTCAACTGACCAGCCTCCTCTTTTTGCTATGGAAGAAACCCAGCCCTGCATCACCTGGACCTTAAGCAACTGCTTTACCTTAAACCAGACTCCCTGAAAAGTAGCTCACTGTAGACAGATACAATATTAGCCTTTGACGTATACATTGTGTTGAACTGTATTTCAAGCTCTTTGAGTACCTGTGCATGAAGGAAGGTGACCATCAGTTTGCTAGTCAGGAGGATGAGAAAATTCATGCCCATGTTACATTGAACTGCAGCTCATAATATTTTAACATCTTTTATTCAGCCATTGTCATCCAATTTAACCCTCAATCCTTCCATCACCTTCATACATCATATCCAAGTATCCTCAAACCTTCAGAGAGTTTAACAAAATAGTTCTTTGTCTTTTCCATGTCTTAACTGTACACTAATTAGTTTAGACCAATGACTGTCCACTGCATAAGAAGTTTGTACCGGATCTGGAAAACTCAGGAAATTAAGTTCTGAAGCACTAAAGGTAGTTAACAAAAGCAGCTGCTAGAGCTTTGTTCTTGTTCGTAAGTTTCTGCCCAGAGACTTCCTCTGAAGAGTAACAAAAAAAACCAATCCCGCAAACTGAAAAATCTCATTCCTTTTAAGTTCCTACAAACCACAGACTCGTTTTTAAAGGGGTTTTACATTCACTTCATCTGACTCAACTTCATATTGATTTTTCTGACCCTTTGGATTTCTAAATACTTTAAGTTACTGCTCAAAGTTACCCCCCAGTAGCAACCAAAGCTTCTCCCCTCATTTTAGGCAATTCTTACTATTTCCTTGCAAGTAAGATACTTTGTCATTCACAACGAGAATAGTAACAGCCAGACATGCCAATCTGTCTATACAGTATGTAGCTGATATTCAGAGATTTGCATCACTGTCTGAAAAATCATTCTTGGCTACAAGAGACTTTAAAATCCTTCTCTCAGAAGCTGTAGTTTCAGCAGAAGGATCTATTTTAGATGTTTCATCAATTCTTCTCATCAAGCCTCTAGTTTCAGGTCTTACTAATCATGGAACAAGAAGGCAATACTAACAGAAGTGAAGACTAAATAATAATTAAGAGCAGCCTGCTATTCATCACTGCAGAAGGTGAATCCTACTTCCTTTTTTATCTGAATCAGCAGCTCATTTTTAGAGGTTTGATCACTTATTAGTTTTATGTACTTCTCTTCAGAGAATACCATAACACAACTGGCAGAGTCCTTTTTACTTGACTATAAGCTCTTTCGATGCCTCAGCATGAATTTAAGAGCAGAGCAGACGAAGTACTTCCTTAGTTGTGCCTCTTACATCTGGATTATTTTGTCTGTTCTGTGCATTTCCATTGTGTTTCTGGCTACCTCTCAGCTCAATAGCATCCCTTTCATACAGTTCAGTGTCTGACAAGGTTAAACACTGTTTGTCCCATAAATGTACAGTCTTCTCAAATTTACGTGTGCAGTACCAAATTCTGGACTAAAATACATTTCAATGAGATTCAATTGCTGCAGGCATATTTCACAAAGAAATTAGCAGTTCAAGTGCTAGGGCATTAAACTTATAGTCATTGATTGACTAATTCTGAGACAAAGTGATGCAAGTCATTGCAAATATATACACTGCCAACAGTACACAAATGACCACCCCTTATCCCATTATCATAAT
>VZTU01029278.1:59890-70372 GCA_013400835.1 Zapornia atra | reverse complement strand
CGTTCCCGAAGCAGCTCTGCCGGCGGCCGACGCGTCCGAGCGGTGGGAGGGAGGCCGGCCGGCCGGCTAGGCGTGTGGCCGAGGCCCGGCGGCGGCTCCCGCCAGCAGCGGGAAGGGCCGTTCTGCCTGGCACTTCTTGCCTTCCGGGCTCAGTGGCCCTGAGATGCGAGGCCGCGGGGGCAGCTACGCCACAGAATCACTAGGTTGGACAAGACCCTGGAGATCATCGAGTACAACCGTACCCGTCCTCTACTAAAGCACCTGAGCACCTCATCTACCAGTCATTTAGATACATCCAGGGTCGGCGACTCAACCCCCTCCCTGGGCAGCCTGTTCCAATGCCCGACAACCCTTTTGGTGAAAAACTTTTTCCTAATGTCTAATCTGAACCTGCCCTGGTGCAGTTTGAGCCCATTCCCCCTCATCCTATCACTTGTCGCTTGGGCGAAGCTATTGAGTTGGTCCTATAGACTATCTCTATACAACCTCCTTTCAGGCAGTTGTAGGAGATAAGGTCCCCGCTCAGCCTCCTCTTCTGCAGGCTAAACAGCACCAGTACTCTCAGCGGCTCCTTGTAATGTTTGCTCTCCAGCCCCTTCACCAGCCTGGAGAGTGATGAGGGAGGAGCTAGGCAGCCTTCAGGTTGTCTCATCACAGGAGCTAGTCCTTGGCCATGCACTGGGGAAAGCGTGTGGAGCCCCTTCGTTGCTCGCTGCGATGCTTCTCTCTCACGTGGGTTGTCGGATGGGTTGTAGATGAAACACGCAAAAACACTGACAGTTTATTCACTGCTAACATACCAGCTGGTGTACGTACGAGACAGCTCGGTGTTCGTACATGCTGCTAGCCCTACAGCATGCTTCGCATGCCGGGAGCAAAGGACTTGCTTTCCCGCAGCATGAGGAACTATAGGATAATGCTTACAAGTTTTAGTACTGTGTGAGAACAGAAAAATCAGCTCTGATGTGCAGCTGCTGTATTACTTCAGTCTGTGCGTTCACTGGGCAGGAGTTAATTGGGATTTGGGAAGTGAACTTGCTCAGTCCAAATAGCTGACTGAGCTTCTATGTAATACGTAATTTTACAACCTGCAGCAACTAGGATCCACCCTGTGAAGGAAATTACCACCACTGAGTTTGTTACTTTTATCCACAGCTTTACTAGCTTTTGCATGAGTGGCAGGGGAGGAGGGAAGGCTCCTTTTTGGGAACTCAGCAGTTGTCTGCTGGTTCTGAGAATCCACTCTCTCCCCTCAGTCCTGGCTGCATTACCTGGCTGCTGTGTCTAGATCCTGTATCAGTTCAAAGTCCCTCAAGTTCATCATACGCTTTTGTATGACCTCTGTTGCTTGTTTTTGTTGATATGTGGTACTCTAATCACAGGACAAGTCACATAGGTCACAGATGCTTTTCAACTTGTTAACCTGTAGTCACTCTTGCAAGCCTCATGTACTGTCTCTGCCAGGTAGTGACTTCTGAGTTTCTGGTATTCAGGGCAGCAATCATGTCACACTGATCTCCTTTTCACTTGTGGTTCTTCAGCCAACACAGCTTTTATAAAAAATTCTGTTTCTCCTAAAATACAGTTGACCTGGATAAGGATCTTGGTAATATAACAGTTCAAAATGAGGTAAAGTTTTATTAATTCATTCGCTTTCCCTTTCTCTCTGAGCAAAGATCAGCATCTCTCTCCCAGTGTTACTTCTGCATTCAGTTCTGCTTTTCCAACATTTGGTCTTCCCGTGTCTTCATATGAGCATCATAACTGATTCTAGTGGAAGCAGGGGGTTTGCTGACCTGGGTAGGACTCTGTCTTTGGGAGGGTTATGTGAGAGATACTTACATTTACTTGTTGAGTTGCACAATAGTTCATGTTACATATTATGTCTGATAATGAATTATTTTTTTTTTTGCTATACAAGATGTAGCAGCTGGGTAAAAAAATACAAAATACAAATAATAGCCTGACAGGATTTAAATCATTGATTTCTCTGCATGTCTGCAAACAATTGAATGCAAATCCAAAGAAAATGAGATCTTACTTATGACTGAACATAGTTACATTCATCCTTAAATCTGCTAGTTAGGCAAATGAGGCTGTCAGACCGTGACACAGAGAACAGTTTCAAAGGTAACACCTTTCTGCAGAATGACACTGTTTAGGAAGAAAATAACTCTTCTGCAATTTCAGGTTTTTCAAAATTACAATAATTGCTTGGCCTTTTTCTGAAAAAATAACATGAAAAAACAATTTCACCGTACAAGTTTGCAAAGTTCAATAGAAAACAACTCCTCACCATTGTATGTTTGTAGCATTTTAACTGGATTTATTAAACATTGTTGTTCAGCATTTCATGTGAAGGAATCCTTCAAACTACTTCTTACCTACTTCAAACCACCTCACTGCTTACTGAGAGTGGAAATAATGTAGTTAGTAGAAATATATTTAAAAGAATAAGCAAGAAAAATATTTTGCCTAGCCTTGTTTATACCAGAAATTAATATATTTCCACAATTCCACATATAGAAAGATAAAAAAAAAATCTTTCTTTTAAATGCAAGATGGAACACAAAGCAGGACAATGTAGAAAATCCAAATGATCTGGCTTTATAAAATCTGTTTAGATCATCAAATGATCTGGCTTTATAAAATCTGTTTAGATCATTAATATATTTCCACAATTCCACATATAGAAAGATAAAAAAAAAATCTTTCTTTTAAATGCAAGATGGAACACAAAGCAGGACAATGTAGAAAATCCAAATGATCTGGCTTTATAAAATCTGTTTAGATCATCAAAGTGGTTGAACCTATTTTTAAAATGCTTGCTTTTTTGATTGAATAAAGCAAGTTATAATATATGGAACATCTGCAATTAAAACACAGGTTAATTTCTTGCTTCAGTACTAGAATGACATTTATACACATATGCAGCACCCACAGGGAGAAAGGATGAAGTAATTGATCTTCACTTAGTGCTAGTTTTATTCCTTGCATGAGTTATTGTCAGTTTCTGAATGTTTCTTATACATTATTTCTGGGAGATGGAAGGCAAAATAATTATGACTGCAGGAAAGGTTCAAATAATTCTGTAGTGCAAAAAATCCACATACTGAGAAACTACATAGAGTATTAAAATACAACCAGTTTTGAAAAGTGGCAAGAGGCAAGATAGAAAATTACACAAAATGAATTGTTCTATTGGATGTTTATTGACTAAAGGATATGAATGTTCTTGTGTTATAAGCTTATACACTTAAGAGGTATTAATAAATACCTTTTTTTTCAGTTTTTAAAATAATAATGTATGGAAGTGTGGAAGGAAATACTATTAATGGTGGCCACTAAAAGCTTTAGTAGTCTTTCACTGTAAGAGATACTGTATCAGGGTATTACAGAATTCTAGTGAATCTTTCAACAAGAAAATATGCACATTTTGATGTGGAGCGGAGATCCCACCTGCAGCCCGTGGAGAGAGAGGCCCATGCCACAGCAGGTTTTCTGGGGGGGACTGTGCTGGAGCAGTCTGTTTCTGAAGGTCTGCACCCCATGGAAGCCACGCTGGGGCAGTCTGTGAAGAACTCACATTAGAGAAGTTGGTGGAGGACTGTCTCCTGTGAGAGGGACCCCACACTGGAGCAGGGGAAGGGTGTGAGGAGTCCTCTCCCAGAGGAGGAAGGAGCGGCAGAGATAACGTGATGAACTGTCCACAACCCCCATTTCCAGTCCCCCTGTGCCACTTGGGAGCTGGGGGGGGGGAGGAGGTAGAGAAATCAGGAATCCAGTTGAGCCCAGGAAGAAGGGAGTGGTGTGGGGAGGTGTTTTAAGATTTATTTCTTGATATCCTACTCTGTTTTGTAATAAATTACATAAATTTAGTTCCTTGTTGAGTCTGTTTTGCCTGTGATGGTAATTCCTGAATGGTTTCTCCTTGTCCTTATTTCGACCCACAAGCCTTTTGTTGTATCTTCTCTCCCCTGTTCAACTGAGGAGGAGCGTGATAGAGGGGCTTTGGTGGGTGTTTGGCCTCCAGCCAAGGTCAAGCCACCACAATAAGTATTTAAAAAAACCCCCACAACACACCAAAACAACAAACACAAACACCCACCCCTGAGTCTTTGATTCAAAATGCTTATTGGTGCACAATTTCTACAGCACACAAATCAGAAAGTTTAGCTAAGATCTGTGTTCTTCCTAAATCAGAAACAAGGAAAAGAAAACACTTTTTTTTTTTTTTTAAGTCATTGCTTTTTAAGATCCTCAGAATTACTCATTTCATAACCTTTATAAATATTGCCTGATTGGCTTCATCGGTGCGTCCAAAACCAAATACAGCGAGATCTTAGTTATTCAAAACCCAGTTAATCATCTCCATTAACAAAAGACCAGTTAAAGCTTAAGACATATGAAACCATTTTTGCTTTTAATCCGCTGTCAGTGAAACAAACCACCAGATGCTGATCTCGAATTGGGCAGCTCAGCAGTACCCCACATCAGCATGCAGTTAGGTCCCTCTGGGTATGGTATGGTTAATCAGTCTGTGGATACATTATGGTGGGTTTAGTTCTTCCTTTGCAGTTAGGCACGTCTCAGTGATGGCAGTTACACGTGGCTGCTGTTAAACTCAGGGTTTTATTCCAGCTTGTAGAATCCATCGGCTGCCGAGCTTGTTTCCTACACATACGATATCTAACTTCATTTCAAAGCAAGGATGAGTTGTATTCAAAGAGAGCAGTGTTGACTGTAAGTCTCATTGAAGAGAGGTCTAATCTATGCTACAAGCAGGGAAAGAAGTATATAGTCCAAGACATGTTGCTAAGCGCAGGAGTGATTAAGAAGACTGGTTAGCTTAGGGAGGGGTTGCCAGAAGCAGAGAGGGTGACATCAACAGGGTCTGGAAGTGACTTCAGACTGTACATCATTTTCTGTTTGAAGGCATTATATTGCTGTAGCAACCCTGAAATGGCATGAGTAGCTCTACTTATGACTACAGTGAAGGATGGATGCAATAAAGTAGCTTCCTTCTAGTTAAGAAAGAATACTCTTACTCTCTTTTTTTTTATGCAAGGACAGCTTTAATCTGCTTGAACATTACTCCTCATACCAAGTCGGTGGTGCAAGTAATAATTGATATAATTTTGCTTTTCAAAACTGCTTTTGAGATTGCACCCCATTTAGGCTTGAGTGGGAAAGGAGCAGCATGTGTGACTCACCAAAAGCAATAGCAGATCATGAGGTTTTCTTGTTGAAGACCTCTGCAGCCATTAGCAAGTAGGCATCCCGTGGTTTGGCAAACTTGACTACTTCTTCTGTGGAATTAGAGCTCGTTAAAGACAAGAAATTACTTAGAGCAGGAAGTGGGTATTGCGACACGTTGCTAAGACCCCAAAGCATTACATTAATGGATATAGATTCCAGTTTGGAATAAATATCAGCCATCCTTATAAAACCCCCCAATTTTTAAATAAAACTTTCACTGTCATTAAAAAAAAATAATGTTCAGTTAAGTATAACCCCCTCCCCAAAAGTTAAAAAATAAGAAAGCCCCCACAACTTCACCAGTGCTAAGTTCCTGACACTGATTTACTGCAAACTGGGAATGAGAGGAGAGTTTCTTCTATAGTATGCTGTAGGCATTGCCTGTTTCACTGCAGCTTTTCTAGACTTGCTGTGTATCCCCCATTTACTCATTGTTCAGTGCTTGTGACTGTATCTTACCTGAAGTGATGATGTCAAACTTTTGATCACGTTTCAGGTTCTGCTTAGTTGTTTCCTAGTCTTGTTCCCCTAGTCTCTCTTAGCAGTGTTTCCACTATGTTTTTTGCTTGTTAGTTTGCAAACAACTATAGGTTATTCTAAAGGTGCCATCTTTCAAGCAGTCCAAGAAAATTTTATGGAGATTTCCTATAGTTGGTTCTAAAAGGTGTTTTTTCCTTTAAATCAAGTAATGGAGTTTGCACCTATTCAGGAATAAAATTAAAAAAATAGGAAAATAAAGATCTATTTAAATGTCAGTTTAGTCAGTGGAAAGAGACATGGTGGAAATCAATTGTAGAACTTTGTTCTTGAGCAGTTCTTGAGCAGCTAAGTTTCTAACTTTTCTCTAAGAAGAGATAATGTTGAGATTGCTTAAGTCCTTGGTTATTTTTGCATTTCCAAGTGACATTATTAACAGGGAAAACTTTTTGTCACTGGACCTATACTAAGTAATGAGTCATGCTATTTTAATTTCTTAGTGTGGGAATTCTACTGAACAGCATTTGCTGGTTGCAGATAATAAAAACTTACTTCATTTTGTTTCTCTACAGAGATAATTTTCCATCAGCCATATCCTTGAAGTGTGATGCCAAAGGTTGACTTTTATCCAAGAAGCCTTGTTAGACTGAATACTAGACTGCTGAAGAAACTCTCTCTTGAGAATTTAAGAATGTCGCAAGAATGCTGGTACTAAAATACAGCTAGTCAAAAGCATAGGGATAGCACAGCCCAAAAGCAGTGAGAGACCATGGAGATGGTGGAGTTTCTCAAATTTCAAATTCTTTTAGAAAGGCTAGGGATGCACAAAGTTGTTTAATATATTGAAAAATATTTCATCTGCACCATAAACCACTTGGAAGGATGTATTTTTGAATTGTGGCCTTAGTGAACAAACTTTTGAAGCAGGTGTTAGTTGGGGCTTTTTTTTTTTTCTGGTGGGTTTTTTGTTTATTTGCTTGTTTGTGGTTTGGGTTGGTTGTAGGTTTTTTTTTTCTTTTGAGATAGTAACAACTGTAAAATCCTCACACTTTCAAGAAACAGAATGTTCTTCTGAGTCTGGAATTTTTTTGGGTAGAGAGTGACTGTTCTTTCCCTTGCTTTCTGTTCTGTCTTCAGGCATTTTTCCAGGTTTGTCTTAATTTTCGAAATGTGGTTGTTGACCACTAATTATTGAGGTCCTAATAATTGCACACAAAACCACACTGACTAAATATTTAGATCCCCTGTCTTTGGATAGGGAAGTACTCCCATCTATGCAAAAGACTAGTGATTAATGTGCATTCTTATGAATGCCTGTTGACATATCCTTATTACCTAATATGAGCCCTATCTTTCTAAAATATGGGTGAATTGTTTTTTCTCTTTGACAGTTAACAAATCATTGAACTGTTTTGTCTTTCCTCCTGATGTAACTTGAATCCTCACTGAATTGTATCAAACATTCAGTTCTCAACTTTGTCTTAATATTACTACATTTGCAACAGTACTGCTTTCAAAAGCTTAGCTATCCTGGTTCCAAATGGTAAGAAATACTGACTACGGTGGTTTGGAAGATTGAGAGTCTGGTGGTTTAACCCTGGCTGGAGGCCAGATGCCCACCAAAGTCGCTCTGTCACAGGTGACACACACAAACACACACAGATACATGCCCTCACACTCCCACACTGCTCACACCCCCCCACCCATTCCCCCTCACACCCTCTCCCCCCAAAAAAACCCCAGAGTCAGATAATGAGAAGAGCAACCAAATCTTAAAACGCCTCCTCCTACCCCTCCCTTCTTAGCAGACTTCACTTTAGTCATGAGTTCACTCCCTTCTTCTCCCCACCCGGTTCTGGCATGGGGAGAGGTCGGTTCCTCATGAGTTGTTTTCCACAAGTTCTCCCCAGCAAACCTGCTCCACCATGGAGCCTCTCCACAGGCTTCAGGTGGGATCTCTGCTCCCCATCACCCTCCTTGGGCTGCAGGAGGATAACCTGCTGCACCATGGTCTTTTCCATGGGTTGCAGGGGAATCTCTCTTCCAGTGCCTGGAGCACCTCCTCCTCCCCTTCTTCCCTGAGCTTGGTGTCTGCAAACCTTCTCACTCCCTTCTTTGGTGGCAAAAAGCAGCTGCTTGCAGTTTTTTCCCTCTTAAATGTGATTCCCAGAGGCGCTGTGACCATCCCTGATGGGCTCGGTCTTGGCCAGTGGTGGTTCTGGCCTTGAGTCCAGCTGGTGGTTGCTCTGTGGGGCCTTCAGAAAGCTTCTAGCTGCTTCTTGCAGAAGCCATTCCTGCAGCCCTCTTCTTCAGCAGAACCTTGCCATGCAAAACCACAACAACCACCTTCAGAGGTTTATAGATCCTACACAGAGCTGATAATTTGCTATTTTCTCCTGACTTTTCATTCACAGAGTTCACCATAGCTTCGGTGCTTTACTATTCCTTCTTCCCAATCATTTTGACTCATCTCACCCATCTTTCTTCCTACCTTATGTCCTACTTATATAGATGTAAAAGAGGATCTGTGTCCAGATCTGGGGCCCCCAATACAAGAAAGATGTGGAACTGTTGGAGAGGGTTCTGAGGAGGGCCACGAAGATGATTAGAGGGCTGGAGCACCTCCCCTACGAAGAGAGGCTGAGGGAGCTGGGCTTGTTCAGCCTGGAGAAGAGAAGGCTGCAGGGACAGCTGGCCCAAATTGACCAAAGGCATCTTCCATACCGTATGATGTTATGTTGAGCTTATAAGTGGCTTGGGGAAGAGGAGGTACAGTGGGAGGCAGCAGTGTTTGGAGTGACAACTTTTGTCTTCCCAAGTAAGCGTTATGCATGATGGAGCCCTGCTTGAGGTGGCTGAACACCTGCCTATGGATGGCAAGTAGTGAGTGAATTCCTTGTTTTGCTTTGCTTTTGCCTGTGGCTTTTGCTTCATTTATTAAACTCTCTTTATCTCAACTGATGAGTTTTCTCACTTTCACTCTTCAGATTCTCTCCCTGATGGGGAGGGGAGTGAGCAAGCATCGGGGTGGTGCTTAGTTGCCAGCTGGGGCTAAACCATGACACCCTGCTTGCTAATGTAAGACATCATGGTACTCATTACCAGTTGTACAGAGGAGTCTATTAAAGAACAAAACTGTCTTGACTTAAAGCATGTCTTTTGAAAACAACACAGTTACTGTTTCGTTGCTTTCTTTGGACTGAAGGTAGTTGTCAAATTTGATACAAACTAGTAAAATGTTGCAGTAAAAAGTGATGTTTCAGTTCAAAACTGTTGTCTGATTCTAGAAAAGTCCAATCTGAAGTGGTATATTCAAAGTAATTTTTTACTTCATGTGCCAATTTTCCTTCTTAACAAAATTTTCTTTTCACTTAGGAAGAAGCCATAGTGAGCATTCAACTAAGCATTCTAAGGACTAAGGAGCATCTCCATCCTGGAGATGGAGAAGCACAGTGAGAAAGGATAAGGAAAAGGCTGACTTACCTAACACCTTCATTGCCTCAGTCTTTGATAGTAAGACCTGTTCCTGCTATAGTAAGAACTATAATAACTACAGTAAGTAAGTAAGAACTATAGTTCTCTGGGTACATGAGCTGCAAGACAGGCACAGAGAGCAGAATGAAGCCCCCATAATACAAGGGAAAATAGATAGTGGCCTGCTACACCACTTAGACACACACAGGTCTACGGGGCTGGCCAGGATCCATCCAAAGATATGGAGGGAGCTTCTGGAAGTGCTCACAAAGCCACTATCATTTATCAGCAGTCCTGGCTAACCAGGGGGGTCCCAGTAGGCTGGAGGTTAGCAAATGTGATGTCCATCTACAAGGGCTGGAAAGAGGACCTGAGAAACTACAAGTCTGTCATTCTGATGCAGCATAGGGGAAGGATATGGAGAAGATCATCTTAAATGCCATCATGTGACATGTCCAGGACAACAAGGTGATCAGGCTCAGTAGCATTTGTTTAGGAAAGGCAGGCCCTGCATGACTAACCTCATCTCTTTCAATGACAAGATGACACACTTAGAAGATGAGAGAAAGGCTGTGGATGTTGTCTGCCCGGACTACACCATTCTTTTGGAGAAACTGACTGCTCGTGGCTTGGATGGATGTACTCTGCACTGGATACAAACCTGGCTGGATGGCCAGGCCCAAAGAGGTGTGGTGACTGGAGTTACAGCCCGTTGGTGGCCGGTCACAAGTGGTGTTCCCTAGGGCTCAGTGCTGGGGCCAGTGGTGTTTAATATTTTTGACAGTGATCTGGATGAGGGGATGAGGAGAGCACCCTCAGTCAGTTTGCAGAGGGCACCAAGCAGGACTGGAGTGTTGATCTGCTCAAGGACAGAAAGGCTCTGCAGAGGGATCTAGACAGTCAGGATCAATGAGCCAAGGCCAATTGTATGAGGTTCAACAAGGCTCAGTGCAGGGTCCTGCACTTGGTCACACCAGCCCCATGCGATACTCAGGAAGAGTGGCTGGAAAGCTGCCTGGTGTAAAAGGACCTGGGGATATTGGGCAACAGCTGGCTTTGTATGAGCCAGCAGTGTGCCCGGGGGGACAGCATCCTGGCTTGTATCAGAAATAGCATGGCCAGCAGGACAAGGGAAGTGATTGTCCCCCTGTGCTCACACTGGTGAGGCTGCAAAGAAGCTGATGAAGGGTCTAGAGAACAGGTCTTATGAGGATCAGTTGAAGGAACTGGGGTTGTTTTTAGTCTGGAGAAAATGAGGCTGAGGGAAGACCT
>VZTU01029278.1:22462-59602 GCA_013400835.1 Zapornia atra | reverse complement strand
CCTACATGCCCCCTGTGAGCCTGCCATCACCTTCTAGGAGAACTTTTCACCCTCATTTTCTGCTGAACAAAGCTTCACTAGCAGCACTCCATAATTTAACAGTGATAACTGCAGATCAGGGTTTGTTTTTCTAAATCATACATAAAAAAGACAAACATTTTCTTCCAGAATTTCCTTTCCCCTAAATAATAGATATATTTCCCCTTATTCATATTGATTTAGTTCATCCTCTCCGCTCCTCTCCTCTCCTCTCCTCTCCCTTTCCCCACTGTGAATTCTTCTTGATTTAACGGAAGCTTCTGTTGTTATAGATTTCACCTACAAGACAAATCTATTGCCTTGATTTCTAGAAATCCTCATTCCAATAGTTGAAATGGATCTGCTTTATTTTATTCATCAACCATGCCTGGAGTTCTGATTTTCATCTCCTTTGTATTTACAGTGTATTAACTTCTTCCTTTTAAGGTACATCAAAGCTTAAAAATAAATGGATGTTTTCAACCAAAGCCTTCCTCTGAAGACTGAAAAATCTTGTTTGCCTGATAATCTTATTTCATTTATTCAGACTGCTACACTAGTTTCTAGTGCAGTTGCTATTTTCAAACTTCCTCCAGTGCTCATTTTGGTGATTCATTTGATTTATACGCATTTCCTTATCTGAATTAGCAACTGTTCTTCCTCAAGTGCACCTGAACTTTCTGTTGGAATCATGCTGAAAAAGTACTCTGCTTTGATAGGGAAAGCTAATTTATTTTTAAGTACTGGGCTATTTTTTTCTTTGTCATACCCTTGATAAATATTACTGTATCTCTTCAGTTATACGAGGGAGTATAAAGAGCCTCACTTGGTCTGGTTAAAATGACAAGAAGTGTTTTTTTCTGAGGGAAACCTCATCTTTCTGAAAGATCTGCCATGCTGTTCCCCTGGTAAGGTAGCTCCCTTGCTGGCCTGTGAGCACAATGTGAACTCAGGCCCTCAGCAGCACAGACCGTGCTCTCAACGAAGCTGAAGAGTGTGCAACTTTGGAGCCTGCAGATTTGTCTTCGAAGTGGGAAACAACCACTGAGAATTCTTTAACATCTCATGGATGGAGCTTAACCATCTGAGTTCCCTGCTAAGCTTTAGCAGTCATTCAGGACACAGGCAGGGTTTCACCCTGTGAAAGGATCCACACATACAGGATCCTAGATGCATTTTTGCCGGGCACAACTTACTTACACACTATTTCAGTAGCTCTTAAAAATTGCACGTTGGTTTTTTTCCAGTCTTCTCCCCTCCCACTTGAAGCAGCTCTTCCCATTTGCCCCCCACCTCTGTCGCAGTAATCACAGGCACAGAAATGGCCAGCTCCCCGACTGCCCGCTCCAGCTGGGGAGTGGAAGAGCGAGAGCTGGTGGTGATAACTGGGTGGTGACTGGATGCAGGCATAAACCCTGCTGGCTGTGGCTTGGCCAGGCTGAGTGCCTGCCAACAATCAAAGGACTGAAGGTAGGTGGCTCCTGCTGGAAGCACGTAAAAGCACTTTATTTTCCCCCTTGAACCTTCCGTGACTCAGAGTGAAATCCGGCTGTACATACACAACTCTTCCAACTGTGAGAAGGAATTTGGCATTTCACAAGAGTGCTCAGCATTTTAGGGAAACATGAGTGCAGTGAATTGCTATGCATACATTTTAAATGTAATATAAGCTGCTTTTGCCTCATTACCATGTTGTGATAACCGAGTTGTAATTTTTCCAAGAAAAAAAAAAAAAAGATATGATTCAGCTGGCCCTGGGAAATAAGCTTTAACTGTAAATTGGAAAAATAAAGCTGGATTTCACAGTATTAGGTTATAAGGTTATATCAGTTTAGTATAGTAAGTGTGATTTGATTTTGAAGGTAGCTATCTAGTAATTTAATGCTCTATTTGTCAGCAAATGAAAATGTATTTCCAACATAGACTCTAGACTAAATCTTAAAAAAATGATAATGCGGAGTCTGACCTCCATAGTTACTGCCTGATAAGATATAAGTAATGTTGTTCAGAGTATTCAGTAGAAAAATAACAGGCAAAAGACTTCACATATTACGGTGGAATTGTTTGCAAAGAATATTAGCATTAACTTACCATTCCTATCGCTGCTGCTGGTATTTTATATTAACAATTCTTTAATGATGTGAATGCCAGAAGGGTAAATTCACAAAAAAGGAAAATCACTTTACATATAACTTAGTGGGATAACGGTGTCTAGAACCTATTGTAAAGAAACCCTGACAGACGTCTTCCATTCAGCAGTCTGCCACAACAGGAAATGACTTCTGCTGATACGCAGTGAAATAAATAAAGGTCGGGTGGTTCATTTGTCTGCATTTACTTTGCACAGTTGTACCAGTAAAACAGGATGTTTTCTATTAACATTGCTCCAGGTTTCCTGGTAACAATAGCACCAAAATAAGGGCCAGATTTTGTCTAGGTGAAATTCACTCCTCCTGCATAAAGCCCTGTTCCTAGAATCTGAGAAGAAAAAAGGTGAGGGAAGATGTGGAAGCTGTTAAAGTTATGTGTCAGCACCAGGCTGTGATTTGTGCAAGCTTACAGGAGTTAAATGCTCAGCTTCCACTGACATTCAAAGGAGGTGAGCACCTTTGTTCTTAAAGTTTTTTTAAAAATTCCAGCCCTGTAATATGTAATGGCCTCCCATTATTTGCTTAGGAACAGTATGTATACCAATATCTATATCTCTATCTCTATATGAATAGTGCCTTGGGTATTCAAAATCTACGCAAGTGAGAAGAAGGGTGTAGAGCATGCAGCTTCTCAACTGTGAAGAAGCAGCAGCCTTGCTGAGCCATACTGTTTATGAGACAGGCTACTGGATCTTCCTCATGGACCACACTTGACTCATGCCCTTAAGTGATCTTAAGAAAGACAAGGGGCTGTGAATTACTTCTTGGGAAACTTTAAACTGTGTGGGGTTCAAGTGGAAGGAAGGGCTTTAAGTCAGCTGCGGGTACATTGGGTATTCCACCTAACTGGAACTCAGTTTGTATTGAGGTATGGGGTTTTTTTTGGCTTTTTTTTTTTTTTCCTGAAATGTGCAATTACAAAAAATATTTACATCATTACAAACGAAATTTCAGTGTCAGCTTTTTCTGTCAGAAAACGGAGTATTCCTATGTGCAACAGGTGAATTATTTTCCTTGGGGATCAGATACAAAACTGTTTTCAATACAGAGAACAATAAACTGATTGCTACAGCTATATACTTTCTGATCAAGAAGTTTCCCAGTCTTCAAAGGTGATGCTTGTCCCATAGCTCCCATATTAGCTGTGTGCCAGGCTTCACAGTAGTTGCTAGTCAGTCGGATCCCATTTGCAGTTGAACCATGCCATATTATTTTTTGAGGCCTGAAAGGTAAAGTTAAGAAGTTATTTCTTGAAAAAGGTCTTTTTTTTTTCTTTATTCAACCTGCACACCTGTATATGTGGTGACCTGTATTTCTGCTTTCCTTCTGCTTGAAGCAAACAGTGGGTAGGAAAAGATGAATATATAAAGGAGAGGAAGAAAAGGAGAATCAACCTGATATTCCATTCATAGTCTATCAGAAATGGAGAAAAATAGGTGGCATAAGGAAAGGAAGAAGTTTTTATCACATTTCTAGTAGCCCAAGATACTGCTACTTGTACTACCTGTTAAATGTCACGTGAAACTTACAAATGGTAATGTAAACTCACCAAGATGGATCAGTCATGATGTTCCTCCCATCGAAGGAGTATATTGGAACATGAACATTGAATTGTCCACCATTTCCATTAAATATAGATTCCCAGTTATTGAAAAGTGTTTCTCCCTGTTAAAATTTCAAAGCCACTTTTACAAACGAAACTAATCCAAATTCTATGTTATAGGTGATTTTTACAGGCTTATCTATACGTCTAAAATGTTCCCTGCGTTTAAGGACACTTACAATTACAGCTTTCACATCAGTTTCTGCATGATGCTCCTGAACAAACTTGTCTCTTCTATCACCTCTGTGCTAATAGCTCTCTGATCCACGCCTTTACCTCACAGTTGCACCCCTGTTCTATCGTCACTCCCAATATGCAGTTTGATCATCTCAATTTCCACTGTTCTTTTGCTCCTAAGAAGTTGTTTGAGAAACTGTGTGTAGCTACTGTAGCTATAGAAAAAAATATAGAGATAATTTCTATTGGAGCTTCTGTGGAGGTCACAATTTTGTGGAAAGTGTTTCAAATGTTAAGGCAAAAGCTTTGCATCAGGCTACCTCTCAAATGGCCTTTGAGTGTTTCCAGTCAAAGCAAAAAACATTATTGTATTTACAAATCTGTTTGCACATGCTTCAGAGTAGCATCCATTCAGCCTGTTCCAAATATCATCAGTTACTCCTGTAGGTTTCTGTGGCCGTTTGTTCTGGGAGCCAGCCAGTGCTGCAGAGACACGGTTTGTTTTCCTCAGTTTTAGAGTGTGTCTGTTTATGTGAGACCACAAAGTGACTCATTCTCTAGACTCTCCTCTCTGTTTCGTTGGGGTAGATTCAGCATCATTCCTAAACACAGAATTTGCCTTTATCTTTAGAAATTAGAAAAACAGTCATTTTCAGTTAGCATACTTTGTGATCATATGAGAAGGTAGAACATAAGAGCTATCTTTGGGAAAGGAGGATGCGCTTTCCCTGCCGGTATTAAAAATATCCAGAAACCTGAACATTATACTGTTGCTTCATCAGCAGTCTGCTTGAGGTAGGCTATTCTCATAGCTTTGTTTCTACCATTAGCCTTAGGATATTGAAAAAAACAACCACTGAAAAAGCAATAGAAATGTGAGACAGTCTGTAGCTTCCTGCTTTATCACTACATTTGCTTTTTCTCTTGAACCTGGCCGCAAAATATGAAGCAAAGCTGCTTCTTTATAAAATGTAATTTAAGTTGACACTTTCTGCCTTTGCCATTCTCCAAGATTTTGGGGCACTATCCTAATACAGCAAGTGTTAAGTACTCATTTTTACCTTAAGATTGACTACTGGTAAATGGTATCGGTCTGTTTTTCTGACAACTGTGGCCAGATCTTGCAAATGCGATGAGAGGAAGGCTCTGTAGGTAGATGTCAAACCTGCTAGTTGGGCCTGTTGGTAACACTGAAAATCTGCTCGCATGTCACCAGAAGATGGTGAGTTTAAAGCCACCAGATGCAGCTGAAGAAAAAAAAAAGAAAAGCCACTTTTTAAAAGTTTATAACACTAGGAAGATGTATATTGGCAACAGACTAGACCCCTCCCTCCTCCTGCTACCAGCACTAGAACTAGTACCTTCCATATCAGGTATGAAAGTTATTTAATGCCATATCATTACATTTCTTAAAGCTGTAAGACCCATTACAGAAATACTTATTTGTCTTTGAACATTAAAGAAACTATGAAGATTATATAGTCTTTAAAAATAAAATTATTTTAAAAGCACCTAATATTTTAAAGCTGAAGCCTTGGAGTTATCACACAAACAATAATACCTCAAATCATGCAATCAATAAATGACCATATACCATTTGATAATTCAGTGTTACCAAATGTAGCATGCTTAAGTCAAACAGTACAGATGCAAAACCAAATCTGCATTTTGGGGTTTTTTTTTGTGGTGATGATTGGGTTTTTTTGGCTTATTTTTTTATATATGACTCAGTTATCTTGGTGTCTTTGACTAAATATTTTACAGCATTTTAAATGAGGGCTTAGGTTCTGAGGTGTCTATCTAAAACAAGTAGCACCAAGAAGATAGAAAACAGTCTCATGAATATTTTAATTATTTAATTATATCACCATTTTTAACTTTAAAATTTCTGTGTGTTGTAGGTTCAGTCACTAAGTGAAGAGGTATTCCTAACTCAGAGTCAGGATTATTTTTTCTTTGAGATGGGAAAGGGCCTAGGTTGGTGAACACAGATCTGGAGGTAACAATTTAAAATTGTCTCTGAGGGATCTAAAATCCGTTAAAGAAGTGTATTTGTAAATTTCTAAAGTAAAACCTATGAATTTGAAGAGGGAATTATTGTAAATCTCCCTCAGATGCAAACTGTCATGTTTCAAACCACAGCTACGCAGTTGCAATACAGATCTTGTACTTACTGCTGGTTTTCCATCATTCATTCTTGATATTGGATTCAGTGCTGGAAGAGACTGAAGCCCCTGTTGTTTTAACACATGGAGACAGATATGTTAAACACGTTACTCATATCAGAATTTTAGACACTCAACAGTCTTCTAAATAAAGCAAACATTGAACACTGGAGAAACTGAAAAATAGACTCAAACTGTGTAGACAGAACCCTTTATCTACATATCACCAATTTGCTGTGTCACACAAGTAAGTGTTTGAAAACTGTCCTGGCCAGACCTGCTTTGCTAGAGGCAGCGCACCCATTCCACACTGCTGTGCCAGAGCTAGACTCAGCACTGGGTTGCACCTGGAGTCCTGCATGGAAATAGCCTGCTCTTGGCAGGAGCAGAAGACCAGTTCAAGAAAATTAAACCTGAAAGGGTAAGGAGGATGTGGAAACAGGAAGCGTAGCGGGTGGGAGTATTTCTCAGGCCTTGGTAATTCCCTCTCCTAAGCTACTGGCCTGTAGAGACCAGAAGGTTGATGATCTTCAATAGCTGTTTCAGGAACAGGGAAGTTTTCTTCTCTACTTATGGCGAGTATGAGTAACCAGCCACTGACTGAACCATTTGGGAAACTCATGTAGTGTCAGCTGGAGGGTGCAGATGATTTATTCTAACAGGAGCTCTAGACATTTTCCCAGTGTTGCCAAGTGCACTTCTCTCTGACCTACTCTAGCTTTTTATTTTCTTTCTGGCCATTTTCCTCCTCGCTGCTCCTTCCTAGCACTCTCTTGCCCTTTCATCATCTCAGCAGTCAGGTCAATGAGAGTGTTCCCTATCCCTTTCACCACTTCTTGGTTTTCATCCCCCTGTGATTTTTTTGGACAGCCAGTGTGTTCAACCAGCTTGATACAATAATTTACAGAATGGAGTCAGGTACAAACTAACAATTGAGGCTTTAGGATAGACCCCTCAGCACATTGTGGGATAAGCTACATGCAGGTGATGATGAAGTACCCTGAATACAGGACTATAATCTTTCAAAGAAAACCTGCTTTTCAGAAAGTGCTTTTCTGAGTTTCCTTGAAAGCTACCAGGGCTTGATGTGACTGACTACAGTGTTACACAACAGATTACTGGTTTGATTTGGGTTTTGTTTGTGGTTTTGTTTTGTTGGGTGTTTTTTTTTGTGGGCAGCCTGCTTTGTTCTGCTTTTTGTAGATGCTGATTTGTCTCTAGTGTTTGGAGTCTCAGAAGATAATAGAAGCGTATGGCTGGGCAGTATGAACCAATTTGCAAGCTTATTTTGAACTGACAAGTCCCAGTGGAAAATCATGTATGTTGTGTGGGGTTCTGCCAAGTCTATCACTCGTTTCTCCACATTTAGACTCAGTTTTTCACAGCCCAATATTTTGTACTTACATGGCTGGATATGGCTGGAGGAGGAAGGCTGTCAGCAGGGATAGGAATTAGCTCACCAAGCTGAAAGAACCCAAAAGGAAAAGCAAACAAAACTACATCACCAGGAGCTTATGAGATTAAAAACCAAAATAAAAATCTTTGCATCCATTTGTCTGCACCTATATAAAAAATATTTTCAAGAGCTACATTCTGAGGAAGGGAGTTGGGAGGGATTAGGACATAATGCAATAGTACCTGCAACTTTCTCCATCCATTTCGAACTCGGATAAAAACCTCACTGGTTTCACTCAGATAGATCAGTGTCCCTTCTGCTACAAAATGAACTTTTTCCAACATACCCTCAATGTTTTGGAATGTTGTAACCTGTCAAGTAGGAAAATGAAACACGCTTCATCAGGCACATAAGGCATTTTGCATGTTAAGTTGTTAAACTGAAGTCTCATTTGAACACATTTATGTCAAGGCTTCTTCTGCAGGAAATAGTAATTAATTCAGTTTTAAGTAATTTCATATAAAAAAGCTTCAGTAACATAAATGTCTTGCTACTTTGGCATACCAGCATCGTCATTCTGTGGACTGTAGTAGAACTACACCAATAGTTAATTTTGCATTTCTGCAGGTTAGCTCAAGATCAAAACGTTGGAGTTCAGAAGAGATTTTATCAGGCTTATAAATATCACACACAATTCTAGATACATTTGCTTCTGTTGTATTTTTCTTAGTGTTGTCATGATCTCTCTTCTTTAGGGATGTTTTCTTCCACCCCTTCCTTTATTTTTTTAGATGCCTCAAGTTTAGACAGTAAGAATTCTTCAATTGCTCTTTTACAGATTTTCAGAGGGCTTAAACAGATGTCTGTCAGATATGGACATTGAGCCTGTTACCTCTGTCACCTGAAGATAAGAATACAGCCCTCTCTAAGATGGGTTGCTTCTACGATCTGTTTGATAATTGCAGGTAGTATAAAATCAGGGGCAGGTTTCTTGAGAGTGTAATTTCTTGACACTTGAATGTCATTTATTTCTCCTGTCTTCCATGTCAGAAGGGATATTAATGCTTTATGGATCATGCAGACCCTACTATAGATTTACATACTTCTTTTTTTAAAGGTTGATTTTAACCTAGGTGGGCTTGGATCTTCTATTTGAGACAGTAGCTCCCAGCCTATAACTACAGTCCTCTACCTTGGGGCACCAGTCTTTGAACATCTGTTTCTTCCCTGATCTGCAAGCATTGTCAGGTCCTAAATTACCATGAGGAAAGGCAGCTAGCAGAGTTATGACACTGTGGTCAGAAGGCATAAGAAACTTACACTCAGATCTTGTCAGTTCATTTGATACGATGTAGATGATCTGAAAGTCTGCCTGTTTATTAGTTCATTCTCAAATGATTGCCCAAGATGTCCAGCAAATTTGCTTTTCTATCATAATGTGAGAATGTGAAAAAGGAAAAAATTTGCAATAAAACTCCTCTTCTAGCTTGAATTTTTTTCCCCCAGAAACTATGAATATTTAATTTAGAAATTAACAAAACTGAAGTTTTAGCTGTCATTTTTACTGCATGGATATCTGGGATTTGATTCATGCAGTAAAGAAAAGGAGACAATTTTTTATATGTTGTCTGGCACAGCAATTTTTAGATTTTCCAGGGAAATCTACAGTATGTTTCTTAGAATCAAATAACCTATACTACTAGTTTTAATCCAATAATGTAAAGTTTGAGGGTTTTGGGGTTGTTTTTTCATGGAAACTGGGCATTCAGTAGTTGTTCTAGTATCTCAGCATGTTAAATTGCCTTTTCTTTCAGAGATACTACTTTGAACACAGAGTGTGCACCCTTTGATTAGTTTAGTGTCCCATCAATCTTTGCATTTGTTTGACACGGCTGTTTCTAACCAGGCAATGGACAGGCTTCTCCTCTTGTCACTGCCCCCAGCTACATGGATACCCTGCTGAAAAATTGTGAGGTTCAGAAAAACATTCTAATAAATAGAAACACAGGACGGGGGTTTCCCCTCCCCTCTCAGTGCTACCAGTGACTACCAAAAGGTTTCAATGGCAAGCTTCCTTATTTTGCTGTCTTACCAGATTCCTGGTTGCAGGTGGCCCTGGCTCTCCAGGAGGACCTGGTGGCCCAGGCATTGCAGCGGCTAGAATAAAACAAGCAGACAGTACATATTGAAGGTCACCTTTTTAGAGAGAAGGTAAGTGACGTAAAGAAAGGACTTAGTGGTGGTATGTAGGAGTCATGGGAGCTTTAAATAGCCATAGGCCTTACATATTCAAAGCTCTGAAGAGGTATGTTCAAGCCAAATACAGAAAATGCATTCTAAGGATTTTTTTTTCTCTGTTATTTGGGATGTTAAGGTCAACAGATTGCAAACTGCTGTAGATGTTCTGCAAATAAACAACCAGATCTACTTAAATTGACCAGAGTGCTCTTCCAGTAGCTGCTGATGACATGCGTATGGAAGAGGAAGAACTTTTAGCTCCTGTCCATCTAGGCTTTGGGGGAGTAATAGTGTCCTTTGCTCTAAAAGTAAACAAAAATTAACTTTTCCATAGCTCAGCTCACACTTCAAAGCAACAAACTGAATTTCCTCACCTTGAACTGAATGTTCCTGTTCTCTGGGGGGGAAGGAAGGGAAGGGAAGGAAGGGAAGGAAGAGAAGGAAGGGAAGGAAGGGAAGGAAGGAAGGAAGGAAGGAAGGATGGACGGACGGACGGACGGATGGACAAGTATCTCCAGGTCCTTTTCCATCAGGCAGCTTTCCAGCCACTCTTCCTGTAGCATTGGATGGGGTTGGTGTGACCAAGTGGAGGACCCTGCACTGAGCCTTGTTGAATCTCATACAATTGGCCTTGGCCCATCGATCCTGACTGTCCACATCCAGAGCCCTCTCCAGAGTCCTTCTGTCCTTGAGCAGATCAACACTCCTGCCTTGCTTGGTGTCATCCGCCAACTGATTGAGGGTGCAGTCAGTCCCTCGAGGGTACACTTAATATTGTCAAAGATACTAAAGAGAATTGGCCCCAGTGCTGAGCCCTAGGAAACACCACTTGTGACTGGTCACCAACTGGATTTAACTCCATTTGCCACAAGAAGAGCATCTAGGCCCAAAATAACATCTTCCCAAATTTAGCCAGCTGCTCACTTTGATATATTTTGCGAAGCTCTCAAGGCAGCCCATCTCCATTAGGTCGACTTCCTCTCAGGAACAGACATGGTTACAGTAAAATTCTTTGTGCAGCAGTGCTCCCATGGCACTAGTTGGTGACAACTGTTTGTAGAGAAATTGTCCTCTTTGTGCTCCCAGTTCCAACTCACCCTCAGGAGAAATTAGTGGAGGGCAGGAGTATAGAGGGGAGCAACCTAGTTCAACTGTGCAAAGTGGGTGGGCAGGCAGAAGAACAGGTATGTAAAGCAGGTGGCAGTGCATGCCTGTGGGTGGATGCCTGTGTACTCACATGTGCAATGAAAAGCAAAATCACACCCTCTCACCTGAGCCATATATTGCTGGGGGTCCTGGTGGGCCTGGTGGGCCAGGTGGGCCAGGAGGTCCAATTTTTCCATAACCTGGTAAGCCAGGTAGGCCAGGTAATCCTGGAGGTCCTCTTGGTCCGACAACTGAATCTCCCTTTGGTCCCTATCAGTGATAAAAAGTATTTCTTTGAATGTATCTGTTTCACTGCTGCAAGGCCTGTGTTTCTGGTGGCAACCTTTTCTGAAGGCCTGCCACCACACCACTGGTTTAGATGTGAATTTCTTCAAGGAGGCATGGATATTAAAGGAAAATTAAAAAATTGACCCTATATTAAACTAAATTTGAGAATTTAAGTTTCAGAAAGCTTTCTGAAAGTTCTCACACCTATTCCTGAGTAGTTGCTATCTGTAAAACTCTGGACAATACTCTCAAATTCCTGGATCTCAACTCTGCTCGTGCTGAAACTACTCACTTTGATGTGTTTATAGGAGTTTGTCTGAAGGTACATGGTGGAAAGCACATGAAGTGTGTCTGTGTATGTCTCATGACAAATGTTGTCTTGTGACTCCTGTGATCAAATGTCAGCTCATATCACTTAAGCTCTCCAGCTGCCAGTCTTCCAGATTAAAAAGGCTCCAACGCTATGTTTCCAGTTTAGCAGTGTATCCTCAGCTGGGATGAGGAGAGCTTGTGCTCCCCTTTCTGAAACTCGTCCCCATACCTGGAACAATTTTTGGACCCTGTACTAGGAGACCCAGTCTCTGATGGATCTCAGTTGTGCCATCCAACTCCTTGCCAGGGGAACAATTTCTAAGAAGGGAGATGGTTCTCAGGAACATGGAATAGCATCAGGGGGATTTCTGAAGATGAGGTTGCTAACCTAACACGTTGGCCACAGCTGTGACCCATCCATTCATGCTCCTTGGCACAGAACATGACCATAAAGTAATGCAATACACACATTTGTTGCCAGATTCCAGGGATAAACTAGTTTCCAAAGAAGAAGTGCATGTGATTCCAAAGCAGCTGTGGCAGCAATTATGAGAAGATAAAACAACTAGGTAGAGATTAGACAGTGGCTGAATTTTACAGGAATGACCCAGATATGTGCACTGATCTTTCCGTTCATGTTTCTGGATTATTGGAATAAAAATTAAAAATCATTATTTATATGGTGAGTAATTTTCAAGACAGCCACTGTCTAACTTTGTATACCATATTTTGGCTTTCATGGGGATATAAGTAGTATCATCACAAGCTATATATACTGCCTTGATTTGTAGTGCTATTAATAACATCAATCTGCACACTGACTGTGGTGGGTTGGCTGGACACCAGGCATCACCCAAGCTGCTCTATCACTACCCTCCACAGAATATGGAAAAAAATTTGTGGGTCAAGATAACGTCAGTTTAACAAAACAAAATCAAAAGGTCATGCAAAGGAGCAGAGGACAATAAAAGATTTATTCTCTACTTCCCATCAGCAGGCAATGTCTGGTCACTTTCTGGAAAACAGAGCTTTGGTAAACACAGTGGTTGCTCAAGAAGACGAACGTCATAATAATGGATACTCCCCTCCTTCTCTGCTTCCCTTTTTCTTTGCTTTTGTTGCTCAACAGACTTCATATGGTATGGAAAATCCCTTTGGTCAGTTTGGGTCAGCTCTTCTGCCTGTGTCTCATCCCAAGATGATCTTGCCTACCCCTGAGCTTACTGGGCAGGGTGGTGAAAGGATATGTTGGAGAGATAGCCTTAATGCTGTGCCAGCACTGCTCAGCAGTAGCCAGAACAGTGGTGTGTTATCAGCACCTTGTTAGCTACCAATACACAGCACAGTGCTGTGAGGGCTGCCACGGAGGAAAGTTAACTGCATGTCAGCCAGACCCAGACCACCGATGTAGCTGTGTTAGACACCCGAGCATAACATTACAGCGATTTTCCCATGCTAATTAATTCCGTGCATAGCAACGAAGTGCCTTTCTTTGTGCCTAGTGCAACCCTTGCATTCATCTAATGGTTAGCATGTGAGTTTTTATATAGTTCTCAGGATCAGCTTGACATTTGTCTCTTTTTATCACTTTCTAAATTAAAACAATAGGTACCCACAAATATTCCTACTCTACAGTTCGCGTGACTTACAACTAATCCTGGTCTTCCGGGAGGTCCAGGAGGTCCTGTCAGAAAAAACCCTCCATTGGGTTCTCCTTTTTCTCCTTTTACACCAGTGACTCCGTTGTCTCCCTTTTCACCCTTTAAAGAGAATATATTTTAAAACATTGAGCTGAAGTGAGATCTGAACTCTGTGCACTCACTGATCTTTTAAAACCACAAGAAATCTCTAAGCTTAATAAAAGAAAGCATCTGCTTAATATCTTTTTTACATCACTTTGGTCTTCAGTGATATGGAATGAAATGGAATGCTCTCTGTATAGAGGCCTCAAGATTCCCACAGAGCAGGGGCTATGGAAGGTGGGGTTAGGTGCAGGCAGAGCAAATGTCTCTTACTATTTCCTGCTACTCTACCCAGCAAAATCTTGTTCTCTGTTGTAGCTGGAGGCAAAGTGAAAATCGGAGGAGGCATAAAAGCCCAGCTTTCTGCCTTTCTCTGTCATCAAGGAAAAAGCAAAACAAGGCTGATATAAAATGAACAGTAAAAGTATGTGGCAAATTGGAGATTACTGTGCACAGGATGTGAGAGAAGGGTGGGAGGATGACAGAAGAGACACCACACCAGACTGCAGACACTTTGAACTGCATGTCTTCTCCTGTCCTTCACTGATTGTCAGTTAGTTTAGGAAACAAAGTGATAGGTAAGAAGCAGCATTTAAATACTAGGTTATTATCTCTCTGTGCAAAATGAGCCCTAGCAATTGTAGGTTCCTCCTCACATTATTTCTTTCTGCTTCTATGCTGCTTTTTTTCCTTCAACTTGTTTTGGTCTACTTTGTCTCACCTCTCTGAGAAATAAACCTGTGAGAGGCAAAGAGGCAAAGGGTAAAGCAAGAAGAGCAGATAGCTGCAGAAAGCCAGCAGAGACAGTTATGCATAAACCTTCCTCTGACTTTTCTTCTTTTTAATTTCCTAGTACACAGGACTTTAAAGCTTTCTGTATGGCCTGCTATTTTGCAGAAATGAGGCACTAAATGAAAAATGAGTTCTTTGTAGCTAGAGCTGTAAAACTACAGATACTACTCTGCAAGATTGAAGAAGCCATCTCAGCTCTGCTGTGCATGCATGGGGCACTTTGTCATAGGAATAACGTAGCTGCGCTTAGCCAAGCAGAAACAAAAACCAGAGAGCACTAAGAGTCCTTCCAGGAAACTCACAGTACACTGCTTTTGTTGGCATCATTAAATGATAACTTGATTAATTTAATTTTTTTTTCAAGGACGATCATAGCATCATAAAATCACAGAATCATCAAGGTTGGAAAAGATCTTCAAGACCGTCAAGTCCAGTGGTTAGCCCTACACCACCGAGCCACTACCATCTCCTGAAGAGCCTCATCTACATGTTTTGAAACACCCCCAGGGACAGCAATTCCAGCACCTCCCTGAACCTCCTCTGGTGCAACTTGAGACCAACTTGATTTCCACTTGTCCTATTGATACTCACTGGGAAGAAGCCAGACCCTGACTCACTACGACCTCCTTTCAGTAGAGCGCCATAAGGTCTCCCCTCAGCCTCTTCTTCCCTAGGCTGAACAGCCCCAGCTCCCTCAGCTCCTCCTGTAAGACCTGTTCTCCAGACCCCTAATCAGCCTAGTTGTCCTATGCACCCTCTCCAGCACCTCAATGTCCTTCCTATACGGTGGTGCCCCAAACTGCATACAGTACTCTAGGTACACACCAGGGCCGAGTATGGGGTAAGATCACCTCCCTGGCCCTGCTGGTCACACTGTTCCTGATACAGGCTAGCATGCCATTGGCCTTCTTGGCCACCTGGGCACACTGCTGGCTCATATTCAGCCAGCTGTCAACCAACACCAACACCAACTCCCCCAGGTTCCTCCCTGCTGGGCAGCTCTCCAGCCACTCTTCTCCAAACCTGTAGTGTTACTGGGGGGTGTTATGGATGAAGTGCAGGACCCAATATTTGGCTTCATTGAAGCTCATACCATTGGCTTGGACCCATCAATTGAGCTTGTCTAGATCCCTCTGCAGAGCCTCCCTACCCTCAAGAGATTGACACTTCCACCCAGCTTAGTGTCATCTGCAGACTTACTAAGGGTGCAGTCTACACCCTCATCCAAATCATCAGAAAGATGTTAAACAGGACTGGCCCCAGACCTGAGCCCTGGGGAGCACCACTCCTGACCAGCCACCAACTGGATATAACTCCATTTAACATAACCCTTTGGACCTGGCNCAATTAACCATAGCCCTTGGGACCTGGCCACCCAGCCAGTTTCTTATCAAGCAAAGTGTATGCACATCCAAGCCATGAGCAGCCAGCTTCTGTAGGAGAATGCTGTAGGAAACTGTGTCAAAGGCCTTGCTAAAGTCAAGGTAGACAAGGTAGATTCCACAGCCCTTCCCTTGTCCAATAAGCAGGTCACCCTGTCATACATGGAGATCAGGTTAGTGAAACAGGCCCCTTCATGAACCCATGCTGACGGGGCCTGATCATGTGGTTGTCCTGCATGTACCATATAATGGTACTCAGGATTATATGCTTCCCCAGAACTGAAGTCAAACTAACAGGTCTGTAATTTCCTAGGTCATTCTTCTGTCCCTTCTTACATATGTGGGTTATGTTTGCTGATTTCCATTCTGCTGGTACCTCTCCAGTCAGCCAGGGCTGCTGATTGATGATTGAAAGTAGTTTGGTGAGCACCCCTGCCAGCTTTTTCAGCACCCTTGGGGGCATTCCATCCAGCCCCATAGTTTTGTGCACATCTATATGGTGCAGCAGGGCACTGACCATCTCCTCCTGGGGGATGACCTGCTGGAGAGGAGCTCTGTGGAGAAGGACCTGGGGGTCCTGGATGATGACAAGTTGGCCATGAGCCAGCAGTGTGCCCTGGTGGCTAAGAGGGCCAGAGGGATCCTGGGGTGCATCAAAAGGAGTGTGGCCAGCAGGTCTAAGGAGGTGATCCTCCCCATCTACTCTGCCTTGGTCAGGCCCCACCTGGAGTACTGTGTCCAGTTCTGGGCTCCCTGGTATAAAAAAGACAGGGACCTCCTGGACAGAGTCCAGAGAAGGGCTACGAAGATGATTAAGGGCCTGGAACATCTCCCATATGAGGACAGGCTGAGTGAACTGGGACTGTTCAGTCTGGAGAAAAGAAGACTTAGGGGGGACCTAATTAATGTTTATAAATATCTAAGGCATGGGATGCAGGGGGAATTGGCCAGCCCCTTTGCAGTGGTCTGTGGGGACAGGACAAGGGGCAATAGCTGCAAATCGGAGCACAGGAAGTTCCGCACCAATATGCAGAAGAACTTTTTCACAGGTGAGGGGGACAGAGCACCAGAACAGGCTGCTCGGGGGGTGTTGTGGAGTCTCCTTCTCTGGAGATATTCAAGACCCGTGTGGACGCCTCTCAGTGTGATCTGTCCTAAGGAACCTGCTTTGGCAGGGGGGTTGGACCCGATGATCTCTCAAGGTCCCTTCCAACCCCTACAATTCTGTGATTCTGTGATTGTGGGAGGGGTCATTCTGCTTCTGGTTCCTGCCTCCTGGCTTATGGAGTTGGATTCCCTCTATACAACTGGTCCTATTACTAAAGACTGAGGCAAAGAAGTCATTAGGGACTTCAGCTTTCTCCTCATCCTTTGTCAGTACGTTTCCTCCTGCATCTAGTAGGGGATGTAGGGTCTCCCTGGTCTTTCTTTTGTTGTTAATATATTTATAGAAACCTTTCTTGTTGTCCTTTATCATGGAGGCCAGGTTAGCTTCTAGCTGGGGTTTGGACCTTCTAATTCTCTCCCTGCATAGTCTCACAGTATTTTTTGTAATCATTGTAAGTGGCCTGCCCCTTCCTCCAGAGGTCATAAACTCTCTTTTTCTCCCTGAGTGCCAGCCAAAGCTCTCTGTTCAGCCAGGCTGGTCTTCTATGCTGTCGGCTTGCCTTACAGCACACGGGGACAGCCTGCCCCTGCACCTTCAAGACTTCTTCTCGAAGAGTGTCCAGCCTCCCTGGATCCTCTACCCTTCAGAACAGATTCCCAAGGGATTCTGGCAATCAGGCTACTGAACAAGTTAAAGTTTGCCCTTTGAAAGTCTGGAGTGGCAGTTTTGCTGCCCCCCCTCATGGTGTCTCTTAAGAATAGAGAACTCAATTATCTTGTGGTCGTTATGCCTGAGACAGACACAAACCATCACATCTCCTACCAACCCTTCCCTGTTCACAAAGAGCAGGTCTAGCAGGGCACCTTCCCTGGCTGGTTCACTCACCAGCTGTGCCATCCTTGACACCTTCTAGGAACCTCTGGGACTGTTCCCTCTCTGCTTTGTTGTAATTCCAGCAGATATCAGGGAAGTTGAAGTCCCCCACAAGAACAAGAGCAAATGACCATGAAATCCTCTACTGAGAGCCATGTCATTTAAAAACATTTAAAATAATATTGCATTGGTATTCATTTTTATCACTTGAAGCATTCAGGATAATAATGGGACAGAGAGAGAACAAATACATCAAGGTATAGGTATCACAGAATCACAGGTTCATAGAACAGTAGGGGTTGGAATGGACCTCTGGAGATCATCTACTCCAACTCCCCTGCTTAATGCAGGATCACCTAGAGCAGGCTGCACAGGAATGCATCCAGGTGGGTTTTGAGTATCTCGAGAGAGACTCCACAACCTCTCTGGGCAGCCTGTGCCAGTGCCCTGTCACCCTCACAGTGAAGAAGTTTTTTCTCATATTGTGATGGAACTTCCTGTGATCCAGTTTGTGCCCACTGACCCTTGTCCTATCACTGGACATCATTGAGAGAAGCCTGGCCCCATCCTCTTATATATTTGTAAGTATTGATTAGATCCTCTCTCAGCCTTTTCTTCAGACTGAACAAGCTGAGCTCTCTCAGCCTTTCTTCACATGACAGATGCTCCAGTCCCCTAATCATCTTTGTAGCCCTCAGCTGGACTCTCTACAGTAGTTCCCTGTCTTTCTTTCACTAGGAAGCCCAGAACCAGGCACAATATTCCAAATATGGCCTCACCAGGGCAGAGCAGGGGCAGAAGATAACCTCCCTCAAACTGCTGGCTGCATTCTTCTTAATGCACTCCAGGATACCTACCATTGGCCTTCTTCGCCACAAGTACTCACTGCTGGCTCATGGAGAGTTTACTGTGCACCAGGACTCCCAGGCCCTTCTCCACAGCACTGCATCCCAGTGGGTCAACCCCTAACCTGTACAGGTGATGGGGTTATTAATCCCTAGGTGCAGGACCCTACCCTTGTTGACTTTCATTTGGTTCCTCTCTGCCCAACTCCCCAGCCTGTCCAGATGTGGATAAATGGTTGCACAGCCACTGCTCCCCATTTTGTATCATCAGCAAACTTGCTGAGGGTACACTCTGTCCTCTCATCCAGGTCACTGATGAATATGTTCAGTAAAACTGGACCCATTATTGACTCCTGTGGCACACTGCTAGCTACAGGCTTCTAACTAGACTCTGTGCTGCCGATCACAACCCTCTGGGTCCTGCCACCCAGCCAGTTCTCAGTCCACTTCAATGTCTACTCCTCTAACCCACACTTCCTAAGCTTGCCTATGAGGATGCTATGAGAGACGGTGTCAAATGCCTCACTGAAGTCAAAGTAGACAAAATACACAGCCAGACATGCCATGGTAGAAGGCCATCAGATATAATTTCTTGTAACAGATTCCAGGAAAAGGAGTTTCCATCACTCTAAATTATTTTATGCAGTGTGGTTAAAAGATAAATACAATTACAAGGAAGTGATTTTTTTCCTCCTCTGTATTAATTGTTTCTAAATTTTTCTAGAAGCCCTTGAGGTAATGGATGTCTCTTACCTGAGCTGGCATGGAAACAGAAGCATTAATTTATGGCAGATAATTTATACCAACTTATGTTAGGTAACAGTGAATTATGACTCACTTTAATACCACTGGGAAGGTAAAAAGCCTCAGTAATAATTTTTTTTCAAAAGTAACCTTTATATACTGACATCTGCTATCTCTATATTTGTAATAAACTTGCCTATACAGCTGATGTTTAAGAAATTAATAATTATTGGTGTTCTTATCTATTTTGTATATTTCACCATGCTGTACCCTTTTGTGCTTAATTTATAGTATAGTAGATTAAAAAAAAAGCTTAATAGAACTCAAACACAAATGGGACATAATTACCTTTATGCTTTTAATAAAGTGGCTGAAATATGAGGGAGGCAGAAGTGGACCTGAAAAATGAAGAAAATACAATGATGTACAGTAATTATCTGTAATTTTATTTTTAAAAGCACTACTGGTTTAGGAGTTTAAAGGAAAATTATTTACAATAATAACATTAACCTTTAAATTTAATAGATATTTTTAGTTTGGTTTCCTAACAAAGCAAGGAGTACATGTCCTATCATGTCTATCATGTCTGCCTCTCCTCCACCTTGTTAACTTCTGAATCTGATTGTGAAATTCAGACAAATTTGAAAGCAAAGAAGGTTCAAAGATGAAAACTTTCTAATTTTCTAGGGAAAAAAAAAAAAAGCAGCAGCTGTGCAGAGGGGGAAGGAGAAGCATCCAGATTAATCCCTTTGGTGGAAACCAAGGTAAAAGAAAAGCTTTCCATATGTTTTTCCAGCAGTGAGGTGACCAGTCAGTAACTGTGTTATCTTTCATGCAAGGACAATACCATAACTGTCCAGAGAAACCGTGTTACTGCTGATCACAGAAGATCCTTGATATTTCTCTGCAACAAAACCCAGTATCAGTAGCAATGGCGATAGCACCTGTGTGTGTTGTCTGCCAGTGGTGGTCATCCAAAACTGTCAGGACAGCAGAAAAAGTCTAAATATCCTTCAAATAGCCTATGTTTGGCACACACTTGTGGAAGGAAGCCTGCTTTACAGCTGTCCATAACAGTTTGATGCATTTACTTCAAATGTGTTCTGATGAATTTTTGAAGCCTTTGTCTGACCCTATGCCAGCCATAGGACTTAGGTCTCAGTATGCTCTCTCAGGTACAATTAAGTCAAGTAGACATTGCATACATCTGTACTCCAGGACAGAAATGTATTCCCACATTAGCAGCTATTTTTATTTTACATCAACCCTGCCAATTATAGCTCACTGCAGTGATTTGCTTGATCCATGTGGGAAGGGATGTGGAACTGGCAGGTGGAATGGAATGCTATATGTCCTTCTCACATGTTGCTTAGTACTAATCTCTACCCTAGGCAATATCTGAGGTTCTTCTAGGATGACCAGCAGACTAGTCCTAGGCAAGTAACCTGGGAGGAAGAGGGAGTTCACCACTCAAAGCAGAATTAAAAAAAAATCAGTTGTAAGGAACCAGTAGGGTCTACCTACACTGGTAGGTAAACTGCATTAGACCAGTTCCTCAGCCCTGAGTTAAAGTGGCACAGCTTTCTTCCATACAAGTAAACTGTCCTCCTCAATTCAGAGCATGAAAGATGTATCCATGCAGCTTACTGCTTCCTGGCCTAAGGTATCCTCCAGACCATCCTATTGGCTGGTAGCGTGTTACTTGCTGTGGGCTGAATACAGGCCAGGAAATAAGGAAATAATTAAAACTGCAGGAAAAGTGTCTTCTTTGTCCTGGGTCTCTTTAGTTTACTCGTATACACACCCAGAGAAGTTTGCTTAATGTGGCTTATCAACAGGCAAACCTAGATCAGTCCTCCTCTGTTGACATTCAGTGGAGGGGTGGTAGGAAATTTTTGGCAGGACTTCTAGGGATCTTAATATTAGCCAGAGGGAAACATACTTTGTTGTGAAGCTTCTGCTGGTAGACCAGACATTTTAATTCCAGTTTATTTTCAGATGTTGCTGAAACAGATTAGCAGCACTTTGCATGTGCATAATCAATGGCAAAATCATGTCCTCCCAACAATCATAAAGCCACGGAACTTTGGTGGCCTTTCTTTTAGAAAATGAGAAGCTACGCTGCTTTCAGTTCTAACTTAACCCCTGGAGCAACATAACTCATTATCAGAATTAATGCTTGCCCAGTGAGAAGCCATCTTCATAAAATATTGAAGCTAGTTGATCTATTTTAATTTGGATGGCAAACAGATGACTAAATCTCTGTTATTTTAGGAGAAAGGTGAATTCAGTTTTCACTTTAACCAGAATTCTTGTGTAATTTTCACTAGCTGCAGTTTTACAACAAGATCATAAGCATAATCCTATCCTCAAGCACCTGACATTATAAGGTATATGCAAAATACTTGTAGGACATTAATTTGCACTAAATATAGAACCTGGGAGGGAACAGGCATGTTCTTGGTGGATAAGCCAGCACAAAAGAGAAGTTTTTCTTCATTTCTGTTTAGGAAGGTTTCTTCTTCTTATCAGTTTATTGATGACTAGGAAGCACTAACCACTTATTTTAATGCACTGGGTATTGATTGGAATAAAAATCAATAAAGACAAGACAAGACAACAGAATTTATTAGAACAAGCAGATGTCCTCTTAAAAATAACTGAAGTATCATCTTCAGTCAACAGAACTGTGTCTTTGGAATAAAGACATACCTATCCATACATATGCAATTTTGTATTTATTATCAATATATTAGAGGAAAAATATAAATATGGTATAGAAACTTGAATTTTATATGCTGCTGCTTCTATTTCAAGTGTTTTCTGGCACTGAACAAAGCCCTATCTCAGTATGTGAGATTAAAAAAAATGTATAGAAAAGGAAGAGTTTGTAATAGCAGTATTTTCAAATAGATGCTTTTTTTCTTTATTTCTGAATTTGTAAGAATTAGCAATGTGTATCAACTTTTTGATAAAAAAAGTAAATCTTTGGTGAGAAAAATTGTTATGACGTTCCTACCACCAGTAAATTGGTATTTTTAATTTGCATAGACTTTTCATTATTATCACAAGTGAATTCACCTTATTTACCTTATTCATTATCTACAAAGCTGTTTGAAATGGCAATAGGCTAGTTTCACCTCCTGCTGGAAGTGAGACTGTCACCAACAAACTACCTTAGCCTCAAAATACAGAGGTGTGTTACCCTGAAATGTGAAGCACTAATTTTTAGCCCATTATCTCAACAATATTGATAACGAAATAACCTCAGGCAGTAGACATGATGTCCTTCTAAGATATCAAAAAACTCTGGCTAATCAGTTACATTTCAATATCTATTCTTCTACTTAATACATTCATAACACTCACAAATGTGCAGTGCAGCTACTTCTTTTCAGAAGACATCTTTGATATTATTATGGGCTTTCTTGTTCTGTGTGTCAGTTCAGCAATGAACCTAGGTGTATGTTTTCAGGTGGGTAGGACTGCAGGGGTAGTATAACAGTACTTTGTTGAATAAAGTTAAGTTTACAGGACCTCAGTGACATATCAGCTTTAGTATACCTGGCGATCCTGGAGCTCCTCTGTCTCCCTTTTCTCCTTTGAAGTCCACCGAACTGTGCATCCCCCAGGAATCTCTGTTTGCTTTAGAACCTGCCATAAAAGCATCACAAATTCATGAGAACTTGCAAACAGCAGTGGCTATAGCAGTGACAACAAAACGCCCAAAAGTGAGGGCAAACTCTTCCATATACGTGGGACACATGGCTCCTCTCCCTTTGTGCTTGTCTCACTCACAAACATTGAATGACCACCTGATTGTCCTTTTATCAAGCCCAACATGAGCAAGACAATGTCTCTCTTACAAGTCAATCTTTCATTTCCCTAACCATCTAGCAAAAGGCTCTGAATTTGATAGCACATCTACTATCTCCAGATTAAAAAAAACCCCAGTAAGTGGTAATACTTGCAACTGTGAATGTCAAAAATGTTACTGTTTATTGCTCCTTCATATCATAAAAGCACGAATGATCAAGAAAATGTTCTCTGAGAACAGAAATGCTTTTAGCATAATTTTCCATCCGGGTGAGCTAAGGGTAGAATTACATCCAAATACATCTGGATAAACCTTACATTTTTCCAGATATTATTCAACTTTCACAGAAAACTTATTCTATAACACACCTGGGTAAAATGACTTCAGACTATTTAGACTCCTCGGGTCTGGTTTCTCTATTCTACCTGACTACAACGTTTGTTAATACCTTTGCAAAATTAATGTAAAATAACATCATCCAGACACAGTAACATTTTATAGCCACTTCCTTCAGGTAGAAATGCCTTTTCAAGTTTAAGATGAGGTGGTCCTATTCTGAAGTGTGAGCTGGATGGGTGCTAAAGTATAATGACACACAGAGATACGAGATACATCTCTTTAAAGTAATTTTTAATGGTTTCCGGCCTGTGACATGTGGTCAGTAGTGATCTGTGCTGGCAGTCAGTGGATCACTAAGAACACTGGCTCTTTCCTAGCCTGAACTAATTTCGCTGGAGCAAGTATAGAAACAATCTCTTACTTGGGCATCCAGTCCATGGTCTGTGTCCTGATGCCTCTTACAAGACTTTAATGGTAAGAAAGTCTTAATTTGGAAAAGAGTTGCAGCATTTTCCCCGCTTTTATTTCTGCAGAATGGTTACAAATACGGATGAATGAGGTGGATCTCTTCCCTTTCAGAGTCCCATGTTACGACAGAAGTTTCCAAACATCAGTTCCTCTCCATACTTTTCTTTGGCCTTTCAGCAATGAGAGGCAAAAGCCGCTCATACTTTCCTGGATCTCCCCATGATCTGTCTGGTGGCTCAGCCTCTATTTGTGAGCCCATATTCAAATGGCTATTGGAGGAACACTGGGGCCTCATTTTATGTTGCACTGAGACCAATCACAACATCTCTCAGGCACGCAATCAGAGTTTTCCTGACATCTTCAAAGTTATTTTCCAGTCCTCAGTATTTTAGGTAATCTTAAATTATCGAGTTTGATACAGAGCTTACACAAGTAAGCTCTGATTTTCTCTTCTTCAAGGTATCTTCCTTTACCCCTTACTATATCAACTCTTATCCTTTGAATTTAGTAGCAGCGCTACACAGCTTAGACTTAAATCTGTGGACATAGCCCTGAAGAAATGTGGACAGTCTGCCAAGCACGAGACTTGTAAGAGGTGAGTCAGTTGTTCAGCAGTAAGGATCCAGAAAGAAAGCTCAGGACATCATTGTAGTCCACAAATCTGACCCTCTCTTGTTTTGAAACCACCTTCCATTAAAAGGAGCAAAACCTAACATAACTTCACCAGCCTCGTGACAATTTCCCCAGGTTCCTCATCCTCCTTCCCCATTACTCTTACTTCCTTCTTTGTCTGCCTGTCAGGTTTTTGTCCTACCTACTCCTGAACCCCAGAAATTACTTTCTTTTCTTCCTAGTGAAGGAGGGGATAAGAAACATTTCTTCTGTCTCGCCAGGAAATTCATCCTCCCTTCACAGAAGCTATTGTTAATAGCTTGTTTCTTTCCCTCAGCAATAGTCTCCGAGACTCCAGCAGCCACTATGTGTTGAACCTGCCTGTGATAACTTTCTTCCAGGCAAAAGGATTTGAGCTCAATTTTTTTGGTATCAGTCACTCAGAGGAGAGAAGTGGTTTTGATGTGATCATTCAGACATTGGAGGAATGAGACCACCTACCTGGCTGCTTGGTGTGATGCAGTATCAGGTGGACTTTAGCATTTATATCTTAGGAAACATTGCCAGAGCAGAGAGTAATGATTTGGTGCAGCCAGGTGTGACACCTCTGCTCTGACAGTGGACTTCTAAGATTAGATCTTGCAGGAACTGTGTTGCACTGCTCAATTTATAAATGTTAGTCTTCAAAATCCAGACCTAGGACCATCTGTTCTTTGGCCTATGTGTTGAGACCAGAGCAAAATATGATCTTACAGTTTAACCAGAAAAAGAAGCAAGGTCACTTATTTTTTATATCCTTCCTTTTTTCCCGCATAGACCAATAGCCAAGAAAAAGCAAAAGGAGCTTAATTAGAAAAAACAAAAAAGCTTATTTAAGCTAAGGTAGACAAAGATAATTACTCACCATGGACATTGAGAGATTCTTGATTTCCAGGGTAAGGGGTGTTCATCTACAGAGAAAATAAAATCTATTATCAATTACCTATTCACATTAAGCAATGGAAATGCATTACTTGGTGTGACTGAAAAGCCTGGAAAATTTGCATGCTATCAGAGTGTATCAACACTCACTGATTATCCCCAGTTTGACAAGGTCTGAATATTAGCCCGTAAAGCTTTTTTCAGGGTTGTGCTCTCTTTAACATGCAACATGCTTTCAGCAAGAGGGTAACAACATGCATTTTGGAGGCATCAGCAAATCCTACCCTCAGTCATGCCAGCGAAGCATCAGAAAACTCATTCTCCAAGAAAAACTCTGAATCTACATCACTGCATTTGAAAGCAGGATGTGATTTTTTACCGCAAGATAACAGGCGCTGATTGTAATTTTTCATCAGACCATATCTATGCCTACTGCCTGATGCTGACCTATGCTCCAAATGCACTGAGAACACAACTTGGTGGCAGAAGCCCTTCTAGTCTATCCTGCCCTGACATCAGCCACCTGTAGCAGTAGGCATTCTACCTACCTCTCCTGCATGTCTTCAAAACAGGGAAAGTGCAGGAATTAAAATGTGGCATGGTGCTTGAAAATGGACAGATCTTAGTACTAGCTTGTACTGTTTATATGAATCTTAGCAAGCGTATGAAAAACCATTAAGTTGGTGCATCTGGCTAATCCTGTAGAATTAGCTCCTGGAAGTCTTACTCACATTAAGCTCCATTAACTTCAGAAGTTCAGCTCACATGAGGAAAACTTGTGGGGTTCAGTCTGTAGTTCTTTATTGTTATTCATTTATGAAGACATGTACAGCAGACTTCTTATCTATAAACTCAGATAGGTTTAGGAGATTATTCACAAATGCAGGACAAATCTATCTAGCATACTCCAATGCGTGAAGAGCTGTTCGTAAGTACTTGTTTCTATTATGTGTGAACATAAAAGCCACTGCTACTATTCACCCCAGATTGTGATCTTCTTGAAAAGTGACTTTCAGCTCGAACAGGCTTGTATTGTTTGAATTGTTCCACAGGGTTGAGGTTGGAAGGCTTGTCTGGAGATCACCTAGCCCAAAGTGGGATCAATTCCGTGAGGTTTCTCAAGGCCTCATCTAGTCAGGTTTCAGAGGTGACGCTGACTAATCCGTATGTGATTGTGGGCATAGGTGATTAACATACAAGAATGTTATACGGTGGAAATAGGAAGATTTAAAGGAGGAAAAGATGGTTCCTAGAGGTAGTAGGCCAAAACCATAGAAACATCAAATTAGCATAGAGTAATGACAACTTATTAATTAACAGTAAGATCCATAAGCTGGGATACATTTTTCTTAAGTAAAGGTAGGGTGATGATGAGTATCAGTGCATCTAGTAGAGTGTAAGTGAAAAGCTGCTTCTCTATCATAAATTAATAAGTGAAAAAGAACTGGAAGGGAAATTGGAGGAGAGGGCACAATACTATTTTGAGCTATCCTGTCTAACAGAACAGTAGAACAGCTGTACTGCACACCACAATATTCAGGAGAGGACTGTGGCACTTAAAGACAGAACCCTTTCCTAGTATATAACCTACAGATTAACAGTACAATATTGCTCTGGGAAAAGTACTTCCAGGACTGAATGCTCTTTGCAGTTCATTGTAGGATGCAATTTCTATGATTTATTAAACAAAAGCTGTATCAAGGGGTTCTGAGAATATAAACCCCATTTCCTTTCTTTTGATACTATGTGTGAAATTGCACATCGTTTGAAAGTAATCGGGGCAGAGCTTCACCTGCTGCCATTCTTGAGATAATAAATGTTTATATGTGAATAGACTGCATTTGAGGGTCAAATAAGGAACGTGAATTTTCTTTTCTGATGCATCTTTCATACCACAATGAAATACATAACATGTCTTACTTTGGACAGGGACATTGAAAACAGCTAAAGCCATAACAGCATGGAGACAGTATTTATATATACCTCTGAAAAATGTGCATACATGTATGTATAAAGATTCAGTTCCCCAAGGCAACTCTTAAATTATGAAAACACAGGTTTGGAAAGGCACTAAAAGTGTTAGGACAATCAAGTAAAGTGCTTTAAGCAAAAGGTTCTAGTGTTCTAGTTCGGTTATATATATTTTATATATTGCTAATTTTGGGTATCTAGACATTTGAAAATCTGTTATCTAGAAGACTAGGTAAAACACATCTCTGGTGCAAAGCCAAAGGCAGGGGGAGAAAAGCTGCAAAGCTACTGGGATTACGTATGTAGCTACTTTGGTTATGTACTGTCACAGCCATGCACTTTGCTAAGAGCAGATTCTGTGCGACTTACTGGCATTTTGCAGTGAGGTCTGGGAGAGACTGGGAAAACTGTCTATTGAAAACAGGAACGGAAATTATTTTAATGAACCTAGATATAATACAGCAGATAATACACCAAATAGATCTAATTGACATGATGGGAGAAAGCCTGGAAACAGAAACAAGCACCTCCTGAGCCGGGAGCCCAGCTTGCTGCCTGTGAGCTCTCACAGGCCTCTCAGCAGGTCCCACTCTGGGTGTGCGTGTGGCAAAGCTCTGACACGACAGCAGCTCTGGTTGAGAGGCTTTTTTCCCTACGCAGACAAACAAGGTCACCCACTGTAAACTGTATTGTCTGAAACAAGTTTTGATGTTTCCTTCTGCAAACTGTTCCTAGTGTAGCACATTTCTAAGAGACCAGCAACTGATCCTGAGTTGTACTTACTCCTTTGATATAAACTATGCGTCCTGGAGGTCCCGGGGGGCCTGGTGGTCCAGGCAGGCCAGGAGGGCCCTGGCAAAAGAAAGTGAAAGAAAAAAGATATTAGACAGATCTTTTCATATGCAATGCAACTGAGCTTATGGAAAGAGAGCTGATGGGATCAGCCAGCCCCATTTAGCCAAGAACTTTTGTGTTAAATGGCTCGAGGGGAGACTGAGTATTCAGTTACAGGGACCAACCAATCAGCTGAATTTTAATATATAACCTAAAGCACTCTGTGGAGAAAAAATTGGCGTAAGATTGTCTTTCTGTGAAGATACTTAGATACTATAATTGACAGACTCCCTGTTAGTCAGATAAAGCAGTATCATCATCGCACATTTATTGTCCACATAGACAACATACTTGTGATTTACAGTTAGTGTATGGGGTTTTTTTCTCTTTTAAACAAAGTAGAACCAGAGGACTCATACATTAGAATTAATTTACAAAAAGTGCTAAAAGGTGCTCTACTGAAATACGGTGATATTGACTAGATCACCTCTTTTGATGCCGAGCTGATCCTGATCTTGTGATTTCCATGCCAACACAATAAAATACCCTTGTCTTTTTCTTTTTCCCAGTATATCTCTCATGCAGGTGAAATATTATTAGCTGCTGTGATGCTGTTCTGGTATAGGTACCAAATTTTCTAGCACAGATTACTCCATGACATCAGAACAACCACACAAATTACTTTGCTATTGTGAAACATTGCTTATGCTCAGCAGGGCTTTTTGTTGTGACAGACTTAATGTTTGCCATGAGACCACATGTATGAAGTCTTTTCATAAGGACGGACTTGCAGCACCAATAGCTTTGTTCATCAGCTGTCACTCCATAGTTAGAGCTTGTAATTATGGGCAGGAATATGCTATCATCTGTGCAGTGGTCAATATTCTGGGTACTTGTACATGGTAACCAAAGCAGATAATAGGTATTAGCAAGTATCTCCTTGTTAGTAGAGTAGATGCCACTTCACCATGATATGCTCAAGTGCTATTTGTACATGTACGAGATAGCTATGACTCTGTGGGAGTATCTCCACATCATGAGGGGCCGCCTTGATGGCCCAGATCAGGAAATCCTTGATATACAGAAAGAATTGGCAATCCCAGATCATTTGCTATTTGAAGCAGCTATGTTAACAGTGAATTACAAATATAACTGTTATACCTGGGAGCTGATACAACTATGTGTGTCTGCAAGAACTGTTAAGATGGACCCAGACGTTGACTTTTTAATGATTGCTACTGTACAGGAAAAATAGCAGAAAAATATGATTATTTCTAGATTAGTCCTGTCATTGTTTTAAAGAAATTAATGTAAATGAGACTTGACTTAAGATTTGAACAGGATTTGTTTTTCAACTGATTGCAGTGCTGAAGAACTTACATAAAGTGCTTCACCTCGATCACCTTTCAAACCTCTCAGTCCATTCAGTCCTGGGCGGCCCTGAAATAAGTAGAAATAGTGTAGTATGTGTCAGAGGCAAGTTCCTCTATCTTTATACCACTTGAGAGCATAATACATACTGGACGTCCTGGGAAACCAAGTTCTCCTTTAGGTCCAGTAGGTCCTATTGGTCCCTGGACAAAACAGAAAATGTGATTATGAAGATTATATGGAACATATATTTCATTATTTAGAATAAGAAGCACACTTTTTTTTATTTGTATTAAAAAATCACTCTGTAATTGTCTGCAAAAAGAGAATCATAGAATCATAGAATGGTCTGGGTTAGAAGGGACCCCAAGGATCATAGAGTTCCTAGACTTCTGCCACAGACAAGGTCACCAAACTCCAGGCCTGGACCTAGACAAGGTTGCCCAGGGCCCCATCCAACCTGGCCGTGAACACCTCCAGAGATGGGGCATCTACCACCTCTCTGGGCAGCCCATTCTAGCACCTTACCACTCTCTCTGTAAAGAACTTTCCCCTAGTATCTATTTAAACCTTCCCTCCTTTAGCTTCAATCTGTTCTCCCTTGCCCTAAAATTGTCTACCCTTTTAAAAAGTTGATTCCCCTCCTGTTTATATGCTCTCTTCAGGTACTGGAAGGCTGCAATGAGGTCCCCCCGCAGCCTTCTCTTCTCTAGGCTGAACAAGCCCAGCTCCCTCAGCCTCTCTTTGTAGGGGAGGTGCTCCAGCCCTCTAATCATCTTCGTGGCCCTCCTCAGAACCCTCTCCAACAGTTCCACATCTTTCTTGTATTGGGGGCCCCAGATCTGGACACAGTACTCCAGATGGGGCCTCACGAGGGCAGAGTAGAGAGGGACAATCCCCTCCCTGTCCCTGCTGGCCACCCCTCTTCTGATGGAGCCCAGGATACCATTGGCCTTCTGAGCTTCAAGAGCACACTGCTGGCTCATGTGCAGTTTCTCATCCACCATGACACCCAGGTTCTTCTCAGCAGGGCTACTCTCAAGGAGCTAGAATGTCCTCTCTAATTGTCCTGCTGAGTGATCTCAGAAGCTGAGTCCTGCATGTAGCAGTCAGCTTTGGATTGGAAAAGACTGGTTATCTGAAATGAAGTCCGGATACTCAGCTAGTTGTAGGGTGTGTAATTCAAAACTAGGTCACCATACACTGAAGGAAAATTAAATGTATCAGTAGAAAAAGGGCAGTTAGTGTATGCCTTCTGCATCTGTATTTTGTTTGCTTTGTTTTTCTAATTATATTTAAATTGTGCACTATGAAGAAACGTGCATGGATCAGCCTGAGAATTCATATAGTGCCAGGCTTGTGCATGCCTCTTGCCAGTATGTGGATTTATGGGGCTGATAGTTGAAACAAAACAGATACTTCTTTATGCAAGTGTGACTGACCCATCAGGCCTCACAAAGTGATGCAAGTGACTGCAAAAAGAAAAGGCAAGCAGGCTGCCTGAGGAAGTGGTCCAGGACTATAGATAATCTATGATCAGACATTTGCAAGCATGTAATGTCTAGGCAGCCAACAACTGATCAGCAAAAAGCAGTACACTTTCATCTGCTGTCAGCTTCCTGAAACCCATCAAAACCCCTAAGGTCTAGACAATCTGTTTATATAATGTATCGACCTTTAGGGTTTCATTTCCTTTTTTTCAGTCTGATGAAATGCTAAGAGATATCCTCTCTTACATTATTGGTTAAATAATCTGTCCATAGATCTCATGCAGATACCAGCTAAAGGTGACGACTGACTTGTCAATCCTGCGAAATCACAGTACTTTCAGTATGACTATTGTAACAGACTTTCCGTTACTGTCTGCAACGTGGTGGTGAACACAGACCTATGCTGATGGAAGACAAACAGTGGGTATTGCACTGCTAACCAAAATTTCAGCACATCACTTTAATAGTAAACAGATTTTTCTTGGCTTTGTGACTGCTATTTCAAAGGATAACTAGAAACCAATCAAAAAACCAGGAGGAAATCCCCATCTTGCCACTTAATTGCTCTTGATTATTAAGGAAAGTAGAGATTGAGAAGGAAGCAAGCCTGCAGGAGTACTGAGTCTATTTACAGTCTAGTTCTTTTGCCATGTTATCTCTTGGTTCAAGGCAGAAGGAGAATTGGCAAATACCGGTGCAGAAAAGGTGAAAAGGTAGCCTGTACTTGGCCAAGAAGGCCAATGGCATCTTGGCTTGTATCAGAAACAGCATGGTCAGCAGGTTCAGGGAAGTGATTGTGCCCCTGTACTCAGCATTGGTGAGGCCGCACCTCTACTACTGTGTTCAGTTTTAGGCTGGTCACTGCAAGAGAGACATTGAGGTCTTGGAGTGTGTCCAGAGAAGGACGACCAGGCTGGTGAAGGGGCTGGAGAACAAACCTTATGAGGAGCAGCTGAGGGAGCTGGGGTTGTTTAGCCTCGAGGAGGAGGCTGAGGGGAGACCTTATCACCGCCTACAACTACCTGAAACGAGGTTGTAGTGAGGTGGGTCATGGTCTCTTCACCCAAGTGACAGGTGATAGGATGAGGGGGAATGGGCTCAAGCTGCACCAGTGCAGGTTCAGATTAGATGTTAGGAAAAAATTCTTTACTGAAAGAGTTATCAGGCATTGGAACAGGCTGCCCAGGGAGGGGGTTGAGTCACTGACCCTGGATGTGTTTAAAAAAAGGGTAGATGTGGTGCTTAGGGATATGGTTTAGTAGAAGACAGGTACGGTTGGATTTGAGGATTTCAAAGGTCTTTTCCAACCTAGTGAGTCTGTGATTTTCATACTCAGAGTTTTGCATCTCATCTGATCAGCAGAATATTGACCTGGGAATGCTATCTGAATTCAAATACCAATCTCTCACCAATCCATTTTATGAATTAAACTATTATCATATTGCTAGAATTTTCAGCTAACAAAATCCCTTTTTTTTTTTTTTAAACTGGCAAGTGTTTGTCCTTTCCTTTATATCATATAATTTCATTTAAAAATGATGTGCATTCATGGAAAATTTATCTGATGTTGAGATGATTTATCTCAGCATTAAGCTGAAATTAATGGATTAATTGTTATAATTTTTATCATGTCAAAACTGCAGACTGGATTAGAGATGAAATTCAGAAATGTTTAACATGTGAACATGTTGATTCATAACATCACCACTGTAATCAGAAATTAAAGCTCACTAATGGCAGCTGAAAGAAGATGGTAGGACTTTTATAAACTCCATTTCATTTCCTGTCTGAAGGTAATTTCTGCCCATATGATCAAAGCTCATACCTGCATCTAAAGCAGGCAATAGACTGCTGATGGACTCTGGCAGATGTGAATCTCAATATTGTGTCCCTGAGCTTTCAAAATTATTCAATCCACGCTTCTGTGCTGCCATAGCCAATAACGGGGTTTGAGCCTTTACAGAATAGGCAAATCTGAGCTTTACTGAGCAATGAAGATTACTAGAAACAGACTTTTTTATTAGTTTAAATAAAGAAAAGTGTCAGGATCTTATGCTTGAACTAGGAATTTAAATAGGCATCAACACTCGGAAAGCTGACCATGCTGGAGCCACCTTTACAGCTTCCTCTGTCGAAGCGCCAGCCCACCCCGACAGATGTTAGTGACTCCCTGAGACAGAAGTCACAGCTAGAATTGAAAGAAGGAAGTGAGGAAGCCACAGGAGACTGCTTCCCTGAAAACAAAATTCCATTTACAACAGCAGGGAGTCAGTTTGGGCAGGCTGACACTATGGTGCTCACGGAGGGCTTCTATGCAGTGTTGTGCAGCAGTCTGCTTCCTTGAGAGTGAACAGCATAATTGAATAGGTAAAAGATCCTCATTTTCCTGTGACAGGAGGTCGACTTCAGTCTCTCTTCAGCTTTTGCTAATAACAGTACTAACCTCCTGACTATCTCTAGCTGTCATCTGCTAAACCACTACTTCTCTGTAGCTCCTTGTCCTCCAGGCTCCTGGGATGCTCTGTTCTGTCCAGCTGAAGTCTCGAAAAGGAGGGGAACAATGAGTAGGGGAATGTTTTTTAAATTCTGGAAACCCGTATCTGAGTTCACTGTGCCCTCATAGTACAGAGGAATGACCAGAATCCCACAGCTGCTCTTGGGCCAGAGTCTTTACTTTGTGCAAAGTGGAACAGGTTGATTGTAATGAAAACTTTGATAAGTTATGCCACATAGGCTCTGGCCCAGCATTCTGCAGTCTGTGTATTTTTTCTGCACAAGACTCCCACTGACTACAAAGGGACTTTTTTTTTTTTCTGGAACAATACCAAACTGAATTGCTAGCAGCAGCTAAAATTCACACTAAGAAGAGGAAATGGTTGAGTGAAGTATTGAAACAGATTCTATATGCCAAATCTTCCTTCAGCATAATCATTCACACCACTGCTGGCAGGAACTTCCTCCAAATGACTCTGTCTGCATGCTGAACTGTATGAAACATCTTGTGGCAGTATGAAAGGAGATACAAAGAGTTTGGGGCTGATAGAAAAAGGCCATGTCCTGAAGGCTGCACATGATGCAAGGCAATGAACACAAGCTAGAACATAAGAAATTCCAAATAAATATAAGGAAAAACTCTTTGTACTCCAAAAGTTGTCAAATACCTGCATATGTTGCCCAGAGATGCTATGGAATCTCTGTCCTAAGAGTTGCTGAGGACTTGATTGGACAAGTCCTTGAGCTAAACACACCTGCTTTAAGTGCTGGTGTGGACTCAGTGATATCTGAAGTTCACCTCCATTCAAAATTATTCTATGTTGAGGTTTAAGGATAGGCTCACCTTGCAGTCACACAAGGGAGAGAAAAGGACCTCCCCTTCTGGTTAGGTTAGGATAGCTCCCTCAAGGTATTCTGACACACAGTAATTAAGAAAACAGTTATTCAGCACACCCGGTTAGCACCTTTTCAAGACCACAGACACTGATGAAAAAATCTCCTACACACTTTGGTGTGCAGAAGTGGTAACACTCACTAACATTCACTTATGCACAAGAGAGACCAGCCTACATCAAAAGCAGAAGCAGACACCCTCAATATCCTTGATCGCTGGAATAATATACTAGAATAAATTAATTCCTGCTCTAATGCTACTGACTCTGAACAACTGCTTATTTTATAAATAATTTCTTGTGCTTTCATACATGTTCTGGTTTTGGCTGATGTATAGTTAATCATCTTTCTAGTAGCTAGGATAGTGCTGTGTTTTGGATTTAGTATGAGATGATGTTGAGAATACACAGATGTTTTTAGCAGTTGCTAGGTAGTTGTACTGTCTACAATGTGAAGGGCTTTTCAGCTTCCCACGCTGTCCTGGCTTTGGTTAGGATAGGGTTAATTTTCACCAGAAGTTGGGATGGGACACAGCCAGGACACGTGGACCAAACTAACCAAGGGGGTATTCCATAATGTGACATCATGCTCAATATAAAAGGGAGCTAGTCAGGGAGGGGTGGGTGCAGCTCCAGGACATGCAGCTCAGCGCCAGTCCGGCTTTGGGACAGCTCTGAGCTGTACGGTCTGAGTTGTACTGTTCAGTGAGAAACTGCATTGTGTATCACCAGTTCTGTATATTCCGACCTAAGTCCTGCTGCTGTTATTTCCCCCTCCCTGTGCTGTCCAAGCAAGCTGTCCTTACCAACCCATCTGGTTTGCCTTTGTCTCCCCACTCTCTTCCCCATCCCATGCAGAGGGTTAGCAAACAGGGTGCTCAGCAGCTAGATAGGCTAAACTACAACACACACCCTGCCAGGTGCACAAGGAGCTGGGAGAGCACAGCCAGGACAGCTGGCCCAGGCTGGCCAAAGGGATGTTCCCTACCATACAACGTCATGCTCTGGATACAACTGAGGAGGCAGAACTATTAAAATAAACCGAGCATCAGGGTTTTTTTTTTCCTCTGTAAATGGTAATTGCATTTCTGCATCACTTGATGCACAACATCATCATCAGTCATCATAATTTTCCTTTGTTATCCTACCTTGTTAATCTGTCTTCATCTCAACCCACAAATTGGGGTTTTTTTCTATTCTCCTCCCCATCCCACTGTGGTGAAAAGGGGTGAGCAAGTGGGTGGGTGGTGTTCAGTTAGTGGCTGGGTTTAAATCATGACGATACAAGATTCTCTGACCAGTCTAAAATAACAGGTCAAGTACCTCAAAAAAGGCCTCTCAATCTTGATTTTGGTAAACAATTTGACTCTACTGCCTGATCAGCTTCCTCAGAATCCAAGTCAGTTGCAAATTACTGGCACTGACAGAAGTTGAGCCTGATGTAGTCAGTTGTTTTAATGTAAGTAATACAACTAGGGAATAATTAGATTGGAAGGGAACTTTATAGATCATAGAATCATAGAATTGTTTTGGTTGGAAGGGACCCTTTATATCACTAAGTCCAACCATCAACCTAACCTGACAACCACCACTAAACCATGTGCCTACGTACCACACCTAACCGTCTGTTAAATCCCTCCAGGGATGGAGACTCCACCACCTCCCTGGGCAGCCCATTCCAATGCCTAACAACCCACTCTGTGAAGGAGTTTGTCCTAATATCCAATCTAAACCTCCCCTGGTGAAACTTGATGCCATTACCTCTTGTCCTATCTCTTGTCACTAGGGAGAAAAGGTTGGCCCCTGCCTCTACATAACCTCCTTTCAGTTAGTTGTAGAGAGCAATTAGGTCTCACTTCAACCTAATTTTCTCCAGACTAAACAATCCCAGTTCCCTCAGCTGGTCCTCCTAACATTTGTTCTCCAGTCCCCTCACCAGCCTCGCTGCCCTTCTCTGGACACGCTCCAGCCCCTCAAAGTCTTTTCTGTAATGAGGGGCACAAACTGAACGCAATACTCAAGGTGGGGCTTCACCAGTGCTAAGAACAGGGGGACAGTTACTTCCCTAGTCCTACTCACCACACTGTTCTTAATACAGGCCAGGATGCTGCTGGCCTTCCTGGCCACCTGGGCACACTGCTGGCTCATGTTCAGCCAGCTGTCAATCAACACCTCCAGTACATCATCCAGTACAACCTCTTGCTCAAAGCAAGACAAACTTCCAAGTTATATCATGCTGCTCAGCACCTTGTTCCTCAATCCACCTATTGCTCTGAGCACCTATTTCTGTGTTCAACCATTTTTATTGTGATTTTTTTTCTTTATATCTAATTGGAATTTCCCTTGTTGGAACTTGTCTTTTTCCTGTTTGTCTCTGAGAAGCACCCGACTTTGTCTGTTCTATAATTTCTATTCAGGCAGTGGAAGGGAGCAATTAGATTTCCTCCAAGCTTTTTATCTTCAGGACTAAACAAAACCAGTTCACTCATAAGTTATCTAAGTTTCTATCTCTCATGATATTTTACTGTTTAGATAGTAATGGATAAATTTGTCCTAACAGAATTTAAATTCTGAATCATGTCAGTAGTTTATAACACCACATCAGGTGTAGATAATCCTGAAGCATGAATAGACCATATCATCCATACTCAGAAAGAATTAAAAGATAAAAAAATCTACATTTACTATTATTTGTAAAATTAAAGCAAAATAAACAAAAAAAAAGAGTCCACTCATCTTTGGAAATGTCTTACCATCGGTCCCACTGGTCCCTCTACTCCAGCTTCACCCTGTTAAGGACAGATACATATAGAGCAATGACAAAGTGAACTACTGCAGTATATAGAATATATATAGAATAGAATCATAGAATGGTCTGGGCTGGAAGGGATCTCAAGGATCACACAGTTCCAACCCCCCTGCCACAGGCAGGGCCACCAACCTCAGGCCTGG